>OY757312.1:93641462-94063962 GCA_963583905.1 Stenurella melanura
CAATGCACTTCCTCTCGAAAGCTTTTATTCTAAATGAATTAAATGCTGCTAAAAAACAAACTTGGTTATGACGATATTAAATATTCCATGATTTTCTATCTACCAGAAAACGCTAAAATGTTATTGTTACAAATTTTTAACGAGATTTTACTATCAGGTGCCATCGTTACAGATCTAAAAAATACATTATTGTCCCCATTCTTAAACCTGGCAAGGACCCAAATTTGGCTGACTCTTATCGACCGATTTCACTGTTATCGTGTATTCTTAAAACCTTCGAAAGGATGATTAAAGTTAGACTTGTGTGGTGGCTTCAAACAGAAAGTTTGGTTTTAGAATGGGGTTTGGAACTGTCGACGCAGTTTCTACCTTGGTAGTGGATATACAAAATAATTTTTCGCATAAGTCTTATTTATCAGCCTTGTTCCTAGATGTTAAGGGTGCAATGATGCAGTAAATTTACATTTATTGAACGAAAAAATGGTTGAAAGATTTCGTATACCATGTCACATTGCAAGGGCAATAATTAATTTATTCTCTAATAGACAAATTTACATCAGAGGCGAGGACAATAATAAAATTGGATTTCCACAGGGATATGTACTTAGCCCATTGCTCTTTAATTTATATTCAGCAGATATTCATGCCATTAAGGACGCAAACTGTAGTATTGCACAATATGCCGATGACTTTTGTGTTTATATTATAAATAAACAATATGATATATCATTGGAACAGCTGCATCTGGTAACACATAAATTGGGAGATTGGTTCGATAGAAATGGTTTTGAACTTGCGAGTAATAAATCTAATGTTTGTATTTTCACTAGACACAACACGCCTAACATCGAATCCATTAGACTGGGGAAATACACTTTCCCAGTTCAACAGCACGTAAAGTACTTAGGAATGGTACTAGATAAAAAATTAAGTTGGAAGCCCTTTATAGAGGAAATAGTAAATAGGTGCAACAAAGGTTTAAATTTCTTAAAGATGACTACTAGAACGTGGTGGGGTGCTGACGTACAAACGTCACTCCTTTTTTACAAGGCTTACATAAGATCAATAATTGATTATAGCTGTATTCTTTATGGGTCTGCTAGTCAGTCACTCCTTAAGCGTATTGACACGGTACAAAATAATGCCCTTCGGATTTGTCTTGGTGCCATGAAATCGACGCCTATTGATGCCCTACACGTAGAAGCTCTAGAACCCCCACTAAAACTCAGAAGAAATTTATGAAGCGAAAAACTTTTACTAAAAGTTAATATTAACAATCCTCCACTTTAAAAAAAAATATCAAACACTCAATACCTTCGATCTACAAAATAAATATTGGATTAAAAAAATATCTCCACCTCTCGTGTCTGCATTCCGTGAATGCTCTTATTTAGTCTCAAAATTTCAAAATAATACTATCTACTTCAATAACTTCAATTATTATTTTCTGTTTACCGATCTTACAGTATATGTACCACAATATAGTGAAAATCTGAGAATGAGTATAAACTCTCTAAATATAACAATCGGAAAATTTCCAGATTCCGAGTTAATAACACAGATGCTTCCAAATTTTTCAGTGGAACAAGGTGTGCATATTATATACCTTCTAAAAATATTGAGACCAAAATAAAACTTATGCAAGAGTGCTCTATTTTTACAGCCGAAGCGACAGCCATCCATGAAGCCATCAAGTTTACACAAACCTCAGAATTTCCGAAAACTGTTATCCTTTCTGATTCATTATCGGTTCTACAGGCATTACAAACCACCACTACTTTTAGAATTAATAATAATCCCCTTATTATACACATTAAGAACTTAGTTCAAATTGTCTTTGACGAAGGAAGAGAGATATATTTTGTGTGGGTAAAAGCGCACATAGGATTGAAGGACAACGAACATGTTGATTATCTAGCCAAGAACAGCATAGATGTAGGAATTACTTCAATTATAAATTATGTTTCCCTAATGCAACGAATATTCTTAGATCTAAATTAAGAAACCATTAGGATTATATGTGGAAAGAATCAACCTTTATGAAACCAACTAAATACTCGTTAATTCACTCTGAACTGCCTCATGACTTTTGGCACAAAAAATATAAGTGTTCAAGAAAATATGTTACAAGGATTATATGTTTAAAATTTGGTCATGCATGCTACCCTGCACATTCGTTTTTTTTTTCTGAAGTAATCACGGTGCAATGCAACTACTGATAATTGTCTTGGATTTAAGATTTAATTTTTGTAGGTTTAAAAGGTCTTTACGCAATTTAAGATTTTCAGCCCTAGGTTTTTGACATGAATGTCGGGTTTTAGAAATATTATTTTATTGGTTTTTTAAGTCCATTCTATTTTAAACGAGACTGAAAATCTCTAAAAGTTCATGTTTTACAATATACTACTTAGCTTAACCTTGTTAGAATTAAATGAATTCCTTTTTATGTTTATTTAAATATTTTGTTCAAATTCAATAGCAAGTTTCATTCTCTGCATCTTACTCGTCCAGAACAAGTGAACTTGAATCAATTAAACAAACTACAAACATTCCTGCTCTGTTAAGGTAAAACTGTTATGGTTATTTTCCAAAATTTATACAAATTTGTGAATTTTATTCATGATATCAAACACTATACTTAGGTAGTGATATATATATATATATATATATATATATATATATATATATATATATATATATATATATATATATATATATATATATATATATATATTGTTCTATATTCTGATATCTATTTTATTTTTTATACGTTCGAAATTACTTTTTGAAAGTAAATTGAAATGATTTTATTGAGCGCCAAACAGTTTCTTAAAAGCTGTTAATATTATAGACTATAGAACACCATTAGCATGACCATCTACAATCTATAGAATGACTCTTACTCAGGGTCCAACGAAGTCGGTTCAATAAATGCTCATCGATCAAGATAACAATCTAAATAAATCAAACTCAGTATTGAACGAACAAAGTATTAATTTATTAACAAATTTGAACTTGGAATGTAATTAACAAATTTAAATAACAAAATCTAACTTAACTAAAATGATAAATATGGCCTTTATTTAAAATAAATATGTACCATGGATTTCTGATATTGTAAAGCTTTACCTTGTCTTTCTTTCGAGTCGAGTAATGTTAAATTATAACCTCTAACTGGTTATTATGATCCTTGAAATATAATGTCACTTGACTGACTTTTTAAACCTTTCAAGGCTTCTTCTTCTTCTTTTCTGGATTGACGTTTGTTTATAACCTCCAATTTATTTTCAAGATTTCCTTGAAATATTTCTATCACTTGATTGACGTTTGAAATTTCTTCACCATATAAATTTGCTAACTGAATTAACAAATACTTCTAAATCTGCTTTCCGGATAATCTACTTCTTAATACTTTCAAAGTATACTCACTTCTTATATTTAATCAACTTTTACAATTTATTCTTGATATCAATATATCTGGATTGTAATATCCTAACCTTCAAATTATTCACCACTTTTCTTTTCTTTTCAATTTATTTATTTATTCTTGGATGAATATTTTTCGCAGCTCGCTGTTCAGCGGTGTATGATCAACTGATTTGTTATTTTTATTCGTTTCAATGGGTTAATTTCCAATATTTCAATTGTTTTTTTCTATTTTGATCTAATATTTCAAAATTTAATTTTAATTTAAAATTTAAACTATTCAGTTTTGTTTGTTCTTTACCTTAAGTGAATACTGTTTTTAATTCTTTATTTTTCCTGATAAGTTTCTTATTCTACTTTTCAGGATTAAGTGAATAATTATAATTACTCGAAATATATTGACATATTACATACACTTTCTTAAAATCTACTTATAACTACAATTAACAATTCCAATCTCAAATAAATACTAATTCATACATTTAGATGAATAGCAATGATAAACACAAAATGCTAGTAGTTAAAAACGTACTGCAATTTCCATACTGACATAATACTGATATTATAAACTAAAACAAAAATTGATACGCCAACAAACATTTAACATCATACTATTAGTCCTTTCTTTCTGCATGATGTGAAATATCATTTACAAAACACCTTTCTGCAATGATATTTGAAAATATCTGAAAACTTAAAATGTCATTCTGTGTTTTGCAATATATGGACTTACTATTTCTAAATTAATCACCCTGCAATGCAAATACTGATAATAGTCTTTCATTCAAAATTCATTTTGTGTAGATTTGCAGTGTTTCTACACAATTTATGATTTTCAGCCCTAAGTTTTGACATGCATGTCAGATTTCATAAAATTTACCTTTCTGTTTTCCAATTTCATTCTAAATCATTTTAAATGAGATTGTGATTCTCTATAAGTTCATGTTTTATTATATATTATTTAGAATAACCTTGTTAAACTAAAATAACTTCATTTTATGTTTATTTAAATATTTTGTTCGTATTCAATATCAAGTTTCATTCTCTGCATCCTACTCGCTGAGAATAAGTGAACTTGAATCAATTATATAAACCACAGATATTCCTGCTTCTGTATGATCCGTTAAAGTAAAACTGTTATGATTATTTCCTAAAATACATACAGATTTGTGAATTTTATTTATGATTTCAAACACGATACTTAGGTAGTGTTCCACAGTGTGGATACAGCAATATATATATATATATATATATATATATATATATATATATATATATATATATATATATATATATATAAATTCTAAGGATCGTAGGGCTTCGGACAATTGGGCGGTGAAGTCAAACTCTTTTTTACTATGCCAAGCTTTCGAAAATGTTTATTTTCTTTCTCAAGGCTACAATTAAGTAATGAAATTTTAGTTAAAAATTAAATTATATTATATTAACTTACTTGTAAGTTGAGGTTATATTCTAAAATTGGTTTGCTTGTAGAAGAACATTTGCAATATTGTAGTATTATAAGCAGAGAATTGTTTATTGTATCATTGATGTATTTTTTCAGTTGAACTATTAAGTGATTATTAAGTTATTTGAAGATTATTGTTAACAGACATTGTCCTCATGTTGAGAACCACATGTGACTAGTATAAAAAACTTTTCACAGGAAACCCATACTCACGCCATCTTGTGAGAATTTTATATACTACTATTACTAATACCATGTTTACATGATGGATTTAAGTAGGGTTCTGTATAATGTTTTTTGCCAACCATAGAACAATTTGTATATTAAAATTATTATTATTGTTTATTAACTTATAAGTATTACTTCACTGTTCATTGTCCACTAGCACTTCCCGGAATTGTTAATTTTAAAACTATTTTATTAATATGTTGAGAATTGCAAGGGGAGTTGATTTAGTTATTTATTTATTACTTTGTTGTTAATTTTGGTTGATTGTTGTTTTACGAGATCTGTTAATTGGAATCACTCTATTTTTGGAAGGTAACATTTAAATTTTCTTACTCTGTACTACTGCTACTACTACTATTAATATAATTTGTCCTTGTTTTTTTATTATTATCTAACTGTAGTACAAAGGAATAAATTGTGCTTAACCCACTGATATCTGTTCGTTTATTCATTGTATTGTTTTCATTATTAATTTCTACCATTTCAAGGAACAATCTTTTTGTTAAATTTGTTTCCGTGTGCAAAATTTTAAAGTTTTTAAAATCCATATGATGTCCTGTGTCCATGACATGTTCTGAAAGCGCACAAGTACGTTTTTCAGTTCTACAATCACTTTTATGCAATGTCATGCGCGTGTACAATGATCTTGAGGTTTGACCAATATACTTTTGTTCACAATTGTGACAAGGAATACTATAAATTACGTTTGTTTTTTTAATCAGATCGTCTTTATCTTTGAGTTTGGTGTATAATTTTCCAATATGTTTAATGTTTTTTTGTGCTACTTTTATCTGCTGTTCTTTCTTGAACATATTGATTAATCTGGGTGATAATTCTTTTACAAACGGTATGGAGCCATATGTTATTGGACCTGTGGTGTCATTGTTATTTATTGGTTCGGTTTCACCAACCCTGTCTTGCGTGACGTGATTTTTCATGTTATAGAGCCATTTTTTTAAGAGGTGTTTGGGGTATGAATTATCTAACAAAATACGGTAAAGTCTATCAATGTTCCCATTTCGTAGAGAAGGATGTGATATTTTGTGAATTCTGTTTTTCATAGCTAGTACGAGGTTCATTTTCATTTTTTCTGTGTGATGCGAGTTATAATTTAAGTATCTACCGGAACTGGTAGGTTTGATGTACCAGTCCAATATCACTGTATTATCATTTCTTCTTATCACTTTAGTATCCAAAAAAGGAACGCTCATATCAGTTTCCTTTTCTATTGTGAATTGTAGGTGTTCGTTATAGCTATTGAATATATTAAGAATTTCGTTTATACCTGTTTCTGGTACTGAACAAATGATATCATCAACGTATTTTTTTAGAAAAGGCAGTTCAAAGCTTAATTTTGGAATACATTCGTCTAATAAGTCATCCATGACGTACTGAGCCACGATTGGTGAAACCGTAGCTCCCATTGGGGTTCCCAATATTTGTTTGTAAAATTCATTATTAAAAGTAAAATAAGTTGTGTCAAGGATAAATTTGATAGCTTCTATGAATTTTTCACAGGGCATGTTACAGTAGGATCCAATCGAACTCCATCTTTTTTCGATACTTTTATTTACTAATTCTATAGGAATATTACTAAATAATGAAACTACGTCTAGACTTACTACAACATGGTTTTCAGGTAATTGTTTTTCGTTAATGAATTCTGAGAATGCAAAAGAATCTTTTATATAGTATTCATTGTCACTATTGTACGACCACGTGAGAATATTTGTGACAAATTGTGCTATTTTACTGTTAGGTGTGTCTATACTTGAAATAATTGGTCTCACAGTGAGTGTTGGTTTATGAATTTTTGGTAAATCATAAAATTTTGCTGGTACTGTATTATAAATTGTTAATTTCTTAGCTTCCTGTTCACTAATCATCTCTTCATCACTGAGTTCAGATATAAACCTATTTGCTTTTTGTTGAAATGAAGTGGTAGGATCTCTTTGAAGTTTACTATAAGAACCTGCATCGTTGAGAATATCTAGCGACTTTTCTATATAATCATTTTTGTTCATAACCACGGTAACATTACCTTTGTCAGACCTAGTTATTATCAACTCTGCATGTTCTTTCAGAAACCTTTTTGTTTTGTTGAATATATTATTAAAAATTAAATTTTGTTTATATGGTTTGTGAAGAAAATTTGTTAAAATGTTGGTTACTTGAGCTCTAAATATGTTTTTTTTAACAGTGTCAAATTTTGAAATTAAAAATTCTATATCTGATAATATTTTTGTTACTGAAATATCCTGAGAGGTAGGTGGTATGCAAAATTTAAAACCTAATGATAAGAAAATTTTTATGTCCTCTGGTATCTCTACGTTTGAAAGATTCTTGAGCCAATTTTCTTTTACTTTGATATTAAACGTTACTTGTTGTTCAAGATTTTTTATTTTATTGATATTGACTTCCTTTATTTTATAAAATTCTTTATTATATGTTATTGTTTGTCTTCTGAAGAATTCTTGTAACGTATTCATAGGTAGGATATTTTGTAAATCAGTTTGAATTGACTCCAGAGATTTTTCTAACGTTTTGAGATTACTATGAGTGATTTTAATTTCGAGATTTAGTAATTTATCTTTTAACCTTTTGTTGAAATTGTTCACTTGTTGGCCGGTCCTTCCACTGTGTACGTCAATGAGTGTTTCTATGTTTCTAGTGTTGTTAATAATATGTGAGGGTATAATTCCTTTTCTTCTGCATTGCAATAAAAAGATTTTTCTGTTCTTAGCAGCTGCCAATTTGATGTTTAAGTTAGCCCAGGTTTTTAATTTTACACTTGTTTCGTTACCGAATTGTTGATTGATAACTTGGTAAAACCCCATTCCTATAAAAATAATGAGAGGTTGTCACGTCCGACAGTTAAAAGATAAATTCTAAGGATCGCCCAATTGTCCGAAGCCCTACGATCCTTAGAATTTATCTTTTAACTGTCGGACGTGACAACCTCTCATTATTTATATATATATATATATATATATATATATATATATATATATATATATATATATATATAGCTGCTGCTGCTACTGCTGCTCCTCGTTGCTCGA
This sequence comes from Stenurella melanura, assembly GCA_963583905.1. Taxonomy (NCBI): domain Eukaryota; kingdom Metazoa; phylum Arthropoda; class Insecta; order Coleoptera; family Cerambycidae; genus Stenurella; species Stenurella melanura. Next base: position 93,649,647 of record OY757312.1, read on the forward strand.
ACTGAACTGTTCAGTTCGAGCAACGAGGAGCAGCAGTAGCAGCAGCAGCAGCAGCAACAGCAGCAGCAGCAGCAGCAGACAGCTTTCAGCTAGAACCTGAGGATGGCAGATGAGATTCCGCCGAAACTTCGTTCAGACAACCATGGTTCCAACAGGAGCCTACCAACTACACGGGAAAACACCCGGAAGCACGTCAACACTTCATATATATATATATATATATATATATATATATATATATGAAGTGTTGGTGTTCTTCCGGGTGTTTTCCCGTGTAGTTGGTAGGCTCCTGCGGGAGCCACGCTTGTCTGAACGACGTTTCGGCGGAATCTCATCTGCCATCCTCAGGTTCTAGCTGGAAGCTGCCTACTGCTGCTGCTGCCGCTGCTGCTGCTGCTGCTGCTGCTGCTGCCGGTGCTACTGCTGCTCCTCGTTGCTCGAACTGAACTCAGTTCATTAATTACCTTGATATTGATATGTGCATCGGTTTTCGGAAATATAAAACTTATTTTTGATAAGAGCATTAAAATAAAAAAAAAACAAAGATACAACTCTTCTCTCATTTTTTTTGGCTCTGTTAGAATTCAAATTAAAATATATTTGCCTTATGTATTGTCTAATATCCCTGTATTTTTAAAGCAAAATGCCTAAACATGAAATTAACCTATTTTATTTAGATAAATGATAACAGAAACATAGGGTCTAGTTTTACATAATTCATTTATTGTTAATTACATTTTCTTCGCTAGAGAATAAGTTCCTAACGACTTTTAGATAATCTATGGTCTACTTTGTTCAGAAGTTTACACATATTTACAAATCTGATTTATTTTTTCAAAAATAACAAAAGTCTAGATAAAATGCATAATACGCAAACGTATAATATATATTTTCACACGGTCCTATTTTTACGATAGATTTATTTAATATTATATATTTATAATAAATTACAAGCATTGATAATTATTTTCAATGACAGGGTATTTTTCAAATGGTTATAATAGAATCAAATACTAATATAGCCCTATAGCTACAGAGCAAAAAACGAAAACATATTTTAGCAAAATTTTAAAGAAATTAACAGTGGAAATGAAGTATAAGAAATGCCAAAAGTATACAAATAAAAAATATTAAAGTGCATAATAAAATCAATTTTCATTGCAACAAATGTGGAACATGTTCTAAGTTTTGAAAATGTGTACTTAAACTTTTTTCTTTTGCATTGGACCTAATCTATTAGCCAGTTGCATATATTGAAAAGTACTTAAACTTGATGAAAATAAGTTACATTGATACAAAATAGACTGTGGTAAGAACCTTCATAGCTTAATAATAATAGTTGTTGAATTTATTAGATAATATAAAACTAGTAATAAGCAAAGCAAGTTGGTAAGTGTCCAGAAATTTGGGCTATGACAGTGGTTTTTTAATTAAGATTACGACAGTGGAAAATAATATTTATAGTTTAACTGACAATAATTGCAAAGAAGGAAACCTAATTTACTTTTAGTGAATAGAAAATTATAGATCATGGTTACAGCACCTAAAATAAAATAGAAAGATGTACAAGGCATTGAACCTGCGAAATTTACACTGTGTTTACATTGCTTATAGAATTTTAATAATATAAAGACATCATCGGACTCGAAAACCCATTAAACAATGTACCACTTCAATACTTGTTCGACTGACCAAAGTTTAATGGGGTTGAGGGTGGCTGAACACAGTACACAGTAAATTGCAATTTTATTTAATTAACCCCTTTAATAATGGATTGGAAATTGTGAGGGGAGTTATGAGGCTTGGTAAATATCATAAAAAAATGTAGGGCCTTGGTTTGTGGTGTTTTGACCAAATCTCAAGTTTCTGAATACTTATTAGCTTGTTTTACATATTTTTCCCCCAAACCCTTCGTCTGAATAAGCCCAAAATATAATCTAGTTTCGAATCACGTTATAATACATAAGTGTATCGAATTTCAAGTCACTATTTAAATTTTATTTTGTTAACTGTTTCAATAATAGTGGGGATAGAAAATGACATAAATAAATTTAGACCTTTGCTTCTAGTATATTCTCCATCTACATTCTACATCTTTGGACTCTCACTAACTTCTTTACTTATTTACCCCTATTTACTCTTAACCCCAGCCCTTAATCGGAATGAACTCAACATGTATTTTAGTTTCAGATCTAGTTAAAATAGATACGTGTACCAAATATTATATTATAACATTTGTCACTCCGCATAAGCTGTTCTCAAAAATATTTTGGACATTACCTCGGGGTAGACGAATTCGATTATATTTTTTAAATTCTGTGAGCAATTATTTCCACTTACTAGAGTGTAAATGTGGTATCAATATAATTTCGTTTAACACGTTAATTGCCATGAAGCATACGTGATGTGCCTCGCAGAATTATCCCACCCCGCTTCGAGGCACAATGTAATGCCTCACTATTATCCTTTCCTGGGCTGTGACACAACAGCAGTGCCACAGATACCATATTATTAAATGGGAATGAGATAAGCTCGGCAAGATGATGCAGATAGTGTAAAAAAAAATTATCTTTGTTTCGGATTTTATGGTCAATTGAAGTAAAATGTATGTAAAAGATAAATAAGAAAGCCTAATATAAAGAAAAATAAAGACACATATTAATGTGTATTCATGTATTCATAGATACTTATTTGAAATTATACAAAATTAACTTTATGTACTTGAAGAAGCAATCGACACAAAATGCCTTTTTGCATGCGGAGAGTGTAGAGAAAATACGTCTGTGCTGTAAGGCACAAATGTTGTGCCACAAAGATTTTTGCAAAAAAAAAATTATTTGGACGCGTATGAGTCATATTTTGGTTTCCAAATAAGCTTTTTAGAAGTGTCTTAATATTTCTTCATAGTAAATTTGACATATCACTTAATGTATGTAAAGATACACTGTATACACTGTATATTAAATAGTCTCTACATTTTGCACGTCATATTTTTATGTTCTTCATCAAAATGCTTAATAAGATGTTGCTCCTAAGTTTTAATAAAATAGTCGATACAATATGCATATAATATAAAACGCCTCTAGCGAACACTCTGTATGATGGATATGGTCCAATTTCAATTACAAGTATTCTGCCATTACATCAAATTAGGATCATAATGCATTTCTAATTTTTCTATAACTTTTTATCATTTGGGCACTTAACACACAATAAGATATTGAATATTTAGCAGATTATTTATGCACATACAATAATATAATCATAATATATTACTTATTATTATTTAGTCTCATATAATGTTTTTCTTAATTTGTTCACGGCAGATAAAATCTTGTCAGTAACAAACATTTTTCATTTAGTGAAAATTTCACTTACAATGAAACCAAAGTGCTGCTTAAAATTTGTTTAAGTGAACGTGCTTTGCTTTCTATTTAAAAATTGAGTTAGTCGTCCAAGTATTTCTTATTATTAAAGAAGCTACAAGCCCCTAGGTAAAATTGTATTACGATCGCCATGTTAAATTCCGTAAAAGTAGTGAAAATGTTGAAATTTTTATATAAATTAGATGGAAAATTTTTTTAAATGTTCACGTTTCTAAACATATTTGTAAAATATACATATATTGTAAAATATACATATATTTTCTCGAAAATTAAAGAAGAAAATTTTTTAGTTTTTACTTCCCTCGAACACCGAAGGAAAGTATTGTATTGATTTTCACGTTTCAGATCATGTAGGTTAGAAAATATAGTTTTTTTAATTCCGTCTGTCCGTCTGTCTGTTTGTCGGTCTATCTGTTGGTGCACTGACTAAAAAACTACTTGACAGATCACAACAAAATTTGGTAGGTAGTTGACGATACTGCCACCGAAGAAATGGTTAGACTTTCACTGGAAAATATACAAGGTGGACCGGCTAAAGCAAACAAATATTGGGAAAAAATTGCTTTTGCTCAAATTTAAAATTTCCACGTTTCGTGACATTCTAAACCTATTTGAAAAAATACGCCTTTTTGAAAAAAATAAATTATTTTCAAATTTTTTTATACCACAAAAAATCTAATGGAAAATAATTGTTTTTGCTCAAATTTAAAATTCTCACGTTTCATAACATTCTGAACTTCCAAAAAAAAAACATTTTTTTTAATAAAAAAAAAAAATTCTCGAAAAAAAAAAGTTTAAAATTTACCTTATTTTTTTACATATATTTTTACCACTACACCGCCCTCTATAAATAAAGAGGAAAGTTCTGTGTAAATGCCTTTACCGATTTTTTGTTAGAATACTAGTTGAATTGATTTTACAACAGATTAAATTTAATAAAAAATTTTAAAATGACCGTTTGCAATAACTTTTGTTTTCATGACTTACTTAGGTCCTTATTCAAGATTATTTGTTAGAAAAATGGTATATGGACGAATTAAAATTTTTGCCTTATTAAATAAATAATTATTTTGTTGTAAAATCAATTCCAGTATAGTACATTATTCTGAACAAAAAATTAAGAACACATGTTTTTCATTTGAGAATCCGCTTTACTGATAAAAATCATTTTAATTGAAAACATTGTTTCTTTGACGGCCCCTATTTCAAACATTTTAAAACTCACAATCGCTAATACTTTTTTTTGAAAATCCTAGAATCGGACAGCTCTGACTAAAATCAAATGTGGTACGTCTGATGACTCAGTTACTCACTAGGGGTATAAGGGAATCATTAGACAATCCATAATTGCCACAGTTTTCAAGATATAAGTCTTAAATTTGGCAGAGGTAGTTAATTAATCTAGGAGTGATTCTACATAAAAAAAAAATATGAAAAGAGCTCATATAAACATGGGTTCTGAAATCCCTCCTAAGAGCGCCGCGGCCTCTGAAGGAGCACCCAAAAGAAGTGAAATTGCATTTATTATTCTGTTGAATAAACTAAGGAAAATTAACAAATTATTACTAAGTTAAAGGACTCAACAGGTTTTGAAGATTGACAAATTAAATTAAATGTTTGAAATGGGCGTCACTCATTTTCTCACTAAGTGCTAGACAACTATTCATTGAAGTAAAGAGCCATTGAAAAAATTCTGGCATGTTTCTTATAGAAATGTATCACCATTTGATATTTGTGTTAAATTGGAATAGTCGATTGCCTATGTTTTAATCCAGCTCCAGACTTGATGGATGCCTTGCTGTAGCGAGCGAACAGGACATGAATACTTTGACCCTCACTTTGCTTGAAATTCGACATGACAGCCCTTCAAAATGTATCAATGACATCTCCAAAAGTCTTTGCATCTTTAGGTTTCCTAATAGCCTGAACCAGTGCTTGACCATCGATTAAAGTAACAGATTTCATTTTCGGTTCATGAACTAATGTTTGCAACGTATTTACTTCCTCTTGTAACTGGTTGGTTAATAATGCTTTCGAAGTTTGTCTGAGTTCTCCATTATTATCAACCAAAGAAGGAGGCCGATCGCGTAACTCATTTTGTAATATTTTTTAACGCCGCCATCTTTGTGACGTCATAGCTACTCACTCCACATGTTAAGAAAGCGACAACAGGCTGTTTGCTGCTCAGGAAGCCCCGTTAATTACGATTATATCACTTGTCGGTATAAAACTACTCAGTCCCACAAAAATCGTTATTGACGAATTAATTTGATATGCCCTTTTAACTATGTTGCTAAGCATACCAGCCCAAACGTTGATGGAAAATGTTTCTGGTATCTGGACTCGAAGAAAGCATGTGGATTTTCTTCTGCCCATATGTGATTGTTGTGAAAGTTAACAACACCATCCCGCATAAGCCCTCCTCCGTCCGTAAACAAATTTTTTTGAATAAATTCAACATTTCTTTCGCATTTTCGCACAAGCCAAAGACAGAAGGCCTCACTTCTTGGTAGATATTCTGGTTAGAGCAATTGCATCTTTTGCATGTGGTAGGGATACAGTAATTGTTACTGTAACACCCTCCAAAGAGACGATGCAGACACACCGTTCTGTAGCATTATCCTTCTCGTACTGATGTGGGGATTCTCATTTACATCATTTAAGATTGCTTCGTCTGTTTCTGGGGTCTTAACATAACGATCTGATCCAGCATTTTCCTTGCCTGAAGAGAACTTACCCCTTTCTCGTAACAGACGATCTATATTTACAAAAATTTTTCGGAAGGTACTCTTCTATTTGGGAAAGCTTCTTCATACAATCTTCTTACTTCAGCAGCATTACCCCAGGCTCGAACGTATAATAATAAATATCGGCCTGTTCTTCAAAAATGTAACTCATATTAAATAATAAATTAAATTCTTTTCTTAAAAGCTGCATAATGAGAACCTTAACTTTTATGTCATTAATGACAATTCTATATTGCAGACCCGTAACTACCAAATAAGTAATAAGAAGCCAAGTAATTTGATCAGTGGTAAGAAATTTTTACAACAAAATAATACGGTGCGAATTTTTGCAAGTGCAGATCGAAAGATGACCTTCTGTCAATGGCACTTGCGAAAATGTGAAGAAAATGATGAATTAATTGAAAAAATTCTGTTGACGCAAGGAATCGTATTCCAATTAGACAATCACAGAAAATTCACATTAAAAAAATGGAAGGAGAAGTAAGTCCCCGTTTCCAATTTTGTGCATACCTGACTGAATTCGCCCTTGGTAGATAACATCAGATAATGACCTTTATTGACATCGAAGCACGTGCAAAGACTAGTCACTGTAGCTCAAAGGTTTCCTTAAATAAAATGTCAATTTTGGGTGCCCCTTTCATAAGCCTGCAGCGCCCTTAGGAGGGATTTCCGGACCCATATTTATATGAAATTTTTTCATATTTTTTAATGTAGAATCACCCCTAGAAATTAATGACAGCATACCTGAAACACCCTGCATACCTAAAACTCCATATTTTTCATAATTTCACACATTTTCATCAATTCCATTTTCCCCAGAAATGGCTTCAACTATGAAATTTTAAATGGTATATTTTTATATTTTTGGATTCCGGAGACGATTTTAAGTAGGACCACTGCGTAGTTTAAATTTTTTTTGAGAACCCTTGAAATAAATTTTCACGACAAATTCATACCTTCAAATTGAAAATCGGTTTGATATTAACCCAAATACACATAGTCGAATCGCTGTATCGAACTTTATAAAAAAAAAAAAAATGTTCAATACTTTACCGATTTTTTTGAAATTTTGGAAATATCTTCTTGGGTCCATAAATCGGAAAGTTAAGATTTTTTTTGTTGGTCGAACCTTCGACATTGTTAAATAAACAAATTAAGTTAACAATTAAGTAATTTTCTGAACAATTATTCAAAATGGCTGAATTTTTTTTAGGGGCGTTTCGGGGGTCGCTGATTAAGAATTTGATATTAATGAGTTTAAATTCAAAATGACGGAATCAAAATGACGCATATGTTATTAATTATTTCGTATATTTTTAACTAACAATTGAATAACTGCCAGAAAAATAATTGAAATGGCTGAAACTTTTTTTGAGGGGATTTCAGAGGTCGCTGATTACGAATCTGATATCAAAGCGCCCAAAATCAAAATGGCAAATTCAATGTGGCGGTTGTGACACTAATTGTTTGGAATATTCTCTGTGAATATTCATAATTGTATCAGAAAATTTCCAGGAGGGCTTTTTAGGTCGCAAATTATTAATTTAACATGGAAAGGTCAGAATTTAAAATGGCGGATTCAAAATGGTCGAAATGTGCTCCATTATTTTAAATATTTTTGTAAATCGCCGTAGTTGCAACTGATACTCCATTAAAAGAACTTTTGAAATCACTCATTACAAACCTTTAATTAAAAGCCAAAATGCAAAATGGCGGAATTTTCAAAATGGCGAATATAAAAAAATTCAAAGCGTTGTCCTTGTTTGCATCTCAAGAATAATTTTTTGATGTTCAATATTAAAAAATTTTGATACGGTTTCGGGAGCTAAAAAAAATAAATAAATTAACACCCACATTTTTTGTTAATTATATTGATTTTAACTTTACAGTACCAAGAATTTATGTACAATCTTCGACAGGAATCCATCTTTTCTCTTCAATGAAGCTTTTTTTAAAGATTTTTTACCCTTTTCAGCAACGATGGATAGTTCCTCACCAAAATGATCATCAGGATTGGTCTGGGTTAATGTACAGATAATGCACTCGTCGATGTATGATTTATGGCAAGAAGCATAAATAAATAAAGGGTTATCGCCTTTGAAAATTTTGAAAAAAATTAGGGATTCTTGTAATAGAAGCGCCGTACAGCGATTTCTTAAGTTCATGTAAAACTTCAGATAATTCTTCGCTGATGTCCTTCCTCTTCATCGGTTGTTGGTTTGGAGTGTAAATCAATTATTGTATTCAAAGCCAAAGTTATTCAAATGTTAATTTAATTTGTTTATTTAACAATGTCAGAGGTTTGACCGACAAAAAAAAAACTCTTAGCTTTTAGATCTATGGACCCAAGAAGATATTTCCAAAGTTTCAAAAAAATCGGTAAAGTATTGAACATTTTTTGGGTTTTTCAAAAAATTCGATGCAGCGACTCGACTAACAAGTTCTTTGATGGAAAATGATTAAATATCGAGAAAATACGCTTATCAAGTAAGTGTGCCGTGGAAATTGAATAATACTAGATTCAAATCATTCATTTTTTCAACAAAACATCGCTGCAAATAAAAGAAGTGTGCTATCCAAAATGATTTATTTGAACAATAAAAAACATGAAAAGATTAATTAAATGATAGCAAATATTCAATATTTTATAAATTTTCTGGCTCGATCAATGGTGTTTCGCACAACATAGCAGGACTTATACTTGCAAAAACTTCGCGGATGCGATTTTGTAAGCCCCACACAAAAAAAAAATGTTTAGACCTGATGAGAGAGCAGGCCAACATATAGGTCCATATTTTGCAATTATTCCGCATTATACCTTTTCACGAAATAGGCCATAACTCGAGCGGCATTATGAGGCGGACCTCATCTTGTTGAGAATACATTTGTTCAGAAACTGCAAGTGGTGAGTCCATCAACATACATGTCTTCAATATCATGTTATAGAAATTCCAAATATCTCTCCCATGTCAAGATCTTTGAAAGACAATAGGTTCAATAATTCTTGTTCCAATCACCCCAGCCCACACATTTAATCCAAATCTTTCCTGAAAATTACCTTCTTCGTTAAAAGTTGATTTTGTTGCGCCCAATATCTATTGTTTTGTTTATTGAACATTTCATTGTTGGTGAATCTCGACTCATCAGAAAAAAACATCAGAGAGACAAAATTCGGGTTAGCGGTTGTTCTGAAATAATCAGTCAAAAAAACTTAATCTTCGCTTGCCATCAACTTCATACAAATGCTTATGTACTTGATATTTAAACGAGCGGTAATTATATTTTATAAGAATCTTTCTTGATGATTCATGACCAATGTGCACCAAAAGCCAACATGTTAATTTATCAACGATGAAAGCTGCATGATTTGTTTCCCACAATTGTAAAATATTGATAACATGGATCATCTGTTCGGATACCTTTGGGTATATAAATCTGCGGAGATTCTGGAATTCTTGTGGCATTCTCCAAAAATTAATATGTCCACTTTTTCATCCCTTGTATACACGTTAAATAATAATAACAATAATTAACAAACAACAACAAACTTAAAAATAAAGAGCAAACTAATTACTAAAAACTTAGTTGATAAGCGTATTTTCTCGATATTTTAATAATTATCCACACGAACTTGTGTATGTGGGTTAATATCAAACAGATTTTCGATGTGAAGATATTAATGGATTTGTCCTGAAAATTAGTATTTAACTAAAAGATTTGAAAAAGTTGACATAATTACAAATTAGTGATTACGAAAATTTTGGTTTGTCATAGTTACTAAACCAATTCTAAAATTTTTTTTCCTTCTTCAATTCTTTGGGACTTCCTGCCACATGTATGTTTTCTTTCTCAGCGGTGCTATGGGAATCTACAAAATATATCACAATTAACCAGTATATTACTGGTAAAAAACCTCTACGCCTGTGACGTTTACGTCAAAGGATCAGTTAAAGGTTGGTTTTTTTATAAATAAACAACACAAATAAGTATAAAAACTTGAAATTAAATATTTCGCCGACGTTTCGGAAATCAAATCTGTTTCCTTTTTCAAGGCTTTTTTGAAAAATCTTTTTTTTGCTGTGTATGACAAATACACAGCTCTAAGAATGTTTGTTATATTCAATATCCATAGATAGTTACTATTTACATAGAACTGTTGATATAGTTAACAGTTTTTTAGTTTCTATACAATGTTAAGTTTGTGAAGTTCTTCTTTTAACATTGAAAGCCTTGAAAAAGGAAACTGATTTGATTTCCGAAACGTCGGCGAAATATTTAATTTCAAGTTTTTATACTTATTTGTGTTGTTTATTTATAAAAAAAACAACCTTTAACTGATCCTTTGACGTAAACGTCACAGGCGTAGAGGTTTTTTACCAGTAATATACTGGTTAATTGTGATATATTTTGTAGATTCCCATAGCACCGCTGAGAAAGAAAACATACATGTGGCAGGAAGTCCCAAAGAATTGAAGAAGGAAAAAAAATTAAGATAATGTCACAAATAACATTTAGACAATATTTTCAATTCTAAAATTCTCAATCAAATAGTCTAAAGAAAATCTTAAAACTACGCAGTTGTACTTTTTTTGTATTTTAGCGGCCCTAACAGCTGAGGGCATCTGCCGCATATCAGTTTATGCTCATATCTTATGATATAAGCCAATGTGCTTTATAACGTCTAAGACACTGTTTAATGATCTGGTAGTGTTAGACAATGTGACACTTAACCTATTTGTGATTTGATATAATCTGCGGGAATCGTTGTATTGAGGACATGTTTGCGGAATGTGTTCGACGCTAAGTATTGTATTACACTGCTGACATTGAGGTGGTTCATTTCTTAGAACAAGATCTAAAGAGGTAATGCTACTGTGACCTATTCTAAGTCTTGTCAGGACCACTTGGTCTCTTCGGCTTAATTTTGTTGGACATTTCTAAGGTTTGAAATACTTTGTATAATAGGTTTCAGCTTTGAGTTGTTATGTGTCCATTGCTCCTGCCAGTAGTTTTCAACTTTACTTTTCATATATGCGATTGCATCATCGGGTCGTACAAAATGGAAATCGGATTCTTTATTAGCAGCTTCTTTTGCAGCTAGATCGGCTGCTTCATTTCCTGATATTCCAATATGGCTTGGTGTCCAGATAAATACCACTGATTTATTTAATTCAACCAAGTTGTGGATCGTAGTGTGGACCAACTGTACCAATGGATCAGAGATAAATGGGTTGTTTAAGCTCTGGACAGAGCTAAGCGAATCCGTACAGATACTTACGTTTTGGTACATGGCAATGCCAGTAAATTTTAAGGCGTGAAGTATTGCATATAGTTCAGCGGTGCATATTGATGCAGAGTTAGACAATTTCCACGAATGGGGCTCGTTTAATATCAAAATTGCACTACCTACGCCGGTTTTGGAACCGTCAGTATAAATATTAATAGAATCTGGATATTCTGCAATGATTTTAAAACAATTCTTTCGAATAGCGGTGGGAAGGGTTCCGTTTTGTTCTGAGACTAAGTCCAGTCTAGCAACGATGTTTGGTATGGTCCATGGTGGAACTTCACCGAAAGAGGTAGGCAGGATTGCAGGGCATTCTAATTGCAAAAACTCACTTAATTCCGCGATACGCACCCCAGCGGGGCGAGTTATGCTATGTCGTAATCCATATGGGTTGTTTCGTTGGTATATTGTGATTGATATTGCTGGGGTTTTCTAAGACCTTAGCGGAATAAGTTAATAATAACTGATTCCTTCTAATATTCAGCGGAGGAATTCCTGATTCACAGCATAAGCTTAGAGTGGGACTTGTTCCAAATGCCCCAGTGGCGTATCCTATCCCTGCATGGTGAATTGGATCTAAAATTTTTAGAAGAGACGGTCTGGCGGAATAATAGACAATAGATGCGTAATCCATTTTCGATAATACCATGGCCTTATAAATGCAAAGTAAGGTTTCTCCATCGGCTCCCTATTTTAAGTGACTCAGGCATTTAATCACATTTAGAGCTTTCTTGCATCTTTTTGACAGGTCTTGAAGGTGCACTCTCCAGGTTAGTTTCTTATCAAAGAGAACACCAAATCGCAAGCGACAAAAATGTATGCAAGATGTCTTGTTCTCATTTTTGAAACCTCTTTGTTCAGCTTCTTCAACTATGTTGTTAATATTGTTTTGCAGTTTTCGATTTATGGTATGTATAGAGTTCCCTGCCATGTAGATGGTAAGATCGTCCATATAGAGGCATCCACCAACAGGTCTCACGACATTGACAATTACGTCATTGATGGCAATGAGGAATAACGTGACGCTTATTGTGGAGCCTTGGGGAACACCATTATCTGGTGAGTGTGAAGATGATAACGTATTGCCTATTTTGACTTTGAAGGAGCGAACATTTAAGAAGGAGCTAATGAAAATAGGCAGATTGCCGCGTAGTCCCCATTCATGGAGTTTTTCTAATATGCCATGTTGCCATGTCATATCGAAAGCCTTTTCTATATCAAAAGATATAGCTACTAAATGTTGCCTTCGTCGAAATGCTTCTTGAATTGCATCTTCTAGCTGAACTAGACAATCTATTGTAGAGCGATTTTTCCGGAAACCACATTGTTCCTCGGCTAGGAGATTGCTAATTTCTAAAAACCATATAAGACGAGTATTTACCATTTTTTCAAGGATATTAGCGAGACAACATGTTAACGATATAGGTCTGTAACTTTCTGGATTGGTTTTCTCTTTATTAGCCTTTAGGAGTGGAATGACAATAGCTTCCTGTCATAGTAATGGTAGTTTCCATGTTCCCAGATAGAATTGAAGATACTTAATAATACTTTTTTTAGCACTAAATGGTAGTTGGCATATCATCTCATAACTAATTTCGTCAAGACCTGGAGAGGTGTTATTTGCAGCATTCAATGCATTTTCTAGCTCTTTCATGATGAAGGGGGAGTTGTATGGCAAATTCAAATTAGTTGAGAAATCCAAAGAGTTTTCGGAATTCAATTTTATTGTAAGGAATTCGTCGCTATTGTTAGCATTATTACTGACTGAGGCAAATTGGTTGGCGAGAGTTTCAGCCACTTCGTAGGGATCAAAAATTTGGTGCGCGTTAACTTGTAATAATGGTGATATATATGGGAATTTTTTTCCAGAAATAGACCTAACTTTATGCCAAACATGAGAAGAAGAAGTGGAATATGATATTGTTGAGACAATCGTCTCCGAAATCCAAAAAAATATAAATATAGGACGTGTTCAATTTAAAATTTAAAAGTAGGGGTTATTTCCTGACGGAAAAGTGTCAAATTTTGAAAAATTTGACGTTTCTGGTATATATTAACCCTGCCAAATTTAAGAATTATATCTTGAAAACCCTGGAAACTATGGCTTGACTAATGATTCCGTTGACACCCGGTATATTCACCACCAAAGTTTCAAAATATTCGGATATCAAATAAGCGAGATATGAGGGTGTCATCTTAGTGAGTCACACTGTATATAGAACGAAACAATAATACAGAAAGTACACATTATTTTGTAGAGTATAAAAAAAAATAACATATGTATGCCATAACAAGTACTTACTTGTATTTTATACACTTGTATAAAATAAACAATGGTACAAAATACACACATCAAGAAAAACAGAAATTACAAACTAACAAATATATGTACATACAAGGTACATATATAAAATTTATTTTCCATTGCCGATAAAAAAATTCGTTGATGCTATAAAAACTATTTTCGGTCAGATACCTAAACTAGAAAACTAAATTACCCCTAAATCACTAAATTTCCCATAAACCTGTATTTTACTTTTCTAGCCAATAGAAACTTTCGGATAACAAAAAAAATCAGAGTATTAAAAGTTAAACCGTAATAGACCGGGACAGATTTTGAGACGTGATTTGCTCCAGTATGCCTCTTGGAATATCTTAAAGTATGGATATTCTGACGATAATAAACCATATATTAATAAATAATCTCGGGTTCTTCATATTCAAAAGTTAGTTAACATTTGTTTGCGAATTAAGGATTTTTATGCGATTTCTATCAGGCTGCCATGTGCTTCAAAATGAAATTCAACTAAAAAGCTACCGGCAAAGTCATTGGCATATCGTTTACGTGAGTCCATAGGGTCGCGTCGGACAGATGTACCTGTGTTTAAAGAAATTATTTATCCGCTTTTCGGAACAGTCTGCCATTGAGTAGTATACATGTTTATGCTATACATGAGCTAAAAAAACTGGCATACCGTTTGGGCATGTCCAAGGGCACCTCGCATTAAAAATAATCTAGTAAATTTTTCTTAATAATGTGCCGTCATTTAATTCAATAAAAAATTTATTGCAATAATAAATATGTATCCTAAAATGTCGATATGTAAAATGACATACGATTTGAACGGGTTTACCATATTAAAAAATGAAAGTAAAACTGTAAAATAGAAAAATAATTTTCTGTATATTTTACCAGTATGTCATTCCATCATTGATGTAATCATGATATACTTAAGCTAAATCTCAAGCAGCATACAAATTGTACGAGTTTTACTTACTCAAATTCATTATAAATTGTGGCGAAATTAAGGAAAAATTTGCCACCATTTTTATCAGTATGCTTTCAGTTTATACTTCAGGTTAGTCACAAACTTCGCTAAAATAAAATGGCATACCAGTTGTGCGTGTTTATCGTATAAAAAAAGCATGTTGAAAAATTTTTACGGCGCATCCCCTTGTTTGGGTCTAATCCTTGTTCTTGGTTGTGTGGCCTCCACTTTGGAACACTCTGGCAGCACGTGCCATAGAACCATGTGCTGGCCAGTATTGTAGCAGCCACCGAAGCCCACGTACTGATTATTCAGACATGGATAACGATCGAAAATTGTGTTTTGTATGAATACTTCGACATGGCCTTTGAGATAAATTCAACACCAAAAATCATTATCGTAAAAAAACATTTATTCATATATCATTTAAAAACTTGCTTTCATTCAATTACATAACCATTAAAAAATTACTGGAAAATAATCGATCCCTCAGTAGCCGCACGGGACAAATGAACGTTTCGCGACGTTTTGACACCTCTTGAACCCCAAAAAGAAGGTTTTACAAAAATTCTCGTCTATCAGCTGGTCGTTCTGCCGGTCTGCCTCTCCGCAGAGAAAGCATAGACTTCTAGGCGAATGATTGGTCGAAATATTTGTTCTATTGAGGGCTTGTTGCTGATTGTCCAAAGGTGATAAATTCATCCGGTACATGTCAATTGACCGACGGGTTACAAGGAATTTTTTTTTGAATATTATCGCGAAAAAAAGTTTCTACCGCATATATCGTCGGATCTATGCGTGATCCAGAAAATTAAAGGGCACTTTGTAAGAAATTCAATTCTGCACAAAAAAGGTCTCTTGATATTTTTCGATATCTCGCTTAGTTTCCGAGATATAGCCAAAAAGTCGAGAAAATTAAAAATGTTGTAGTTACGAGCTTACTTATATTCTACTTATATTCCCAAATATTCCGGATGTCTTGTGTAGTTCCCAGTTTAAATCGAAATCAGAATAAAAGAGAGATCGAACAATCAAAATTTGGAGGAAAAAACTGATATAAATGATGAAAAGTAGAAGGTAAGCCCTGTGCTTAATTTTTTTTCTGTCCGTAATGAAAGTTCTATTTTTTTTTGAAACCATGAACCTTTTGAATCAATATGCCGCTTATGATTTGGCGTAGATATTACATTATTCACCTAGAAACGGAGGAGGCATACTGTATAAAATCATAAAAAATAAGTCGTTTATTTCGCACTAGCTGTTGTCATGCTTTTAGAAATTATTTTATGCCCGACAGCTTTGGACTTAACCAAATGGTATGCCATTCGGTATACCACCTAAATACATCTGAATGGAGTGAAAAACAAGGGGGCATACTGTTTAAACACACGAAAATTTCATTAACCATTTTTCAACTTCTGTTGCGTATGCCTGGACTTCTTACTGTCCCAATCGCTATGCCAGTTTCATATACATCTTACGTTATCATAAACTGCATGGGAACATAATAGCATACTGAATTAAATGACGGCACATTATTAAGAAAAATTTACTACTTATATGTTTTTAAGATATCCTTGGACATGCACAAATGGTATGCCATTTTTTCTTTAGCTCACATATAGCATAAAGATGTATACTGCTCAATGGCAGACAGTTCCGAAACGCGGATAAATAATTTCTTTAAATGCAGATACAACTGTCCGACGCGACCCTATGGACTCACTTAAACGGTATGCCAATGACTTTGCCTGTAGCTTTTTAGTTGAATTTCATTTTGAAGTACGTGGCAGCCTGATAGAAATCGCATAAAAACCTTTAATTTGCAAACAAATATTAACTAACTTTTAAATATGAAGAACCCTGGATTATTCATTAACATATGGTTTATTATCGTCAGAATATCTATACCTTAATATATTCCACAAGGCATACTGGAGTAAATCATGTCTGAAAATCTGTCGCTAACTCCCAGTCTATAATACTTTCATAAATGATGAAAAATGGAAATTTAAAGAAAGTGCAATATCGGATTTATAAAAAAACAATAGCATTTTTTATATAGGCATCCTTGAACATATAGAGGTCAAATGACCTTCTACATGTCTCTGTTCAAACTTCGCTTTATCAAGTACCCTGTATAATGAATATCAAAATCTGTTGCTTTGAAGATGAAACGATTTAGCATCGTTGCAGTGGTAAAGATACAAGTACTTCTTTAGCGATCCAATAGCATCGGTGAATAAAACCAGTACCATATGCGGTGTTTGAGACCGTCATATTACTCTTGAGTTCTTCCCACGGTGCAGAACAGCACACCGTGCAAGAAGCTAACACTCTCGCTAAACTCCAAACTCCCTCTTTGACATTCATGGAGTCGCCAGTTGCATCTGGCATCTCGGTTGACCGAAAGAACTGTGAAACTAGAATGGCAGATCGTTGACCTCGCAAAGTTAGTGGGTCAGGGCTTGTATCGGTCAACGAACCCTCGGTCATTTACCATTTGCCAGATGAACCTCTTGGAGATCGCTTGGCTTCAAAATTTCAGAAAGGCTTATTCTTGCAAGTTTAACAGTAATTGCCTGGGCCAACTAAAATAAGACTAGCGATAGCCAGCCTCAGTCGAAAGAATGGTCGTAACTTATTACTCTCCAAAACGTTTTATGTATTAATTAATTTTTAACCATATATACAGGGTGTCTCAAAAATCCAGCCATTCTCTCAAGATCTTCATTATACAAACAAAACTAATAAGAAAACTTCCTATAAACAAGTGTGCGGAATGAGAAAGGTACAAGTTGTTCTAATTATATTCCCGAAATTGAAGTCTCAGTCAAATATAAACTTTTAAACCAAACTTCTATTCTCTCAGCAGAGACTATATCCCTAAAAATTCGGGAGACTCCGACCTCAAAGCAAACCGGTGAAAATTTATTATTATATCTGAATCCCTTAACACCTTAATCATATATTAGTTAAAACTTCTGCCTTACTCATAAATATTTTAAAATAATGTTTGCGGCTCTCTCTTTTTGATTATATGATAACTTTTGTGTAGATTAAAGCCTATTGAGGTCTACCAAATAACGAGAAAAGTTGATTTACTTGCAAAGGCAGCGACTGCTGACTACAATAATAATTGCTACTGGATATTCTATAGCGATATGATATGGTCTGAAAGAAATCATCCTTATGTTTCCTTTTTTATGAAAACTTTCATTTGCTTACTAAAATATAAAAAGATAACACTACAAGTGCTATGTTTTGTTGAGTGCCAGATGAATTAAATCATCAAGATGATAGACAAGAGCACACGATACTGTCTAAAACCCAGATCATGAGCAAGTTTGCAAAGGTACAAACAATCTTCTCTCAGTAGTCGATTCTATAAAATTGAGCAAATAGCAAACACAAGAAAACACAATTTCAACGTTACTTAGGTTTTAATGTTCTGAATGGTAAATTGGTAAATAATACTAAAATTAAATTTGGCCTTTTATTTTATTTATATGATTGCAACCAATACAAAGAAAGGTTTATTAATTATGGTACCTTTTATTAAATAAAAATAGAAAATCCTAATTTACGCCCCAGCTCAACGTCGCGGTCGCACACTGAATCGTTAACACACCTATGTCCAGGTAATCGATTAAATAAATATTCCAGTTTGATACTCCAAAATGGGCTATTGCTATTGTCCCCTGCAGCAATAATCGATAGTTAAACTCCTACTTACACCTATCGTCGCACCTGAACCAATTACAAGCTTCAAGGTTAAAGACGACAGTCGAAACAATCAACTCCTGGTCATTACTGTATTCGAATTTTAACTCTTCATTAATCTTCCAATCACAAAATTGCACTTTTGAACGTAGAATAAGTACTTATTTCTACCACTTGAAGGAAGAACTTTGCTTTCTCTTTTCTCAAAATAACTTCAATTCACAATTAAATACAGTGATTTTTATGACATTTCAAAAATTATTCTTTCTCTCCAAAAATTTTTCTTACTAGATATTGAAAATTGGTTTTCGAAATATGACTAAATTTAGACTTTTTACTTATTAAATGATAATTTCGAATTTGGAAAGCATACTTTCATCTCATAAATCGTTTTAATACCAATTATAGGTGTTTTAGAATTATTTTAAATTTTGTCAATATTATATATGCTATTTTCTTACACATTGTACTTAATACTAGATATACTTAGCTACAAACCATTCAGAACCTTAGTTAGACCCCATAGTTAATCTTAACACTAACACATAACATATTCAACAGTTTTAAATATATTTTAATATAAACAAACATTTCAGATCTTCCCCTCGCATAAACACATGACCAGATTTTCACAGAAATGGTGCCCATAAAAAGTTACTGAAAATAATATTTGTTAATAGTTATTGACCCTGTTAGAGACTCGTACATGCACAGTTTATCATGTTGATATTGAAATTATCGAGCAATGTGTATGTGTATTGTTTCCCTCGTCTGTAAACAAATAGTCGAAAACATGTGATTATCACTAGCAACGATTGCACTATAAAAATGGATTTTGTGAGACTTGTGCTAGTATTTTAGCAACAGGAGCAAGGGTTTTTTCATTAAAAAAACAAGTTTTACTATTTATATGCAGTGAGTGCAATTCTATAATGGATCAAAAAGTTAATTTAGTTAAGTAAATTTTACTGTACAAGAAGCTAATCCATGATAAAGAAACCATGATAACTGATAAACAAAAAATTATAGATATTCTTGAGCACAAGAACAAAAATGAAAGATATAAAAATACCATCAAATCGAAAGATATAAATACGGAGATTCCCAGCGGTTCTCAAACAAACGCCGAAATAAACAGTGCAGGAAGTTACGAAACAGAACAAAGGAAAATAATGCAGAATAATATCGATCTCCCTAGTCCAATACACAAAAACCCATCTTCTGTCTTACAACAACAAAACCGAGTGGGATAAGAAGAAAATTGGGCATTGGTGAAGAACAAAATAGAGGAGAAAAGAACTAAATCGAGATATAAAATTATTATAGAATATTCTTGGGCATAAGAACAAAAATGAAAGAAACAAAAACACCATCAAATCGAAAGACATAAAACGGAGATTCCCAGCGGTTTCCAAACAAATGCAGAAATAAACAATGCAAAAAGTTGCGAAATAGAACAAAGGAAAGTAATGCAGAATATCATCGATGTCGCTAGTCCAATACACAAAAACCCACCTTCCCTCTGACAACAACAAAGCAGAGTGGGACCAGAAGAAAATTGGAAAATTGGTGGAGAACAAAATAAGAGGCGAGAAAAGAACTAATCGAAAAATAGAGTTATTATGGGAAAAAATAGACAATTGGAGAGGAAGATGGAGTGTCATGTATCGATAAAAGAGTATGGTTATTTATTTCAAAAACAAAACTACATATTACCGAAGATAAGGTATCAAAATATCTTACATTTAAACCAAATATGGAAGATCGAAAATTTGTAGTAGAAGAAATAAAAGTTCAAAGAAAAAGCAGTAGATGTTTCAAGGTTGAGGCAGATTATGATTAGGAAATAATGTATCAACGAGAGTTTTGGCCTAAGGGGGTATTGGTAACCAGATTTGACTTTAAAACCAAACAAACGACAACTAATTCTAAAGAAGCCTATGAAAGTAATGAGCCTAACAGAAGAGATGCAGACTTTTTAGGATCAGACGTTCGTTAAATATAATTTATTTAAACATCCAGAGCCTATGTAATCATAAAGATGAACTAAAATTTGGTGTTATTTGCAACAACCCTGTACAAATATTACTAAGTGAAGCTAGCATAACTGAAGATATTGAAACTTTCGAAATTAGTATCGATAATTATAGTACAGTAAGATGTGATTATAACAGCAGACAATACCGGTGGTGTTACCGCATATGTAAGGTAAGATGTTGAGTATTCCATCATAAATAATGAAACATTGAATAATAATTATTGGTACCTAGGTTTAGCAATAACTATTAACAATTGTGCCTGGAAAGTATTAGTCGTTTATCATTCGTCAAGTTCAGCTGACGGCATCTTTATTGAAGCAATTGAATGCATTTGTGAAGATACCATCGCAAACAACAATAGATGCACAATGTTCGGTGACTTTAATATAAACTATTTGCATAATGATAATTTTTATACTAATACAATTAGAAAGTTTGCAATGTTAGGCTTGGAAGTAATTATTAATACCCCGAAACCTGTTACAAATAGTAGTTCCACCCGTATCGATTATGTAGTAACTAACCAAAGTAGCCTAAATGCAGGTATATTAAATACAATAAATATAACCGATCATGCAGCTTTATATGCTAATCTATTTTGTAAGAATAGAAATAATCTTAAAAGGCAGACACCTCACAGATATTTAAATGAAAAAAATGTATGAATTAATATGGAACTGATAGCTACAGACTGGTCCCTATTGTATGACACAGATATTAACAAAATACTTGATGAATTCACGGTGGAGGTGATCATTATCGTAGACCTTAATAGTTATGAAAAACATTAAGCAGAATCTTCCATGGTTTGAACTGGAATTAGAAAATAAAATTAAATAAAGAGATAAATATATAAACAATTTAAAAAGAGCAATAATGTTAGAAACTGAACTGACAGTCAGTTCAGTTCGAGCAACGAGGAGCAGCAGTAGCAGCAGCAGCAGCAGCAGCAGCAGCAGCAGCAGCAGCAGCAGCAGCAGCAGCAGCAGCAACAGCAGCAGCAGCAGGCAGCTTTCAGCTAGAACCTGAAGATGGCAGATGAGATTCCGCCGAAACGTCGTTCAGACAACCATGGTTCCAACAGGAGCCTACCAACTACACGGGAAAACACCCGGAAGCACGTCAACACTTCATATATATATATATATATGTATATATACAGACTGTCTATTTTACGAGGGCCACACCAAATATTTCGCATAATATCTATTGTAGAAGAATAAAGTTTTAGAAACAGTTATCCCATTTTTTGTGAGCTATATTTCAGTAAAAAGAAATTTGAAATCCATAGCCTACTTTATGAGATATATTACAAAAACCTGAAAAATACGAAAACCACAAACGGTTATAGCTTCCTTATTTGAGGAGATACGAAAAAAGTTAAAGGAATGAAAGCTGACGGCAAAGACAATAAGAATAATAACGTGTAACAAAAAAATCGAAAAATGCAGTTGGCTTTGGCATACGCTATTGTGCAAAAATGAAAAATACATATCTCAAAGTAGGCCATGACGCCATTAATTCCGTTTTTTTTTTCTCATTCCAACGATATAAAACATGTCACAGAAATTTTAACCGATAGTGTCAATATTTAATATTTTACGAATACCACAATTCATATAATTGAATCGTAGCAATCAGCTGTGCCATAATTAGTGAAAAACAATGTATACAGTTATTAATAAATTTGACAGATTGTCACTGTTGTATGTTGTATGTTGCGTTGTCGAGTTCTAAGACAAATTTTATATCAGTAATTATGGTGTACACCAATAATAACAAATTCGATATGATTAGCATTTATTGTCAGTGCAATTTTGACGCTGAGATGGCAGTCACGGTTTACGGAGATAGATTTCCAGATGCTCCGCAGCCAAATCGAACTATGTTTAGGAAGTTAGTTCAAAATCTAAAAACGCACGGTTCATTTTCAAAAAAAGTAGTAAGGCGAGCGCATGTTGCGGATAATGTAAGAAAAGTGAATAGAGTAATGAATTATGTTAACCAAAATGAGGAAACCTCTTTGAGACAAATTCAGAGAAACTGTCGCATAAAAAAAGACAATGCAAGAAAAATATTGAAAAAAAACGGATTTCGATGCTACAAAATGAGGAAAGTTCAACATTTAAATGAGGGAGATAAGCCAAGAAGAGTAAGATTTTGTAGATGGTTATTAAATAAGAAAAGGAATGACGCGCTGATATGTAGCAAAATTCTTTGGTCGGACGAATCAAATTTTTCTAATAATGAATTTTTCAATAGAAATATGCATTATAAGTGGACACGAGAAAATACACATTGGTGCAGAGAGACTGCTTTCCAAGAAATATTTTCTACGAACGTTTGGTTGGGTCTTTTAGGGACTAAAGTAATTGGACCTTATTTTTATGATGGCAAATTAACCGCTCGTAGATACCTTAATTTCCTGCAAAACGAATTTCAAGATTTTCTTTATGAATTAACAGTGGCAGAAAGATTAAATTATTCATATTTTCAACAAGATGGGGCTCCACCTCACACTGCTGTAATATGTACAAATTATTTAAATCAAGTTATGCCAGATAGTTGGATAGGCACCTATGGACCCATTCTATGGCCAGCTCGATCACCAGATATTACTCCCTTGGATTTTTTCGTCTAGGATTACATTAAAGACAAGGTATTTCAAACTGCCCCTGAAAATATTGAGGACATCAAAACCAGAATTCGAAACGCATGTGAGGCAATTACTCCTGAAATGCTCCAAAATGTAATGCGTGACGTGTCTCGTAGAGCACGTTTATGTGTCAGAATGCATGGTGCACAATTTGAGCATTTGTAGTTAGAAAAATAAATACACACAATTTCTTTTCAATATAGTAGTAGGTAGTACTGTTATACATAGTTTTTCGTTTTTTTCTTTGGATGTTCGTTTTGTACTTGTATTTTTATTTATGAGATATTTATTGGTTTGTATTAAATTGTAATAAATAATTACGGAATTATAATTATTATAAAGTGAATTTTTACTATTATGGCACAGCTGATTGTTACGATTCAATTATATGAATTGTGGTATTCGTAAAATATTAAATACTGACACTAACGGTTAAAATTTCTGTGACATGTTTTATATCGTTGGAATGAGAAAAAAATAACGGAATTAATGGCGCCATGGCCTACTTTGAGATATGTATTTTTCATTTTTGCACAATAGCGTATGTCAAAGCCAACTGCATTTTTCGATTTTTTTGTTACACGTTATTATTCTTATTGTCTTTGCCGTCAACTTTCATTCCTTTAACTTTTTTCGTATCTCCTCAAATAAGGAAGCTACAACCGTTTGTGGTTTTCCTATTTTTCAGGTTTTTGTAATATATCTCATAAAGTAGGCTATGGATTTCAAATTTCTTTTTACTGAAATATAGCTCACAAAAAATGGGATAACTGTTTCTAAAACTTTATTCTTCTACAATAGATATTAAGCGAGATATTTGGTGTGGCCCTCGTAAAATAGACAGTCTGTATATATATGTATATATATATATATATATATATATATATATACCCATAAAACCATTTTTCTTTACGTAATAGCGTATCTTCCCGCGATTCCATCCATTTCCCTGTACTTTATATATATATATATATATATATATATATATATTATTATCCTTATGAAAATAAGGATTCACAGAGGTGATTGACAGAAATATTTTATTTTAATAAATATATATATATATATATATATATAAATATATATATATATATATATATATATATATATATATATATATATATATATATATATATATATATATATATATATATAGTTCTATTTTCTGATATCTATTTTATTTTTTATACGTTCGAAATTACTTTTTGAAAGTAAATTGAAATGATTTTATTGAGCGCCAAACAGTTTCTTAAAAGCTGTTAATATTATAGACTATATAACACCATTAGCATGACTATCTACAATCTATAGAATGACTCTTACTCAAGGTCCAACGAAGTCGGTTCAATAAATGCTCATCGATCAAGATAACAATCCAAATAAATCAAACTCAGTATTGAACGAACAAAGTATTAATTTATTAACAAATTTGAACTTGGAATGTAATTAACAAATTTAAATAACAAAATCTAACTTAACTAAAATGATAAATATGGCCTTTATTTAAAATAAATATGTACCATGGATTTCTGATATTGTAAAGCTTTACCTTGTCTTTCTTTCGACTCGAGTAATGTTAAATTGTAACCTCTAACTGGTTATTATAATCCTTGAAATATTATGCCACTTGACTGACTTTTTAAACCTCTCAAGGCTTCTTCTTCTTCTTCTTTACTGAATTGACGTTTGTTTATAACCTCCAATTTGTTTTCAAGATTTCCTTGAAATATTTCTATCACTTGATTGACGTTTGAAACTTCTTCACCATATAAATTTGCTAACTGGATTAACAAATACTTCCCTCTTCTAAATCTGCTTTCCGGATAATCTACTTCGTAATACTTTCAAAGTATACTCACTTCTTATATTTAATCAACTTTTACAATTTATTCTTGATATCAATATATCTGGATTGTAATTTTCTAACCTTCAAATTATTCACCACTTTTCTTTTATTTTCAATTTATTATTTATTCTTGGATGAATATATTTCGCAGCTCGCTGTTCAGCGGTGTGTGATCAACTGATTTGTTATTTTTAGTCGTTTCAATGGGTTAATTTCCAATATTTCAATTGTTTTTTTCTATTTTGATCTAATATTTCAAAATTTAATTTTAATTTAAAATTTAAACTATTCAGTTTTGTTTGTTCTTTACCTTAATTGAATACTGTTTTTAATTCTTTAATTTTCCTGATAAGTTTCTTATTCTACTTTTCAGGATTAAGTGAATAATTGTAATTACTCGAAATATATTGACATATTACATACACTTTCTTAAAATCTACTTATAACTACAATTAACAATTCCAATCTCAAATAAATACTAATTCATACATTTAGATGAATAGCAATGATAAACACAAAATGCTAGTAGTTAAAAACGTACTGCAGTTTTCATACTGACATAATACTGATAGTATAAACTAAAACAAGAAATTGATACGCCAACAAACATTTAACATCATACTATTAGTCCTTTCTTTCTGCATGATGTGAAATATCATTTACAAAACACCTTTCTGCAATGATATTTGAAAATATCTGAAAACTTAAAATGTCATTCAGTGTTTTGTAATCTATGGACTTACTATTTCTAAAATAATCACGCTGCAATGCAACTACTGTTAATAGTCTTTCATCCAATATTCATTTTATGTAGATTTACATTGTTTCTACACAATTTATGATTTTCAGCCCTAAGTTTTGACAAATGTCAGATTTTATAAATTTACTTTTTTGTTTTCCAATTTCATTCTAACTCATTTTAAATGAGATTGTGATTCTCTATAAGTTCATGTTTTATTATATACTATTTAGAATAACCTTTTTAAACTAAATTAACTTCATTTTATGTTTATTTAAATATTTTGTTCTAATTCAATATCAAGTTTCATTGTCTGCATCCTACTCGATGAGAATAAGTGAACTTGAATCAATTAAATAAACCACAGATGTTCCTGCTTCTGTATGATCCGTTAAAGTAAAACTGTTATGATTATTTTCTAAAATACATACAAATTTGTGAATTTTATTTATGATTTCAAACACGATACTTAGGTAGTGTTCCACAGTGTGGATACACAGCATAAAACCCCCTAAACTAATAGAATTTTGACATGTGAAAATTTTGTTAGTTTTAACAACATGATGTGACATTCACACTGTCAAGGTTTATTTACAATTTAAAAGTGATCTACTCAGGATCATTTGGATAACTTAAGAGTAATCTATCCTGGATCATATGGATAATTTATCCCCATGTGACAACTTCCCGGTAATGATTCTTCCTTATTATAATTTAAAACATTTTCGTTTTCATTTAAAATATTTCCTACTTCAAGTTGTTGCGCATAGCCCTTTGCTATTGTAGGTTCATAATCAATTGAATTTTTGTATTTTTGAGACAAATTTTTAAAAATTGTATCATATCTGGAGTAACGACTTATCAGAAAGGTTTCAGGCTTCTTATCATTATTTATTTGAACACATGTGGTTCCCACTATATGCTCACCGCAAAATTCATTATTAGTATTGGACTCTATGCCATTTGATACATTAATTATTTCGGCATCATTGCCATTCAATTCATTAACTATTTCGGCACCTTTGCCATTTAATTCATTAACTATTTCGGCACATTTGCCATTTATTTCATTTACACTACAGAAAGGTATTCTTTCACCTTCTACTTTTAGGATTCTTTCTCCTAATAGAATATTTGCCTTTTTTTCTGATAAGATGTCGTCTCCCAATATAACATCATTTTCTATACAGTCGCCTATTTTTTTACAATTATCACCTACATTTAACACAAGTTTATCTAAAAATCCTGATTTCTATTTCTATCATTTACTTGTGCTGTTTCTATTTTATTCATATTAGAGTGCGTGTTTTCATCTACTCTATTTCCCCTTTGAATATTGATATTAGCCACTTGTGCATATGACTCATTATTTTTAACATAACCCCCTCTCTCTCTGCAATCATTATCATAATGACGTTTCTCAAAACCCTGCTTTTCATTCCTATAGTTGTCATATTTATATTGACCATAACCTCCTCGTTCCGTTCTATCATTGTCATATTGACGTTTCTCATAACCCCCTCGTTCCTTTCTATCATTGTCATATTGACGACCATAACCCTGCTTTTCCTTCCTATCATATTGACCATAACCTTGTCTTTCTCTTCTATCATTTTCATTCCTATTCTGATCATAACCCCACTTGTTATAATATCTACTATTATTTTCCCTATTCTGACTAGACTTCCTATCAAAACTCTGATGATAATCATCTAATTCTCTTAAATAATCAATTAAATCGTCTAACTTTGCAATTCTTTGCGTAATAATAACATTCTGGATATTCCCTGAAAAATGCCTAGCTAAATATCTGACCATTTCACTTTCTGTGAATTTTGGGTCTAGATGTCTAATATTGTATACTTTTCTAAGTACATAATTTTCCCTAGAAATACCTTTATTTTCTACATAGTTACCATTAAATAGGTCTTGTCTTGTCTTCAACTGAGTGTAATCACTCCAATATTGTTTTAAGACTAGAGCTTCAAATTCCTCTATAGTCTCAAACCTGTCCATTATAACTGAGTACCAGATTTCCGCTTCTCCCTTTAACATGTCTTGTATGTTTGCTTTTAGGTTTGCATTTACGTGTTGTGTTTCCATGTGTTGTTTCAAACGTGAAATGAAAATTTTAGGGTGTATACGGTTATCTCCGTAAAAATAAAATGGTGTTTTGTTGCATGTGTAAGTATGTGTGGGTAATTGTGTTAATTGTGTACGTCTGTTCTTTTATTTTGCTATCGTATTTATCCTCCCGTTTCTTCATTCTGCTATCTACTGCAGTCATTCCATCTTCAAACATAGTTACTACTTCCTCTCTTATTTCATTTGCTGCCTCGTTTACCTTAATACCAATTTCTTCGTTGACTGTCTCTCCCATTCTCTCCCATTTACTCTCCAAATTTTCAATCTTATTTCTTACTTCTGTATTGCTTTCTTCCATTTTCTGTATATTATCATCTATTTTTTTACCCATGTTTTCTTCTAGCTTTTGCATATTTTTGTTAATATTTTCTTCTAATCGCTGGTTATTTTGATTCATGTTTGCTTCCAAAGTTTGGTTATTTTGTACCATTTGTGTATTTATGTTGCCAATGTTTTCTTCTAGTCGCTGGATATTTTGATTCATGTTTGCTTCCAAAGTTTGGTTATTTTGAACCATGTTTTCTTTTAAAGTTTGGTTATTCTTATCCATTTTTTCTCCAATACTATTATTCATTCCAGTGATCATTTCCATCAACTTCTGGAGCATGTTTAGATCAGGTTGTGTGTTTGTGTCACCAACTTGTGTTTGTGCAACTGTGGATGTACCTTGTGTAGTTTCCTCTGGATTCATGGTTGTTGTCTTACCTGACTTTAACCTCATATAAATTATATTTGTTTTTAATTTGACAATGCCTTGATGTCAAAACTATCAAAATAAGTTATTTGTTCTATTATCTTTCAAATGTATGCTTGAAATGATAAACTATTCTCAAGTTGTATTTATTTAATCGCTTTCCTGATCGCTCCACGTTAACAAGCCATAAATGTTCTATTTTCTGATATCTATTTTATTTTTTATACGTTCGAAATTACTTTTTGAAAGTAAATTGAAATGATTTTATTGAGCGCCAAACAGTTTCTTAAAAGCTGTTAATATTATAGACTATAGAACACCATTAGCATGACTATCTACAATCTATAGAATGACTCTTACTCAAGGTCCAACGAAGTCGGTTCAATAAATGCTCATCGATCAAGATAACAATCTAAATAAATCAAACTCAGTATTGAACGAACAAAGTATTAATTTATTAACAAATTTGAACTTGGAATGTAATTAACAAATTTAAATAACAAAATCTAACTTAACTAAAATGATAAATATGGCCTTTATTTAAAATAAATATGTACCATGGATTTGGAATACCGTAAAGCTTTACCTTGTCTTTCTTTCGACTCGAGTAATGTTATAGTATAACCTCTAACTGGTTATTATGATCCTTGAAATATTATGTCACTTGACTGACTTTTTACCCTCTCAAGGCTTCTTCTTCTTCTTCTTTACTGGATTGACGTTTGTTTCTAACCTCCAATTTATTTTCAAGATTTTCTTGAAGTATTTCTATCACTTGCTTGACGTTTGAAATTTCTTCACCATATAAATTTGCTAACTGGATTAACAAATACTTCCCTCTTCTAAATCTGCTTTCCGGATAATCTACTTCGTAATACTTTCAAAGTATACTCACTTCTTATATTTAATCAACTTTTACAATTTATTCTTGATATCAATATATCTGGATTGTAATATCCTAACCTTCAACTTATTCACCACTTTTCTTTTATTTTCAATTTATTATTTATTCTTGGATGAATATATTTCGCAGCTCGCTGTTCAGCGGTGTGTGATCAACTGATTTGTTATTTTTAGTCGTTTCAATGGGTTAATTTCCAATATTTCAATTGTTTTTTTCTATTTTGATCTAATATTTCAAAATTTCATTTTAATTTAAAATTTAAACTATTCAGTTTTGTTTGTTCTTTACCTTAATTGAATACTGTTTTTAATTCTTTAATTTTCCTGATAAGTTTCTTATTCTACTTTTCAGAATTAAGTGAATAATTGTAATTACTCGAAATATATTGACATATTACATATACCTTCTTAAAATCTACTTATAACTACAATTAACAATTCCAATCTCAAATAAATACTAATTCATACATTTAGATGAATAGCAATGATAAACACAAAATGCTAGTAGTTAAAAACGTACTGCAGTTTTACATACTGACAGAATACTGATATTATAAACTAAAACAAGAAATTGATACGCCAACAAACATTTAACATCATACTATTAGTCCTTTCTTTCTGCATGATGTGAAATATCATTTACAAAACACCTTTCTGCAATGATATTTGAAAATATCTGAAAACTTAAAATGTCATTCAGTGTTTTGTAATATATGGACTTACTATTTCTAAAATAATCACCCTGCAATGCAAATACTGATAATAGTCTTTCATTCAATATTCATTTTGTGTAGATTTACAGTGTTTCTACACAAAATATGATTTTCAGCCCTAAGTTTTGACATGCATGTCAGATTTTATAAAATTTTCTTTTTTGTTTTCCAATTTCATTCTATATCATTTTATATGAGATCGTGATTCTCTATAAGTTCATGTTTTATCATATACTATTTAGAATAACCTTGTTAAACTAAATTAACTTCATTTTATGTTTATTTTAATATTTTGTTCGTATTCAATATCAAGTTTCATTCTCTGCATCCTACTCGCTGAGAATAAGTGAACTTGAATCAATTAAATAAACCACAGATATTCCTGCTTCTGTATGATCCGTTAAAGTAAAACTGTTATGATTATTTTCTAAAATACATACAAATTTGTGAATTTTATTTATGATTTCAAACACGATACTTGGGTAGTGTTCCACAGTGTGGATACACAGCATATATATATATATATATATATATATATATATATATATTATATATATATATATATATATATATATATATATATATATATATATATATATATATATATATACTATATATATATATATATATATATATATATATATATATATATATATATATATATATATATATATATATATTTATCCTGCAAACAATATTGCGACCATAAATGGTGAAATTTACATTCATTATTGCGTCAGCGACATTATCGCGGCCGTATACCGGCCGCAATAATTCGCTGCCTTATTTTACCATCAAAACGACTTTATGAGCCCTACTTTTCTTGTTTAGAATGTAGAGGACGTTTCGATCTACCAGAATATAGTTTTCTTTTTGTGATTGTACGAAAAATAAAGGAAATATAGCGATGTAAAGGCGGCCGCAATAAGGTCTGAGTAGTTCAGCAATTTGCCATAGAGGCGCTGATGCGACATACAAGATTAATATACGACTACTTGAAAATCGATGTAAAATTTGATTTGATGAACATTATTGCGGCCAGCAGTTTGGCAATAATGCCAAATCGGTTATTTCTTAAATACATCTAATAGATCGTATGTTATTATGTTAGTATTCTCTTATAGCATTTGTTGTGTAACAGCCGAAGTTATAAAATGGTCCTAAGTTGTCAATTCAAGTTTGAAAATGTATTTCTACTACTGTAAAAAATTGCTCGATTCATGCCATATAAGGTAAACGATTTTTCTGCAAATAATTATAATTAATAGAGTAAAAAAATGCAAAAAATCTTGTTGCTTTAAAAAATAACTTAAGTTTGTTTTTGTTTTTCTTTATTACGATAAAAATTGACCGAGTTTATATCACTTCAGACTGGGGAACTAAGGGTGAAAATTCGTATTTTTGTAAATAAAAAATATTTTAAGCAATTTCTAACTTACTTCCTAATAAGTTTGAAAACTGAAAATTGGTGCACATACTCAAATCCAAAGACAACACAATCTGATAAAGTTTAATTCCCCATTGCCACCACCGAGGTGTTAATGTGTGTGCATCTATGAATACTTTCTATGAAAGGGATCTTTCTGTAGCTTTAAAAATACATTTAATTAAGCTTTTATCCAACTTCACTTATTAGTAAGTTACAATTGTAAGGCCTGGTTTTATAATCGCTAGTTAATCACTGGGTGATGGTTAACTAGGACCTATTTTTACTTCCACATCCACATAGTGGATTGGAAGTATAGTAATCGTAAAAAAAATTTCATTTTTTCTTCTTAAAATGGGTTTAGAATGTCATGAAACGTCGAGATTTTAAATTTGAACGAAAATAAATTTCTGTCTGTCTGTCAGTCTGTCTGTCTGTAACTTTTTTTTTTGTCCGCACGTTTCCTTCGGAAAGGTATAAGATATTGAGTTGAAATTTTATACACGTATATGTTATAACAAGATCTGGAACTGGATTGTTTTTTGAACGTTGGGGGGTGAATAGGGGTAAATAGGGGGAAAAAGTAAAGCAAGCGGCTAAAAGTACAGAAACTTGAAATTAGGTGTTTGTACTAGAAGTCAAGACCTAAAAATTTCTTACAATATTTTCCACCCTCCCCCCGCCATCCCCACTCCAATATTTAAGGGGTTGATAAAATAAAATAGAGGTATTCACTTGAAAATTGGTATACGTATATATTATAATGACATCAGGAACTAGATTATATTTTGGTGTTATTCCGTTGAAGGGTTGGGGGTTAAATAGGGGTAAATAAGGGAAAATAAGTAAAGCAAGTTGGTAAGAGTACAAAAACTTGAAATTCGGTGTATGTATTAGAAGCTAAGGCCTCAGATTTTTTTATAATATTTTTCAACCCACCACCCACCCGTACTCCATTATTAAAGGGGTTGATAAAATAAAATTGAGATACTCACTGGAAATTTGGTACACGTATGTATTATAACGACATCTGGAACTCGACTATATTTTGAGATGATTCCGTTGAAAGGTTGGGGGTTAAATAGGGGTAAGTAAGGGTAAATAAGTAAAGCAAGCTGGTAAGAGTACAGAAACTTGAAAGTTGGTGTATGTACTAAAAGCTAAGGCCTCAGATTTTTTATAATATTTTTCAACCCCCCACCAACCATTATTAAAGGGGTTGATAAAATAAAATTGAGATACTCATTTGAAATTTTGTACACGTATATATTATAACATCTCGAACTGGATTATATTTTGAGATTATTCCGTTGAAGGGTTGAAGTTAAATAGGGGTAAGTAAGTGAAAATAAGTAAAGCAAACTGGTAAGAGTACAGAATTTTGAAATTTGGTGTATATACTAGAAGCCAGAGTCTCAAAATGTTTTAAAATATTTTCCATACTCCACCCCCCACTCTGTTATTAAAAGGGTTGATAAAATGAAATTGAGATATTCACTTGAAATTTGGTATACGTATATATTATAGTTTCATCAGGAACCATATTATATTTTGGGATTATTCCGTTGAAGGGTTGGGGGTTAAATAGGGGAAAATAAGCAAAGCAAGCTGGTAACAGTACAGAAACTTGAAATTCGGCATGTGTACTAGAAGACAAGGCCATAGATTTTTTAAATATTTTTCAACCCCCACCGCCCATACCTACTCTATTACTAAACGGGGTTGATAAAATAAAATTGAGATATTCACTGGAAATTTGGCATACGTACCTATTATAACGACATCTGGAACTAGATTATATTTTGAGATGATTCCGTTGAAGGGTTGGGGGTTAAATAGGGGTAAATAAGGGAAGATAAGTAAAGCAAGTTGGTAAGGGTAAGGAAATTTGGGATTTAGTGTACATACTAGAAGCGAAGGCCTCAGGTTTTTGTATAAGATTTTATATGCCCCCACCACTCACTTCCCCACTCCCTAATTAAAAGAGTTGATAATTAAATTGAGATTTTCACTTGAAATTTGGTACACGTATGTATTGTTACGACGTCTGGAACTAGATTATATTTTGAGATGATTCCGTTGAAGGGTAGGGGGTTAAATAGGGGTAAATAAGGGAAATAAGTAAAGCAAGTTGGTAAGAGGACGGAAATTTGGTATTCGGTAAACATACTACTAGCGAGGGCCTCCGGTTTTTTTAAAAGATTTTCCAAGCCCCCCCCCCCCAATCCCTTATTAAAAGAGATGGTAATTAAATTGATAT
Organism: Stenurella melanura; assembly: GCA_963583905.1. Classification (NCBI taxonomy): domain Eukaryota; kingdom Metazoa; phylum Arthropoda; class Insecta; order Coleoptera; family Cerambycidae; genus Stenurella; species Stenurella melanura. The sequence continues at coordinate 93,683,480 of OY757312.1, forward strand.
TTTCACTTGAAATTTGGTACACGTATGTATTATAGCGAGATCTGAAACTAGATTATATTTCGACACGATTCCGTTGAAGGGTTGGGGGTAAGTAGAGGTAAATGGGGAAAAAGGTAGGGGTAAGTAAGGGAACATAAGTAAAGCAAACTGATAAGAGTACAGAAACGTGAAAGTTGGTGTATGTACTAGAAGCTAAGGCCTCAGATTTTTTAAAATATTTTTCAACCCCCCACCAACTCTACCATTATTAAATGGGTTGATAAAATAAAATTGAGATACTCATTTGAAATTATGTACACGTATGTACTATAACGACATCTAGAACTAGATTATACTTTAAAATGATTCCGTTGAAGGGTTGGGGGTTAAGTAAGGGTAAGTAAGGAAAAATAAGTAAAGCAAGCTGGTAGGAGTACAGAAACTTGAAATTTGGTGTATGTACTAGGAGCCAAGCCCTCAAATTTTTTAAGAATATTTTCCACCCGCCCCCACTCCATTATTAAAGGGGTTGATAAAATAAAATTGAGACTTTCACTTGAAATTTGGTATACGAATATATTATAATTACATCAGAAACTACATTATATTTTGGGATTGTTCCGTTGAAGGGTTGGGGGTTAAATAGAGAAACATGTAAAGCAAGCTGGTAACAGTACAGAAGCTTGAAATTCGGCGTATGTACTAGAAGACAAGGTCTCAGATTTTTTTAAATGTTTTTCAACCCCCACTGCCCACACTCTATTACTGAACGGGGCTGATAAAATAAAATTGAGATATTCACTTGAAATTTGGTATACGCATATATTATAATGACATCAGGAACTATATTATATTTTGGGATTATTCCGTTGAAGGGTTGGGGGTTAAATAGGGGAAAATAAGTAAAGCAAGCTAGTAACAGTACAGAAACTTGACATTCGGTATATGTACCAGAAGATAGGGCCTCAGATTTTTTATAACATTTTTCAACCCAACCCCAACCACCCCACCCCTAATCTATTATTAAACGGGATTGATAAAATCAAATTGAGATATTCACTTGAAATTTGGTATACGTGCGTATTATAACGACATCTGGAACTAGATTATATTATGAGATGATTCCGTTAAGAGGTTGGGAGTTAAATAGGGGTAAATAAGGGAAAATAAGTAAAGCAAGTTGGTAAGAGTACGGAAATTTGGGATTTGGTAAACATACTAGTAGCGAAGGCCTCCGGTTTTTTTATAAGATTTTACAAGCCCCCACCACCCCTCCCCCCACTCCCTTATTAAAAGAGATGATAAATAAATTGAGATTTTCACTTGAAATTTGGTACACGTATGTATTATAGCGACATCTGAAACTAGATTATATTTTGACACGATTCCATTGAAGGGTTGAGGGTAAGTAGAGGTAAATGGGAAAAAAGAAGTAAAGCATGCTGTAAGAGTACAGAAATTTGGGATTTGGTGTATATACTAGAATATAAGTTCTCAGATTTTTTTCTAATACTTTTTTAATACCCCAAATATTATTAAAATTCTATGACCAGTAGTTTTCACATACCTACTAGAGTGCAAATATAGTCAAAATGTTTTCTTTAAAGTGACTGGGATGAACAATCTGGATGTGGAAGTAGTGATTCCTTAGGCAGCGGTTTTCATATATAATTTGCAAAGTAAGTGTGGTTAAAAGTCACTTTACTATAAAATTCAAATTTCGTGGCGAATACCGCCTTGTTAATGAATAAGCGGACTACTAATATGAGCTCCTCGATGAAAATCGTTAGGCCTGCCACAGGTTGATTTAGTTTGAATTCTAATTTAATGAACAAGTAGCATTATTACAGCCATATATATATGAAGTAGATATGGCAACACTGTCGGCAGCAATATTGTATGATGTTTAAAAAATAATATATAGGACTGGCTGCAATAATGTATATACCGGCCGTCATAAGGTTTATAATTTTTACGGTCCTCATAAAGTGTCTCAAATAAAAAAGTATGTTTTTTAATTTTTTATGATAGAAACACGTGGATCAGCTGTACAGGCTGCAAAAAAATCAGCGGTTCAATATTCACGGTTAGATTTTAGCTATATACAGCGGTTCTCAAAGTGCAATAAAGTATGCAGAACGGAGTGCTGCAATAATGATAGCGGGATGTATATATATATATATATATATATATATATATATATATATATATATATATATATATGTTGTTTCTTAGGTTTTCATGGGTATTAAATGAAGTGTTGACGTGCTTCCGGGTGTTTTCCCGTGTAGTTGGTAGGCTCCTGTTGGAACCATGGTTGTCTGAACGACGTTTCGGCGGAATCTCATCTGCCATCTTCAGGTTCTAGCTGAAAGCTGCCTGCTGCTGCTGCTGCTGCTGCTGCTGCTGTTGCTGCTGCTGCTGCTACTGCTGCTCCTCGTTGCTCGAACTGAACTGAACTGAACAGTGCAACCTCAAGAAAAATTTACTTTTTCTATATATATATATATATATATATATATATATATTGTATATATATCTGTATATATATATATATATATATATATATATATATATATATATATATATATATATATATATATATATATATATATACAGACTGTCTATTTTACGAGGGCCACACCAAATATCTCGCTTAATATCTATTGTAGAAGAATAAAGTTTTAGAAACAGTTATCCCATTTTTTGTGAGCTATATTTCAGTAAAAAGAAATTTGAAATCCATAGCCTACTTTATGAGATATATTACAAAAACCTGAAAAATAGGAAAACCACAAACGGTTATAGCTTCCTTATTTGAGGAGATACGAGAAAAGTTAAAGGAATGAAAGTTGACGGCAAAGACAATAAGAATAACGTGTAACAAAAAAATCGAAAAATGCAGTTGGCTTTGACATACGCTATTGTGCAAAAATGAAAAATACATATCTCAAAGTAGGCCATGACGCCATTAATTCCGTTATTTTTTTCTCATTCCAATGATATAAAACATGTCACAGAAATTTTAACCGATAGTGTCAATATTTAATATTTTACGAATACCACAATTCATATAATTGAATCGTAACAATCAGCTGTGCCATAATTAGTGAAAAACAATGTATACAGTTATTAATAAATTTGACAGATTGTCACTGTTGTATGTTGCGTTGTCGAGTTCTAAGACAAATTTTATATCAGTAATTATGGTGTACACCAATAATAACAAATTCGATATGATTAGCATTTATTGTCAGTGCAATTTTGATGCTGAGATGGCAGTCACGGTTTACGGAGATAGATTTCCAGATGCTCCGCAGCCAAATCGAACTATGTTTAGGAAGTTAGTTCAAAATCTAAAAACGCACGGTTCATTTTCAAAAAAAGTAGTAAGGCGAGCGCATCTTGCGGATAATGTAAGAAAAGTGAATAGAGTAATGAATTATGTTAACCAAAATGAGGAAACCTCTTTGAGACAAATTCAGAGAAACTGTCGTATAAAAAAAGACAGTGCAAGAAAAATATTGAAAAAAAAACGGATTTCGATGCTACAAAATGAGGAAAGTTCAACATTTAAATGAGGGAGATAAGCCAAGGAGAGTAAGATTTTGTAGATAGTTATTAAATAAGAAAAGGAATGACGCGCTGATATGTAGCAAAATTCTTTGGTCGGACGAATCAAATTTTTCTAATAATGGATTTTTCAATAGAAATATGCATTATAAGTGGACACGAGAAAATACACATTGGTGCAGAGAGACTGCTTTCCAAGAAAGATTTTCTACGAATGTTTGGTTGGATCTTTTAGGGACTAAAGTAATTGGACCTTATTTTTATGATGGCAAATTAACCGCTCGTAGATACCTTAATTTCCTGCAAAACGAATTTCAAGATTTTCTTTATGAATTAACAGTGGCAGAAAGATTAAATTATTAATATTTTCAACAAGATGGGGCTCCACCTCACACTGCTGTAATACGTACAAATTATTTAAATCAAGTTATGCCAGATAGCTGGATAGGCACCTATGGACCCATTCTATGGCCAGCTCGATCACCAGATATTACTCCCTTGGATTTTTTCGTCTGGGGTTACATTAAAGACAAGGTATTTCAAACTGCCCCTGAAAATATTGAGGACATCAAAACCATAATTCGAAACGCATGTGAGGCAATTACTCCTGAAATGCTGCAAAATGTAATGCGTGACGTGTCTCGTAGAGCACGTTTATGTGTCAGAATGCATGGTGCACAATTTGAGCATTTGTAGTTAGAAAAATAAATACACACAATTTCTTTTCAATATAGTAGTAGGTAGTACTGTTATACATAGTTTTTCGTTTTTTTCTTTGGATGTTCGTTTTGTACTTTTATTTTTATTTATGAGATATTTATTGGTTTGTATTAAATTGTAATAAATAATTACGGAACTATAATTATTATAAAGTGAATTTTTACTATTATGGCACAGCTGATTGTTACGATTCAATTATATGAATTGTGGTATTCGTAAAATATTAAATATTGACACTATCGGTTAAAATTTCTGTGACATGTTTGATATCGTTGGAATGAGAAAAAAATAACGGAATTAATGGCGTCATGGCCTACTTTGAGATATGTATTTTTCATTTTTGCACAATAGCGCATGTCATAGCCAACTGCATTTTTCGATTTTTTTGTTACACGTTATTATTCTTATTGTCTTTGCCGTCAACTTTCATTCCTTTAACTTTTTTGGTATCTCCTCAAATAAGGAAGCTATAACCGTTTGTGGTTTTCCTATTTTTCAGGTTTTTGTAATATATCTCATAAAGTAGGCTATGGATTTCAAATTTCTTTTTGCTGAAATATAGCTCACAAAAAATGGGATAACTGTTTCTAAAACTTTATTCTTCTACAATAGATATTAAGCGAGATATTTGGTGTGGCCCTCGTAAAATGGACAGCCTGTATATATATATATATATATATATATATATATATATATATATACATATATATATATATATATTTATATATATATATATATATATATATATATATATATATATATATATATATATATGTATATATATATATATATACATCCCGCTATCATTATTGCAGCACTCCGTTCTGCATACTTTATTGCACTTTGAGAACCGCCGTATATAGCTAAAATCTAACCGTGAATATTGAACCGCTGATTTTTTTGCAGCCTGTACAGCTGATCCACGTGTTTCTATCATAAAAAATAAAAAAACATACTTTTTTATTTGTGACACTTTATGGGGACCGTAAAAATTATAAACCTTATCACGGCCGGTATATACATTATTGCAGCCAGTCCTATATATTATTTTTTAAACATCATACAATATTGCTGCCGACAGTGTTGCCATATCTACTTCATATATATATATATATGGCTGTACTAAGGCTACTTGTTCATTATATTAGAATTCAAACTAAATCAACCTGTGGCAGGCATAACGATTTTCATCGAGGACCTCATATTAGTAGTCCGCTTATTCACTAACAAGGCGGTATTCGCCACGAAATTGGAATTTTGTAGTAAAGTGACTTTTAACCACATTTACTTTGCAAATTATATATGAAAACCGCTGCCTAAGGAATCACTACTTCCACATCCAGATTGTTCATCCCAGTCACTTTAAAGAAAACATTTTGACTATATTTGCACTCTAGTAGGTATGTGAAAACTACTGGTCATAGAATTTTAATAATATTTGGGGTAGTAAAAAAGTATTAGAAAAAATCTGATAACTTATATTCTAGTATATACACAAAATCCCAAGTTTCTGTACTCTTACATTATGCTTTACTTCTATTTTCCCCTTTACCTCTACTTACCCTCAACCCTTCAATGGAATCGTGTCAAAATATAATCTAGTTTCAGATGTCGCTATAATACATACGTGTACCAAATTTCAAGTGAAAATCTCAATTTAATTATCATCTCTTGGCTTGAAAAATCTTATAAAAAACCGGAGGCCTTCGCTACTAGTATGTTTACCAAATCCCAAATTTCCGTACTCTTACCAACTTGCTTTACTTATTTTCCCTTATTTACCCCTATTTAACTCCCAACCTCTCAACGGAATCATCTCATAATATAATCTAGATCCAGATGTCGTTATAATACGCACGTATACCAAATTTCAAGTGAATATCTCAATTTTATTTTATCAATCCCGCTTAATAATAGATTAGGGGTGGGGTGGTTGCGGTTGGGTTGAAAAATCTGAGGCCCCATCTTCTGGTACATATACCGAATGTCAAGTTTCTGTACTGTTACTAGCTTGCTTTACTTATTTTCCCCTATTTAACCCCCAACCCTTTAACGGAATAATCCCAAAATATAATATAGTTCCTGATGTCATTATAATATATGCGTATACCAAATTTCAAGTGAATATCTCAATTTTATTTTATCAACCCCGTTCAGTAATAGTGTGGGTAGTGGGGATTGAAAAATATTTAAAAAAATTTAAGATCTTGTCTTCTAGTACATACGCTGAATTTCAAGATTCTGTACTGTTACCAGCTTGCTTTACTTGTTTCTCTATTTAACCCCCAACCCTTCAACGGAATAATCCCAAAATATAATATAGTTTCTGATGTAATTATAATATATACGTATACCAAATTTCAAGTGAATGTCTCAATTTTATTTTATCAACCCCTTTAATAATGGAGTGGGGGCGGGTGGAAAATATTCTTTAAAAATTTGAGGGCTTGGCTCCTAGTACACACAGCAAATTTCAAGTTTCCGTACTCCTACCAGCTTGCTTTACTTATTTTTCCTTACTTACCCTTACTTAACCCCCAACCCTTCAACGGAATCATTTTAAAGTATAATCTAGTTCTAGATGTCGTTATATTACATACGTGTACATAATTTCAAATGAGTATCTCAATTTTATTTTATCAACCCATTTAATAATGGAGTAGGGTTGGTGGGGGGGTTGAAAAATATTATAAAAAAATCTGAGGCCTTAGCTTCTAGTACATACACCAACTTTCAAGATTCTGTACTCTTATCAGCTTGCTTTACTTATGTTCCCTTACTTACCCCTACCTTTTTCCCCATTTACCTCTACTTACCCCCAACCCTTCAACGGAATCGTGTCAAAATATAATCTAGTTTCAGATCTCGCTATAATACATACGTGTACCAAATTTCAAGTGAAAATCTCAATTTAATTACCATCTCTTTTAATAAGGGAGTGGGGGGAGCTTGGAAAAACTAATAGGTAAAAAAAACCGGAGGCCTTCGCTACTAGTATGTTTACCGAATACCAAATTTCCGTCCTCTTACCAACTTGCTTTACTTACTTCCCTTATTTACCCCTATTTAACCCCCTACCCTTCAACGGAATCATCTCAAAATATAATCTAGTTCCAGACGTCGTAACAATACATACGTGTACTAAATTTCAAGTGAAAATCTCAATTTAATTATCAACTCTTTTAATTAGGGTGTGGGGAAGTGGGTGGTGGGGGCATATAAAATCTTATACAAAAACCTGAGGCCTTCGCTTCTAGTATGTACACTAAATCCCAAATTTCCTTACTCTTACCAACTTGCTTTTCTTATCTTCCCTTATTTACCCCTATTTAACCTCCAACCCTTCAATGGAATCATCTCAAAATATAATCTAGTTCCAGATGTTGTTATAATAGGTACGTATGCCAAATTTCCAGTGAATATCTCAATTTTATTTTATCAATCCCGTTTAGTAATAGAGTAGGTATGGGTGGTGGGGGTTGAAAAATATTTAAAAAATCTAAGGCCTTGTCTTCTAGTACACATGCCGAATTTCAAGTCTCTGTACTGTTACCAGCTTGCGTTGCTTATTTTCCCCTATTTAACCCCCAACCCTTCAACGGAATAATCCCAAAATATAATATGGTTCCTGATGAAATTATAATATATACGTATACCAAATTTCAAGTGAATATCTCAATTTCATTTTATCAACCCTTTTAATAATGGAGTGGGGGGTGGAGTATGGAAAATATTTTTAAACATTTTGAGACCCTGGCTTCTAATATATACACCAAATTTCAAGTTTCTGTACTCTTACCAGTTTGCTTTACTTATTTTCCCTTACTTACCCCTATTTAACTCCAACCCTTCAACGAAATCATCTCAAAATATAATCCAGTTCCAGATGTTGTTATAATACATACGTGTACAAAATTTCAAATGAGTATCTCAATTTTATTTTATTAACCCCTTTAAGAATGGAGTAGGGTTGGTGGGTGGTTGAAAAATATTATAAAAAATCTGAGGCCGTAGCTTTTAGTACATACACCAACTTTCAAGTTTCTGTACTCTTACCAGCTTGCTTTACTTATTTACCCTTACTTACCCCTATTTAACCCCCAACCTTTCAACGGAATCATCTCAAAATATAGTCGAGTTCCAGATGTCGTTATAATACATACGTGTACCAAATTTCAAGTGAGTATCTCAATTTTATTTTATCAACCCCTTTAATAATGGAGTAGGGGTGGGTGGTGGGTTGAAAAATATTGTAAAAAAATCTGAGGCCTTAGCTTCTAATACATACACCGAATTTCAAGTTTCTGTACTCTTACCAACTTGCTTTACTTATTTTCCTTATTTACCACTATTTAACCCCCAACCCTTCAACGGAATAACACCAAAATATAATCTAGTTCCTGATGTCATTATAATATATACGTATACCAAATTTCAAGCGAATACCTCTATTTTATTTTATCAACCCCTTAAATAATGGAGTGGGGGTGGCGGGGGGTGGAAAAGATTGTAAAAAATTTTTAGGTCTTGACTTCTAGTACAAACACCTAATTTCAAGTTTCTGTACTTTTAGCCGCTTGCTTACTTTTTTCCCCCTATTTACCCCTATTCACCCGCCAACGTTCAAAAAACAATCCAGTTTCAGATCTCGTTATAATATATACGTGTATAAAATTTCAAGTCAATATCTTAAACCTTTCCGGAGGAAACGTGCGGACAAAGAAAAGTTACAGACAAACAGACCAACAGACAGACAGAAATTTATTTTCGTTCAAATTTAAAATCTCGACGTTTCATGACATTCTAAACTCATTTCAAGAAGAAAAAAATTGAATTTTTTTTTACGATTACTATACTTCCAATCCACTACGTGGATGTGGAAGTAAAAATAGGTCCTAGTTAACCATCACCCAGTGATTAACTAGCGATTATAAAACCAGGCCTTACAATTGTAACTTACTAATAAGTGAAGTTGGATAAAAGCTTAATTAAATGTATTTTTAAAGCTACAGAAAGATCCCTTTCATAGAAATTATTTATACATGCACACACATAAACACCTCGGTGGTAGCAATGGGGAATTAAACTTTATCAGATTGTGTTGTCTTTGGATTTGAGTATGTGCACCAATTTTCAGTTCTCAAATTTATCAGGAAGTAAGTTAGAAATTGCTTAAAATATTTTTTATTTACAGAAATACGAATTTTCACCCTTAGTTCCCAAGTCTAAAGTGATATAAACTCGGTCAATTTTTATCGTAATAAAGAAAAACAAAAACAAACTTAAGTTATTTTTTAAAGCCACAAGATTTTTTGCATTTTTTTACTCTATTAATTATAATTATTTGCAGAAAAATCGTTTACCTTATATGGCATGAATCGAGCAATTTTTTACAGTAGTAGAAATACATTTCCAAACTTGCATTGACAACTTAGGACCATTTTATAACTTCAGCTGTTACACAACAAATGCTATAAGAGAATACTAACACAATAACGTACGATCTATTAGATGTATTTAAGAAATAACCGATTTGGCATTATTGCCAAACTGCTGGCCGCAATAATGTTCATCAAGTCAAATTTTACATCGATTTTCAATTATTCGTATATTAATCTTGTATATCGCATCAGCGCCTCTATGGGAAATTGCTGAACTACTCAGACCTTATTGCGGCCGCCTTTACATCGTTATATTTCTTTTATTTTTCGTACAATCACAAAAAGAAAACTATATTCTGGTAGATTGAAACGTCCTCTACATTCTAAACAAGAAAAGTAAGGCACATAAAGTCGTTTTGATGGTAAAATAAGGCAGCGAATTATTGCGGCCGGTATACGGCCGCGATAATGTCGCTGACGCAATAATGAATGTAAATTTCACCATTTATGGTCGCAATATTGTTTGCAGGATAAATATATATATATATATATATATATATATATATATATATATATATATATATATATATATATATATATATATATATATATATATATATATATAAAATTTTTTACAATCATCCATTTTATACAATATTTTTAAAATTTCAAGATTTTCTTCCATATTAAATTTTCAAAATTTGTTTTTTTAAATAAGTTTAGAATGTCACGAAACATGGACATTTTTAATTTGAGGAAAAAAATAGTTTTCATCCATTTTATAAAAAATGTTCAAAATTTTTCTTTTAGATTTTCAAGAAAAATATGTATTTTTTTATATATGTTTAGAATGTCGTGAAACGTGGATATTTTAAATTTGAGGAAACAAAATTTTTTACAATCATCCATTTTATTAAATATTTTCAAAATTTCAAAATAATTTTCAAAAAAATGTATTTTTTTCGTTCTGAAACGTGAGAATCCGAAAAAATCTCGAAGGGCGATTTTTTCTCGAATACAATGCTTCCCTTCGGTATGCGAGGGAAGTAAAACATAATAAAGTATGTGTAAATATCTTTATTTTTCCAAATCTGCTTACTATAAAATATCTATATCATATTATTAATGTCGAAAAATGTTTTTACATGTCAACGACTGTAATTTTTACCTTTGGTAAAGAGAACTGTGAAACTTTTAGATCGAGCTCCCACGACAAAAAGGTACCCATCGAACACCTCAAATTCAAAAGGTGAAAATGGTTGCAAAATATGTAAAATTCACGTTATGCCCGCCAGACTAGTAAAAATTTGTTAATTGTTATTTTTTATGAATTTTTGAATTTAGCTTAAAAAAATGATTCTTCTTTTCAAAACATCTGCTTGAAATTTACGCAGTTTGTGGTATCTATTACAACTTATCTGGTTGATAATTTTTGTTAATTAATTTGTCAGACTGAATTTTGCATGTGCAGCATCAATCACTGGTATAACACCTTATAAAAAAACAACTGAAGTTTAAGATCTCTATACATAAAAATTTGTATGTTATTGAAAAAATGTTTTCACCATGTCAGACTTAAGTTTTAAGCAACAACGTTCTTTTTTAAAAACTAAACTTTCACAATTTTCGCGTCAAAACACCACCTTAATTTTTTTCTGTAATTAAGTTTTGTGCATAAAAGAGATCTTAAACTTAAATACAGAAAAAACTAAGACGTTGTTTTGAAGCGGTCATTGTAACAGCTTATTAAAAAAAAAGGAGAATGTTACGGCGCTTAAAAATTAGGTCTGACATGATGAAAAACATTTTTTCAATGTCAGACAAATTTTTATGCATAGAGAAGATCTTAAGCCTCAGTTGCTTTTTTTTTTAAGGAGGAATTCTGAAATGCTAGTATTTGATGCTGATGCATTGATGCTGCGCATTCAAAATTAAGTCTGATAAATTAATTAATAAAAAGTATCACACAGACAAGTTGTAATAGATAGGAGAGATCTTAAATTTCATTTTAAAACAAAAATCAAGGAGGTGTTATGAAGCGCACCTTCATAAAAAACATAATTTATAAGTAAGTAAGTAAGTATTTATTGGTGCATTATACGATGGTATTTACACAGGTCAAAATAGAGTATAACAAAAGGTCTGCCAAAAGTTAATTAACAAAAATGGTCGCCAGACAAATTTTTGTCAAAAATGGTTCATTATTTAGCATAAATTGCGTAAATTTCAAGCAGATCTTTTGAAAATAAGCATTATTTTTTTTAGCCAAATTCAAAAATTCATAACAACAAGAATTAACAAATTTGTACTAATCTGGCGAGCGTAACGTGATTTTTACATGCTCTGCAACCATTTTCACCTTTTAAATTAGAGGTGTTCGATTGGGTACCTTTTTTGTCATCACCTTTAAACAAATTTTGTAAGAAAATCCGAGCGCTATAAATCACTCCCGATAATCGTAGATTAGAAACTAACTACCTCAATTTTAAAATATTATCTTCACGCATGCGCCATGTGTTAAGATACTTGGCAACAACGCCGGAGCTCGTCTTGACATATACTGCTCTTTTTATACATTAGAGGATCTCTACTTGTGCGTAAATTATTAATAGATTCCAACGGATCTCGCCCGGCCAAACTTTTATAAAAAAAAATGAAAGCATTATTCCTTTACCCCTCTCGGTGGATTTGACTAATACCAACGATTTCTAAGCTAATTATAGAATACATATTCTAATATTACTTTGATTTGTGGCGGATCTCGGGTAGTCCAATTTTTATACGGATCTCAACTTGGTAAGAAAACGTATATATATATATATATATATATATATATATATATATATATATATATATATATATATATATATATATATAGAGATCTTAAACTTCAGTTGTTTTTTTATAAGGTGTTATACCAGTGATTGATGCTGCACATGCAAAATTCAGTCTGACAAATTAATTAACAAAAATTATCAACCAGATAAGTTGTAATAGATACCACAAACTGCGTAAATTTCAAGCAGATGTTTTGAAAAGAAGAATCATTTTTTTAAGCTAAATTCAAAAATTCATAAAAAATAACAATTAACAAATTTTTACTAGTCTGGCGGGCATAACGTGAATTTTACATATTTTGCAACCATTTTCACCTTTTGAATTTGAGGTGTTCGATGGGTACCTTTTTGTCGTGGGAGCTCGATCTAAAAGTTTCACAGTTCTCTTTACCAAAGGTAAAAATTACAGTCGTTGACATGTAAAAACATTTTTCGACATTAATAATATGATATAGATATTTTATAGTAAGCAGATTTGGAAAAATAAAGATATTTACACATACTTTATTATGTTTTACTTCCCTCGCATACCGAAGGGAAGCATTGTATTCGAGAAAAAATCGCCCTTCGAGATTTTTTCGGATTCTCACGTTTCAGAACGAAAAAAATACATTTTTTTGAAAATTATTTTGAAATTTTGAAAATATTTAATAAAATGGATGATTGTAAAAAATTTTGTTTCCTCAAATTTAAAATATCCACGTTTCACGACATTCTAAACATATATAAAAAAATACATATTTTTCTTGAAAATCTAAAAGAAAAATTTTGAACATTTTTTATAAAATGGATGAAAACTATTTTTTTCCTCAAATTAAAAATGTCCATGTTTCGTGACATTCTAAACTTATTTAAAAAAACAAATTTTGAAAATTTAATATGGAAGAAAATCTTGAAATTTTAAAAATATTGTATAAAATGGATGATTGTAAAAAATTTTTGGTTTCTCAAATTCAAAATATTCACATTTCATGACATTTTAAACATATAATAAACATAACTTTTTAGAGTGACCGCCCTATATAAATAAAAAGGGAAGTTCTGTGTAATACCCTTACAGATTTTTTACATAGCTGACTTATTCAGGAGGTAAAACAAGAGTTACAAAAAATATGCATAAGTTTACCGGATGAGTGGATTTTCACGATACTTTCTGGATTTTGTTCGTATTAATGTCTAGATACTCCATAAAAAAATTTGCCTCTATTGCCATTCAATTTTTTTAAACAATGATTTTGTTACTAATTTGTTGACTACCAAAATTTAAAAAACAAAACGTATTTTTAGACAAGTCGAAATATAACAATGTTTTACTCTTGTAAATTTTTCGAGAAAATGCTTATTTTCCGAGATGTGGCTGCTCGAATTTTTCTAAAAAAGAGGAGGGGGGAATCAAAAGTGACGAGAAAAAATTAACAAAAATTCTTGTAAATATATTATTAAAATGCAAGACTTTTTTCCTTTATGACTTTTTCTTAAAGTGCATTCTGTCCAAGTTTTTCCCGAAAAACATGAAAGAATGGCCCTTATCGGCCCTCGTAGACCGTGATATTTAAAAATTTGGAAAAATTCAGACGTACAGGCCGTACAGGTTAAGACATTCTTTAAAATTTTGGTCTCTTGTAATTTATTTGTAACGTGCATATTTTCCGAGGTTTCAACAGTTTCTGACAACCAAAAGCACGTTTTTGATCTTGAAAAACTGTTGAAAACTGGGACTAGGACGTTGCCTCATGTAGGAGGGGAAATCTGTTTTTTATGCCTCTCGAAGTCTAAGCTCAAGCGAAATGGTTACAAAATTTTCACGGAGATTTCCTCGAATTTTCACTTTTCATAAAATGTTGATTACAAAAATATAGGTTATTTAATTCCGTCAGTCTGTCTGTCTGTTAGTGCATTAACTAAAAAACAACTTGACGGGGAACAGTCGAATTTGGTAGGTACTTGAAACTAGTGCCAGTGAAGAAATTGTTAGACTTTCACAGGAAAATATACAGGATAGACCGTCCAGAGGGAATGGATAATAAAAAAATTTCTTTCGCTCAAATTTAAAATTTCCACGTTTCATGACCTTCTAATCCTATTAAAAAAATGTTTTTATTCAAATTTAAAGTTTACATGTTTCGTGACATACTAAACACATTTAAAAAATATATATATTTTTTTGAAAATCAAAAAAAATAATTTAAAACGAAGGAAAATTTCGAAATTTTGAAAATATTGTATAAAATGGATGATTGTACAAATGTCATCTTTCTCAAATTTAAAATATCCATGACATTTTAAACATATTTTCAAAAATGTGTTTTTGGAAAATCATAAAGAAGAAAATTTGGAAAATTTTTTATAATATGGAAGGAAAAATCTTTTTTTGCTCTAATTTAAACTTTTCACGTTTCATGATATTCTAAACATATTAAAAAAATAAATTGTTTTGAAAATAAAAATTTACTTTCCCACTACATGGAATTTTATTTTTCAATTTTAAAATTTCCACGTTACATTACATTCTAAACCTATTTCAACAAAAAAATGTTTTGAAAATTAAGAAAAGAAAATTGAAAATGTTATCCCCCACCACTATAGGGTAGATGATTGAAAAAAGTTTATCAGGTTTTCTCTGTAATAATAGGGCTAACTACATTGCGATTATAATTCTTATCTTTTCTTATTTAATAATTTCTTAGAGTGACCGCCCTATATAAATAAAAAGGTAATTTCTGTGTAAATACCCTTACCAATTTTTTTACATAGCCGATTCATTCAGGTAGTAAAACAATAAGAGTACAAGAAATACGCATAATTATTTTAAAATATGAGAAAGAGTAACCAATTATTGACATCCCGTTTATTCAAGTAAAACTGAAAAGTTTACCAAATGAGTGGATTTTCACGAAACTTTCTGGATTTGTTCGTATTAATGTCTAGATCAAACACCATAAAATAAATTTGCCGCTATTGCCCCACAATTTTATTAAACAATGATTTTGTTGCCAATTTGTTGACTATTCTAAACATTCTAAACATATTTAAAAACAAATATTTTGAAAATAATTTTTTTTACGCTATATGGAATTTTTTTTATTTCAGTTTTAAAATGTCCACGTTTCATTACATTCTAAACCTATTTCAACAAAAAAAAAAAAATGTTTTGAAAATAAAAAAAAATGAAAATTTTATCCCCCACCCCTATAGAGTAGATGATGGAAAAAGTTACCAGGTTTTGTCTGTAATAATATGGCTAACTACATTGCGATTATAATTCTTATATCTCATTTCTTAATTAATAATTTTTTAGAGTGACCGCCCTATGTAAATAAAGAGGGAAGTTCTGTGTAAATATCCTTACCGATTTTTTTACATAGCTGATTTATTCAGGAGGTAAAACAGGAGTTACAAGAAATATGCATAAGTATTTTAAAATATGAGAAAGAGTAACCAATTATTGACATCCTGTTTATTCAAGGAAAACTAAAAAGTTTACTGAATGAGAGGATTTTCACGAAACTTTCTGGATTTTAAATATGCAAATGCAACTTCCTGGAACTGTAAAAGCTCTATAACAATAGAAACAAATGAAAATATATTACCAGAAAATACTAGTAATTATTTAAACTTTTACAAAATAATTATCACAGATAAGTTTAAAACATATATCCTTCTTATAACAATTAATAGAAAGAAAATATGCCCATTATGAACAGTACAACTGTTAATGATAACAGTTGTACTGTTTATAATGGGCATATTTTCTTATAATTGTTATAAGAAGGATATATAAGTATTTTGTAAAAGTTTAAATAATTACTAGTATTTTCTGGTAATATATTTTCATTTGTTTCTATTGTTATAGAGCTTTCTGGATTTTGTTCGTATTAATGTCTCGATTAAACTCCATAAAAAAAATTGCCTCTATTGCCCCGCAATTTTTTTAAACAATGATTTTGTTACTAATTTGTAGACTACCAAAATTTAAAAAACAATATGTATTTTTAGAACTTGTCGAAAAATAACGTTTTACTCTTGTAGATATTTCGAGAAAATGCTTATTTTCCGAGATATGGCGGATCGAATTTTTCTAAGAAGGGGGAGGGGGAATAAAAAGTGACGAGAAAAAAATCCACAAAAATTCTTGTTAATATATTATTAAAATACAAGACTTTTTTTCCTTTCTGACTTTTTCCTAAAGTGCATTCTGTCCAAGTTTTACCCGCGATTTAGTTAATAATAATAGTAATAATAATAAATGAATTTATTTACAATAATATTTTACATAAGAGTGAAAACCATGCAAAACAATTTTTTTTCTGGTCTCAAGCGGAGGTTCACAACAAGTTTATCTATGTAAGTGCTATTATTTATTGAATTGCTCCTGAATTAAATTCGTTTAAAATTGAACTTTTTTTGTTTCTAAGTCAATTAATGTTTAATTTTGACTGTTAAGTTCTAAAGTCACATGATTAATTATAAATGGAAAACCAGTCTTTCTCCATCTTAATTAACTCTTCATTACGTCCGAAAATAAAAACAGGTATGACTGTAATAATTGATAATTTAAGAAGAAAAATTTTATTTTTTCATTGCAAGTGAGTTTCTGATAACAGCAAATAAGATTATGAGATTGTTTCACAGTTAAAATTTTTTTTTGGAAAACAGGTTCATTTTTCTTCATAAGGACGAACGCCACTGGTGGATTTTAAAATATTTTACCGTGAAACAATCTCCATTTTTTTATCGCATTGTTAATAATGGGGCTACCCCCTTGGCTGTGATATGGGAGTCGTGAAAAGTGAGGCATATTGTAGACTAGATGGAAAACATTTCTTTTGACTCAGATTTAAAATTTCCACTTTTCATGATATTCTAAACCTATTTCAAAAAAATGATAGTTGACAATTTTTTAACCACTACTACCACTCCACTACGTGAATGTACAACCAATAATGTGACAGATGGTATATAGATAACACAATTGACAAGAATGGTACCTATTATGGGTTTATTGAAAAATATACAGGGTGGTCAACCTAAGAATTAATTAAACCATGGCGAAAATTTGTAAAGGTATTACACAAGCCCCATATTTGGGACCTGTTATTTAATATTGAATTTTTACTGTCAAATGACCTCTTCGCCTTCATCCAACCATCCACAGTCGCTCCGGATGGACACATGCCATCGAGGTCTCCCCATTGCCCATCTACTGACGTAAGTGTCCCCGTGATCCCAAAGCTATGTTATTAGTGTATTAACTTAATTTAATATATTCATAATAAAAAAGAATTAAGATGAGATCCGCAAGGTTGCCAAGTTGTCGGATCTCAATTTGGTCAGATATATGACACATATACATAAGGTGTCGCGCGCCCCCTACATACAATTCTTCAAACTTAAGGTGTATAACTTCAGATAAAAATGAGGAAAATGAGATCCGATCAAAAATTTAACAGCGGCCTGCGCAGGTTCTCTTATGTCTTAAAAACTCTATATACACGTCGAAAAAGACGAGATCCGAGCTGCAAAATGTAATGCGTGACGTGTCTCGTAGAGCACGTTTATGTGTCAGAATGCATGGTGCACAATTTGAGCATTTGTAGTTAGAAAAATAAATACACACAATTTCTTTTCAATATAGTAGTAGGTAGTACTGTTATACATAGTTTTTCGTTTTTTTCTTTGGATGTTCGTTTTGTACTTTTATTTTTATTTATCAGATATTTATTGGTTTGTATTAAATTGTAATAAATAATTACGGAACTATAATTATTACAAAGTGAATTTTTACTATTATGGCACAGCTGATTGTTACGATTCAATTATATGAATTGTGGTATTCGTAAAATATTAAATATTGACACTATCGGTTAAAATTTCTGTGACATGTTTGATATCGTTGGAATGAGAAAAAAATAACGGAATTAATGGCGTCATGGCCTACTTTGAGATATGTATTTTTCATTTTTGCACAATAGCGCATGTCATAGCCAACTGCATTTTTCGATTTTTTTGTTACACGTTATTATTCTTATTGTCTTTGCCGTCAACTTTCATTCCTTTAACTTTTTTCGTATCTCCTCAAATAAGGAAGCTATAACCGTTTGTGGTTTTCCTATTTTTCAGGTTTTTGTAATATATCTCATAAAGTAGGCTATGGATTTCAAATTTCTTTTTGCTGAAATATAGCTCACAAAAAATGGGATAACTGTTTCTAAAACTTTATTCTTCTACAATAGATATTAAGCGAGATATTTGGTGTGGCCCTCGTAAAATAGACAGTCTGTATATATATATATATATATATATATATATATATATATATATATATATATATATATATATATATATATATATATATATATATATATATACTATATTGCTGTGTATCCACACTGTGGAACACTACCCAAGTATCGTGTTTGAAATCATAAATAAAATTCACAAATTTGTATGTATTTTAGAAAATAATCATAACAGTTTTACTTTAACGGATCATACAGAAGCAGGAATATCTGTGGTTTATTTAATTGATTCAAGTTCACTTATTCTCAGCGAGTAGGATGCAGAGAATGAAACTTGATATTGAATACGAACAAAATATTAAAATAAACATAAAATGAAGTTAATTTAGTTTAACAAGGTTATTCTAAATAGTATATGATAAAACATGAACTTATAGAGAATCACGATCTCATATAAAATGATTTAGAATGAAATTGGAAAACAAAAAAATAAATTTTATAAAATCTGACATGCATGTCAAAACTTAGGGCTGAAAATCATATTTTGTGTAGAAACACTGTAAATCTACACAAAATGAATATTGAATGAAAGACTATTATCAGTATTTGCATTGCAGGGTGATTATTTTAGAAATAGTAAGTCCATATATTACAAAACACTGAATGACATTTTAAGTTTTCAGATATTTTCAAATATCATTGCAGAAAGGTGTTTTGTAAATGATATTTCACATCATGCAGAAAGAAAGGACTAATAGTATGATGTTAAATGTTTGTTGGCGTATCAATTTCTTGTTTTAGTTTATAATATCAGTATTATGTCAATATGAAAACTGCAGTACGTTTTTAACTACTAGCATTTTGTGTTTATCATTGCTATTCATGTAAATGTATGAATTAGTATTTATTTGAGATTGGAATTGTTAATTGTAGTTATAAGTAGATTTTAAGAAAGTATATGTAATATGTCAATATATTTCGAGTAATTACAATTATCCACCTTAATCCTGAAAAGTAGAATAAGAAACTTATCAGGAAAATTAAAGAATTAAAAACAGTATTCAATTAAGGTAAAGAACAAACAAAACTGAATAGTTTAAATTTTAAATTAAAATTAAATATTGAAATATTAGATCAAAATAGAAAAAAACAATTGAAATATTGGAAATTAACCCATTGAAACGACTAAAAATAACAAATCAGTTGATCACACACCGCTGAACAGCGAGCTGCGAAATATATTCATCCAAGAATAAATAATAAATTGAATATAAAAGAAAAGTGGTGAATAAGTTGAAGGTTAGGATATTACAATCCAGATATATTGATATCAAGAATAAATTGTAAAAGTTGATTAAATATAAGAAGTGAGTATACTTTGAAAGTATTACGAAGTAGATTATCCGGAAAGCAGATTTAGAAGAGGGAAGTATTTGTTAATCCAGTTAGCAAATTTATATGGTGAAGAAATTTCAAACGTCAAGCAAGTGATAGAAATACTTCAAGAAAATCTTGAAAATAAATTGGAGGTTAGAAACAAACGTCAATCCAGTAAAGAAGAAGAAGAAGAAGCCTTGAGAGGTTAAAAAGTCAGTCAAGTGACATAATATTTCAAGGATCATAATAACCAGTTAGAGGTTATAATATAACATTACTCGAGTCGAAAGAAAGACAAGGTAAAGCTTTACAGTATTCCAAATCCATGGTACATATTTATTTTAAATAAAGGCCATATTTATCATTTTAGTTAAGTTAGATTTTGTTATTTAAATTTGTTAATTACATTCCAAGTTCAAATTTGTTAATAAATTAATACTTTGTTCGTTCAATACTGAGTTTGATTTATTTAGATTGTTATCTTGATCGATGAGCATTTATTGAACCGACTTCGTTGGACCTTGAGTAAGAGTCATTCTATAGATTGTAGATAGTCATGCTAATGGTGTTCTATAGTCTATAATATTAACAGCTTTTAAGAAACTGTTTGGCGCTCAATAAAATCATTTCAATTTACTTTCAAAAAGTAATTTCGAACGTATAAAAAATAAAATAGATATCAGAAAATAGAACATTTATGGCTTGTTAACGTGGAGCGATCAGGAAAGCGATTGAATAAATACAACTTGAGAATAGTTTATCATTTCAAGCATACATTTGAAAGATAATAGAACAAATAACTTATTTTGATAGTTTTGACCACAAGGCATTGTCAAATTAAAAACAAATAATAGTTATATGAGGTTAAAGTCAGGTAAGACAACAACCATGAATCCAGAGGAAACTACACAAGGTACATCCACAGTTCCACAAACACAAGTTGGTGACACAAACACACAACCAGACACAAACATGTTCCAGAAACTCATGGAAATGATGGGTGGAATGAATACACAAATGGTTCAAAATAACCAGCGACTAGAAGAAAACATTGGCAACATAAATACACAAATGGTACAAAATAACCAAACTTTAAAAGAAGACATTAGTCAAAATAACCAGCGACTAGAAGAAAATATTAACAAAAATATGCAAAAGCTGGAAGAAAGCAATATAGAAGTAAGAAATAAAATTGAAAATTTGGAGAGTAAATGGGAGCGAATGGGACAGTCAGTCAACGAAGAAATTGGTATTAAGGTAAACGAGGCAGCAAAAGAAATAAGAGAGGAAGTTGTAACTATGTTTGAAGATGGAATGACTGCAGTAGATAGCAGAATGAAGAAACAGGAGGATAAATACGATAGCAAAATAAAAGAACAGGATAGCAAGATAGAACAGAACACGAAGTTGTTGAAGGATACCACACGTACACAATTAACACAATTACCCACACATACTTACACATGCAACAAAACACCATTTTATTTTTACGGAGATAACCGCATACATCCTAAAATTTTCATTTCACGTTTGAAACAACACATGGAAACACAACACGTAAATGCAAACCTAAAAGCAAACATACAAGACATGTTAAAGGGAGAAGCGGAAATCTGGTATTCAGTTATAATGGACAGGTTTGAGACTATAGAGGAATTTGAAGCTCTAGTCTTGAAACAATATTGGAGTGATTACACTCAGTTAAAAATAAGACAAGACCTATTTAATGGTAACTATGTAGAAAATAAAGGTATTTCTAGGGAAAATTATGTACTTAGAAAAGTATACAATATTAGACATCTAGAACCAAAATTCACAGAAAGTGAAATGGTCAGATATTTAGCTAGGCATTTTTCAGGGGATATCCAGAATGTTATTATTACGCAAAGAATTGCAAAGTTAGATGATTTAATTGATTATTTAAGAGAATTAGATGATTATCATCAGAGTTTTGATAGGAAGTCTAGTCAAAATAGGGAAAATAATAGTAGATATTATAACAAATGGGGTTATGATCAGGATAGGAATGAGAATGATAGAAGAGAAAGACAAGGTTATGGTCAATATGATAGGAAGGAAAAGCAGGGTTATGGTCGTCAATATGACAATGATAGAAAGGAACGAGGGGGTTATGAGAAACGTCAATATGACAATGATAGGTATGAAAAGCAGGGTTATGAGAAACGTCAATATGACAATGATAGAAAGGAACGAGGAGGTTATGGTCAATATAAATATGACAATTATAGGAATGAAAAGCTGGGTTTTGAGAAACGTCATTATGATAATGATTGCAGAGAGAGAGGGGGTTATGTTAAAAATAATGAGTCATATGCACAAGTGGCTAATATCAATATTCAAAGAGGAAATAGAGTAGATGAAAACACGCACTCTAATATAAATAAAATAGAAACAACAGCACAAGTAAATGATAGAAATAGAAATCAGTATTTTTAGATAAAGTTGTTTTAAACGTAGGTAATAATAGTAAAAAAATAGACGAATATATAGAAAATGATGTTATATTGGGAGACGACATCTTATCAGAAAAAAAGGCAACTATTGTATTAGGAGAAAGAATCCTAAAAATAGAAGGTGAAAGAATACCTTTCTGTAGTGTTAATGAAATAAATGGCAAATGTGCCGAAATAGTTAATGAATTGACTGGCAAAGGTGCCAAAATAGTTAATGAATTAAATGGCAAATGTGCCGAAATGGTTAATGAATTGAATGGCAATGATGCCGAAATAATTAATGTATCAAATGGCATAGAGTCCAATAATGATAATGAATTTTGCGGTGAGCATATAGTGGGAACCACATATGTTCAAATAAATAATGATAAGAAGCCTGAAACCTTTCTGATAAGTCGTTACTCCAGATATGATAAAATTTTAAAAAATTTGTCACAAAAATACAAAAATTCAATTGATTATGAACCTACAATAGCAAAGGGCTATGCGCAACAATTTGAAGTAGATAATATTTTAAATGAAAGCGAAAATGTTTTAAATTATAATAATGAAGAATCATTACCGGGAAGTTGTCACATGGGAATAAATTATCCATATGATCCAGGATAGATTACTCTTAAGTTATCCAAATGATCCTGAGTAGATCACTTTTAAATTGTAAATAAACTTTGACAGTGTGAATGTCACATCATGTTGTTAAAACTAACAAAATTTTCACATGTCAAAATTCTATTAGTTTAGGGGGTTTTATGCTGTGTATCCACACTGTGGAACACTACCCAAGTATCGTGTTTGAAATCATAAATAAAATTCACAAATTTGTATGTATTTTAGAAAATAATCATAACAGTTTTACTTTAACGGATCATACAGAAGCAGGAATATCTGTGGTTTATTTAATTGATTCAAGTTCACTTATTCTCAGCGAGTAGGATGCAGAGAATGAAACTTGATATTGAATACGAACAAAATATTAAAATAAACATAAAATGAAGTTAATTTAGTTTAACAAGGTTATTCTAAATAGTATATGATAAAACATGAACTTATAGAGAATCACAATCTCATATAAAATGATTTAGAATGAAATTGGAAAACAAAAAAGTAAATTTTATAAAATCTGACATGCATGTCAAAACTTAGGGCTGAAAATCATATTTTGTGTAGAAACACTGTAAATCTACACAAAATGAATATTGAATGAAAGACTATTATCAGTATTTGCATTGCAGGGTGATTATTTTAGAAATAGTAAGTCCATATATTACAAAACACTGAATGACATTTTAAGTTTTCAGATATTTTCAAATATCATTGCAGAAAGGTGTTTTGTAAATGATATTTCACATCATGCAGAAAGAAAGGACTAATAGTATGATGTTAAATGTTTGTTGGCGTATCAATTTCTTGTTTTACTTTATAATATCAGTATTCTGTCAGTATGTAAAACTGCAGTACGTTTTTAACTACTAGCATTTTGTGTTTATCATTGCTATTCATCTAAATGTATGAATTAGTATTTATTTGAGATTGGAATTGTTAATTGTAGTTATAAGTAGATTTTAAGAAAGTATATGTAATATGTCAATATATTTCGAGTAATTACAATTATTCACTTAATCCTGAAAAGTAGAATAAGAAACTTATCAGGAAAATCAAAGAATTAAAAACAGTATTCAATTAAGGTAAAGAACAAACAAAACTGAATAGTTTAAATTTTAAATTAAAATTAAATTTTGAAATATTAGATCAAAATAGAAAAAACAATTGAAATATTGGAAATTAACCCATTGAAACGACTAAAAATAACAAATCAGTTGATCACACACCGCTGAACAGCGAGCTGCGAAATATATTCATCCAAGAATAAATAATAAATTGAAAATAAAAGAAAAGTGGTGAATAAGTTGAAGGTTAGGATATTAGAATCCAGATATATTGATATCAAGAATAAATTGTAAAAGTTGATTAAATATAAGAAGTGAGTATACTTTGAAAGTATTACGAAGTAGATTATCCGGAAAGCAGATTTAGAAGAGGGAAGTATTTGTTAATCCAGTTAGAAAATTTATATGGTGAAGAAATTTCAAACGTCAAGCAAGTGATAGAAATACTTTAAGAAAATCTTGAAAATAAATTGGAGGTTAGAAACAAACGTCAATCCAGTAAAGAAGAAGAAGAAGAAGCCTTGAGAGGTTAAAAAGTCAGTCAAGTGACATAATATTTCAAGGATCATAATAACCAGTTAGAGGTTATAATATAACATTACTCGAGTCGAAAGAAAGACAAGGTAAAGCTTTACAGTATTCCAAATCCATGGTACATATTTATTTTAAATAAAGGCCATATTTATCATTTTAGTTAAGTTAGATTTTGTTATTTAAATTTGTTAATTACATTCCAAGTTCAAATTTGTTAATAAATTAATACTTTGTTCGTTCAATACTGAGTTTGATTTATTTAGATTGTTATCTTGATCGATGAGCATTTATTGAACCGACTTCGTTGGACCTTGAGTAAGAGTCATTCTATAGATTGTAGATAGTCATGCTAATGGTGTTATATAGTCTATAATATTAACAGCTTTTAAGAAACTGTTTGGCGCTCAATAAAATCATTTCAATTTACTTTCAAAAAGTAATTTCGAACGTATAAAAAATAAAATAGATATCAGAAAATAGAACAATATATATATATATATATATATATATATATATATATATATATATATATATATATATATATATATATATATATATATATTTATATATATACATATATATATATATATATATATATATATATATATATATATATATATATATATGTATATATATTATATTATGAAGTCTTGGCGTGCTTGCGGGTGTTTTCCCGTGTAGTTGGTAGGCTCCTGTTGGAACCATGCTTGTCTGAACGATGTTTCGGCGGAATCTCATCTGCCAGCCTTCAGCTAGAACCTGAAGATGGCAGATGAGATTCCGCCGAAACGTCGTTCAGACAACCATGGTTCCAACAGGAGCCTACCAACTACACGGGAAAACAGCCGGAAGCACGTCAACACTTCATTTAATACCCGTGAAAACCTAAGTAACAACATATATATTATATATATATAGATATATATATACAGGGTGTTTCACTTAAAAGTCCCCAGGCCATTATCTCTAAAACTAATAAAGATATTTTATTTTTGTAAATGGCAGATAATTGATACCAAAGAAAGGTTTAAATAACGGTGATTAGAATTTTTCCTCAACAGCACACAGAGATGGCGCTGCGATGCAAAACTATTTTTTGATGGCTGGAACCTTGAAACATAAGTCATGTGATTAAACAATAATTTGTGAATAATTTTGATCGTATAGAGAATTTACAAAAAACAAGCCGTTTTGGAGTTACATGAGTTTCTTTCATTAATGCCAGTACACGTGAATTTTGATAAATCCCTATAATTTATTTATTATTTATTATAGAATATTGGTTACCAAACACTTTTTTTCAAGATAAGGAAAGTGATATAATACACTATCATAAAATTGTGTTTACCACTTCCGGCCAAACCGGAACTAACATGAACCAATATCCATATGTTCCTACATATTACATTTTTTTTTCTAATAAAACGGCTCCCAAACTTAAAGTAAGACAACAAAGAAAATACACACTAATTTAGAATGGGCTAAATTTATATTAACAATTCAGTAAAGAACGTAAACAAAAGTTTTATAAACAAACATTTAAAAACTATCGAAATGTTATTAAAATGAAATTAAACTAATTTCTTTCTTATTAGTAGGTACTTATTATATTAAATGTTCAAAATTTCTCCCTTCTTCATGAATACACATATTGTACCGTTTCAGTAACTCTTCATTGCAAACTTTTTGTAACGTATGTCTATTTATAGCAGCAACACTTGCATAATATATTTTATTATACAAATCGGCCATATCCTCAATGGGTTCAATTTACACTACACTTTTTAAATACCCCCAAAGGTAAAAATCTAATGGAGTCAAGTCAGGTGATCGTGCTGGCCATCTGACTACTCCATTAGTACCAATCCATTTCTGAGGGTACATTTCATTAAGACAATCTTTGACTAGTACTGAGTTATGGGGTAGTGCACCATCTTGGTGAAACCAAATATTCTCCTGGTTATGAGGGATAGTCTCTAATAATCCTGGCAATACATTTCTCAAAAATATCTCATATTTTCTTCCATTTAAAGTCCCATGGAATAGATATGGTCCAATAATATATGAATTTAATATTCCACACCACACGTTAACTCCAAAAGTTACCTGATTTGGGGTCATTCTCATCCATCTAGGATTATTTTGTGACCAGTATCGGCAGTTATGCTTACTCACAACTCCGTTGTTGTGAAAACGGCTTTCATCGCTCCAGAGCACATTTTTTAAAAAAATTTGGGCATTCTTCAGAAAGAACTGAAAATTCAGCTAGAAAATGTAATCTTCGTTCATAATCACCAGGCCTTACATGATGGATCAATTTTAATTTGTATGGATGGTATTTATTTGATTTTAATATTCTATGACACGAAGATATCGACAGATTAGTTTCCGATGCCAATTTCCGGAGAGAACATTGAGGATTGTTGACAACACTATTTAACACCAAGGCTGTATTTTCATCGTTTCTAACTGGCCTATTTCTGTTACGAATAGTTTTCTTAAAACTACCCCAGTTTCTTAAATTTTTAAACAGCATGATAAATGTTTTTTTATCGGGTGTAGGTCTATTTGGAAATCGTAAACAAAACAATCGTTTTGCTTGTCGGGAATTTCTTTTGCATTCACCGTATATTAAAATCATATTTAACTTATCTTCATTGGTGTATCTAACCATTTTTTAAATTTATTTTTTTTTATTGCCTTATTTGGATTAATTTGCTTTGAATTGTTTCTAAGTACACTATTTCTGTTTAAAACTATGATTGAAATGCACCAACTACAAACTTTGTTTAATAACTGTCAAACTTAAAATTAAATCAAAGCCTACTAATATCTCTTAAGTAGATTTTTCATTGCCATTCTAAATTAGTGTGTATTTTCTTTGTTGTCTTACTTACTTTAAGTTTTGGGAGCCGTTTTATTAGAAGCGTTATTAAAAAAAAATGTAATATGTAGGAACATATGGATATTGGTTCATCATGTTAGTTCCGGTTTGGCCGGAAGTGCTAAACATAATTTTATGATAGTGTATTATATCACTTTCCTTATCTTGAAAAAAAGTGTTTGGTAACCAATATTCTATAATAAATAATAAATAAATTATAGGGATTTATCAAAATTCACGTGTACTGGCATTAATGAAAGAAACTCATGTAACTCCAAAACGGCTTGTTTTTTGTAAATTCTCTATACCATCAAAATTATTCACAAATTATTGTTTAATCACATGACTTATGTTTCAAGGTTCCAGCCATCAAAAAATAGTTTTGCATCGTAGCGCCATCTCTGTGTGCTGTTGAGGAAAAATTCTAATCACCGTTATTTAAACCTTTCTTTGGTATCAATCATCTGCCATTTACAAAAATAAAATATCTTTATTAATTTTAGAGATAATAGCCTGGGGACTTTTAACTGAAACACCCTGTATATATATATATATACATATATATGAAGTGTTGACGTGCTTCCGGGTGTTTTCCCGTGTTGTTGGTAGGCTCCTGTTGGAACCATGGTTGTCTGAACGACGTTTCGGCGGAATCTCATCTGCCTTCTTCAGGTTCTAGCTGAAAGCTGCCTGCTGTTGCTGCTGCTGTTGCTGACTCCTCAGAACTTATTCGTCTGTGAACGGTTACCAAAACTCTAACAACTTGGTGCTCTCATCCAGTGGGGACTATTCTCTACCAAGACACTCCAACAATTTGGATACAAAGACTCCTTCTTGGCAAATAACCCATGGATTAGTAGCAGCAGCCCAGTTCTTTGGCACAAGGTTAAGCCAATTTTTGGTAAAACTCCAAATTTAAGGGTTAACTTAACACCTCTTCCACTCCAGATGAGGTGTTAAACGGTCAGAAATACGTCTGTATCGCTAGCAAACAAAATGGAAAAATGGACCTGTTTCGTTCCCGTGTACGATCTAAAAATCTAGTTACCCATAATTACGCGAGGTGTCGCTGGTACTGGTTCTAATTTAATCAGAATTATCGATTTATAATTTTGTTTATAGATTTTTAGGATTTTGTTCACTTAATATAGATTTCTTTTTTTAATATTTGTTGTACCAGATGACTTGCAGGTGTATAGCAAGAGAAGTAACAGATGGCGCTTGTATGCTAATTTATAATTTAAAGTTGGAATGATGAACACTTCAAGATTTACTGAGACGGGGACGGCTTCAGGATTGAACTGAAAAATTAATTAATACGTTTACTGAATTGCAGTTTAAAACTACCAAAAATTCATTGCTATTAAAATAAAAATTAGCAAGTGGCATTCAGGTAATTTTGAATGTCACAGTTTTATGTATTATTGGTTGTCCAATAAAACTTGTGACACACCTGATTACAGTTCTTTTATTCGATTTACATATTGTGGGCTTCATTTCGAACATTAACTTAACTTTATTTAATTCTGGTAGAGCATTTTATCTCAAAGCTGTAAATTAAAATTTCGTCACTACAGTGACCCGAAGATTAAATCATTGTACTATGCGAGATTTTAATAAAAATGGTTCCGGTGTTTGAGTTTTAGTTAAAAGTTCCTCAAAAATGTAATATTAAGGTATAAAAAGAGCATACCCGAAATAGTAAAAAGAAATAAGAATAATAATTAAGTAATAATTATATAGGGTGTTCCTTATTGACGTGCTGATATTTAAATTTCAATTGTTTCAATCAAGAACTGTGTCTGACGAGAAAACCGCAAGAGACCGCCTTCATGTAGAATTGACCAGGCTAATCAGATAAAATATCCACATGGAAAAATGTCAGTGGCGTACCACCCTTTTGTTAAAAAAATCAGAGGACATGTCTGCAGGGACGCCACTGGTCGAGCTATAAAATAACTTTTTTAACTCAAATAATTCTAAAGTAATTTAGATATTATATTTCTATTTTGATATGTACTAATAGAATATAAAACCACATGTTTGAGTTAGAAAAGGGACTTTATAGTTCCACCAGTGGCGTCCCTGTGGACATACCCTCTGATATATTTTAAGAAAAATGTGGTACGCCACCGACATTTTTCCAAGTGGATATTTTTCTAATTAGCCTGGTCAATTTTAGATGAAAACGGTCTCTGGCGATTTTCTCATCAAACGCACAGTTCGTGATTGAAATTATTGAAATTAAAATATTAGCACGTCATTAAGGAACACCATGTGTAATTATTACTCAATTATTTTTATTGCTTCTTTTAACTATTTCGGGTACGCTCTTGTTACATCTTAATATTATATTTTTTAAGAACCTTCAAGTAGAACTCAAACACCGGAAACATTTTTATTAAAATCCTACACGATAAAATAATTTAATCTTCGAGTGGCTGTAGTGACGAAACTAGCCATAGCAGAGGTTTGTGCCCATTGAGGCATTTAATCAGCATAACGTGAACTACAATATACCAAAATCTTAGTCAATTCGAAAGCGGCGGCTTTTCCATAAGACCAGTACCGTGGTCCTTTGTGAATTTTATCCATAATTTCAAACACTATACTTGGGTAGTCTTGCATGGTGTGTATGACATTTTTTTTTAATTTGAACACATTTTTATGTATTCTGTTCTTGCTTGACCCAAAATCCATTCTTAATAAGTTAGAATTTCAAAAATGCATAGAGGGTGCTGGCGACAGGTTAATAATAAAATTTGCCTCAGGTAAACTACCATTTCTGTGCTGATATTGAAAAATTGTACGAGAAAACTTGCTCAAAATTAAGAAATATGACATTGTACCTAATTTGATAACTATACAAGGTGATTCACGTTTCATTTTAGGTTCCATGACAGACTGATTAAAAAAAATAATAATAAATACAAAAGTATGCATATAATCAAATTCGGCACAGCGTCATATTTTTTAATTGTGAGCTAGTTTTTCTTATAAAACTTTTCAATATCTAGCACAGAAATGCCATACCTGAAGCGAATTTTATTGTTAAGCCCTCTATGCATTTTTGAAGGTCTAACGTACTGAAAATGGGTTTTGGGTCAAGCAAGAGCAGAATACTTAAAATTGTGTTCATAGTAAAAAAAAAAGCCAATTTCATTTTTGAACTTCCACCAGCGCCCTCCATGCATTTTTGAAATTCTAGCGTATGGGCCAATCAAACTGGAATCATTTCTAAAGGCATTTGCCATTAGAAAAAAAACACCAGGATTATATTCAATACATGTGAAGTATCAATTTTCAGAAGAGTGCATCCAATACAAAGTTGCAAAAACAAAATGGCGGACGTTTTACGTACGAGAAAATGTCAAAAAGTCAGATTTGCTCGCCTGTCTGCGAATGTAAATTTTTCAACGAAAAAAAAAACAATAGTTGTAGGCATTTAAAAAACCTAAAAAATGACGCCCACTGGGTCAAAATCGGATTGTTAGATTTCTCGGAAATTAAAAAAAAACGAAAAATGAATTTTTTAATTTTGCAATAACTTTTGCAATAATTGTCTGTAATTGTTTATTTGTGGCATATTAAGATTTTCTTACTTTTTATTGGGTATTTTGCTACTGAAAAATATTTAAAAATTTTAATGAAAAAACCTCTGCGCCAAACGGATCAGACACAGGTTGGTTCTTGAGTACTTGACTGTTTCAAAAAGTCTCACACCTAAAAATATATAAACTAGAACAATGTTATAAACTAAAAACTGAAAATCAAAGCTATAGGTAGTTAACGTTTCGGAAGAGAATCTACGGCCAAAAAAGTTTTGAGAACGGAAGTAGATTCTCTTCCGAAACGTTAACTACCTATAGCTTTGATTTTCAGTTTTTAGTTTATAACATTGTTCTAGTTTATATATTTTTAGGTGTGAGACTTTTTGAAACAGTCAAGTACTCAAGAACCAACCTCTATCTGATCCGTTTGGCGCAGATGTTTTTTCATTAAAATTTTTAAATATTTTTCAGTAGCAAAATACCCAATAAAAAGTAAGAAAAGCTTTTGCAATAATTAACTTATGGTATAAACAATCTCTGGAAATATCCTACATAATGTGCTAAGAAGTGACCGTAACCCGAATTCCGACGGATGAATAGTTTTCGAGAAATTCAATTGTTTATTAAAAAAGTGATCTTAGTAACATTTGAATACCCCAAAATGAGGCAGTCCGATTTCAATTTTGCAAATAGCTTTCCACTCTTCTATAACTGAGCTCAAAGCCGAAGCCAAATATTAAAATTAAGTTGGTCAAAAACGCCGTTGAAAATTATGCATATTAACAAATGTACTTAATAACTTTGTCAATTGTTGGTATATCGAAATGTAAAGTGGATATCCGCGTAGATTTACAGGTATTGCACTAATAGTTCAGCTTTGGATAACAAAATATAAGCGATTGTTTCACCGTCTTTTTTGATAACATAGTTCATGTTGAAGTGAGGCGCTAGCACCAGGTAGTAGAGTCAGCGTTCGCTGGAAGAGTGGGGGGAGAGCCTGCAGCAGCGGTGTCTCTCTACGTCGAAAAGTTGACTCGAGTGTTCAAAATCGTTCGCGCTTGCAAAGTCGTATATATTTTCTGGCGTACCTAAAAAAAAATCCGTTCAATACCTGCAAACGTCACCGTTGAAGTTAAAAAATAAGGTCTCAGGAATTTTTTGAAAGAAAAAACTTATTTTGCGTCCTGAAGGTCGAAGGGTGTTCACTTTTTTTTAAATTCGTACAAACATGCCAGCTACGTGAATATCCACTTTATATTTCGATACACCAACAATTGACAAAATTATTAAGTATATTTGTTTATACCGATGAAATATGCATAATTTTTAACGGCGTTTTTGAGCAACTTAATTGAAATATTTGACTTCGGCTTTGAGCTCAGTGATAGTACAACTCTTGAAGAGTGGAAAGCTATTTGCAAAATTGAAATCGGACCACCTTATTTTGGGGAATTGGTATTAAGATCACTTTTCTAATAAACAATTCAATTTCTCCGAAACAATTCATCCGTCGGAATTTAGGTTACGGCTACTTCTTAAGCATATTATGTCGCATGTTTTCAGATATTGTTGTTACCATAAGTTAATTATTGCAAAAGTCATTGCAAAATTAAAAAATGTCGTTTTCCGATTTTTTTTTTTAATTTCGGAGAAATCTAACAATCCGATTTTGACTCAGTGGCCGTCATTTTGTAGGTTTTTTAAATGCCTACAACTGTTAATTATTTGAAACTTTTTTCGATAAAAAATTTACATTCGCAGATAGACGAGAAAAACCGACTTTTTGACATTTTTTCGTATGTAAAACGTCCGCTATTTTGTTTCTACAAGATTGTTTTGGATGCACTCTTCTGAAAATTGATATTTCACATGTATTGAATATAATCCTGGTGTTTTTTTTTCGATTACCTCTAAAAAACGACCATATTCTGCTTTATTTGATTAGTCTAGTACTGAAAGTAAGTTTTAGGTCAAGCAAGAGCAGAATACAGAAAATTGTGTTCATAGTAAAAAAAGAATGGTTATTTACACCTATAACAACGCTTTTCCGTGGACACATTGTATACAGTATGTCTCACTTTTCATTCTCCCATATCACAGCTCTCTTATTTACAAGGCGACTTTTTTTATAAATTTTGGTGGAAGGTACTACTTATCCATCAGGAGACTGTGTAGTTGTAAAATATTTTAAAATCCACCTGTGGCGTCTGTCATTATGAAGGAAAATGTGCCTAATTTTCCGCATAAAGATATTAGGCAAAGTTCTAACGGTAAAACAATCTCATATTCGTTGTTATCAAAAACTCACTGAAACCGAATTTTAATAACATAGTGTACTTGGTGTTCACGTAATAAGAAACTAAAACTTCCCTTTTAAAGTACCAATTATTACAGCCATAACTTAATTTTCGGACGTAGTTAAGAGTAATTAAGCTAGAGGAAGACAGACTTTTAACAGTCAAGTTCAAACAATAATTGACTTGGAAATGGAAAAAAGTTAAATTTTAGATAAATTTGATTCACGAACCATTCAATAAATAATAAAATTTTACATAACTAAATCACGCATTGCTCAATGTATCACGTGATTAATTCTAAATGGAACGACCGTCTTTCTTCAGCTTAATAATGCCCAAAAATAAAGTTATTACTAATAATTGGTACTTTAAAAGGGAGACATTTTTTTTCCTATATTATTGAAATTCGGTATTAGTGAGTTTTTGATAACAACGAATGAGATTGTTTTACAGTTTACCTAATATCTTTTTTTTGAAAATTAGATACATTTTTCTTCATAAAGACGGACGCCACTAGTGGATTTTAAAATATTTTACCGTGACTTATTCTCCTGATGGATAAGTACCTGTCTCCCAAATTAAAAGAAAATCGGGTTGTAAATAAGAGAGCTGTGATATGGAAGTCATGAAAGTGAAACACTGTATAATATACATAAATTATATAGGTAATATTATATTAGTTATTTTCTTTTATTTCTATGTTCCACCTATTTTTGATATGTTATAATTAACTCAGGTGATTATAAACTAAAGAGTTATTAATTATTTAATTTAAAAAAATATATATCTTTTTATGTCTTGTAGTTAAACTAAAAATGTCTAAAACCAATATTATTTATAAAAGGAAAGAGTATCCTATAGAATGTGCATCAATTGTATAAAAGGTGTAGTAAATCGGCGAAGAGTATAATGGTTAGCTTGTTTTATATTTAACTTTGACTTTTAATTCTCTATTCAGCCATATAGTATTTTTGAACTTACTTGCGGCATTGCCACGTTATTTCACTGTTTGCGATAAAAAATGCATTTGCGGTCCAGAGTAAAATAGGCAAAAGACATTTTCATTTTAAGTTAAATTTAATTTTGAATGTAGGTAGGTCCTCATTTCCAGGAGGATTCCACTATTATTATTTTAAACGAGGAGAAATGCGTCTCAATTAGTCCATAGATTTTTATATTATAGTCCCTTCAAATTAGAAGAAAAATCACTGATTTTGGGAAATTTTTCCTACAGCTAAGCCACCCGTATAGAAAGTTGTCTTTGGGTTGTGTTAACATATTTTTCACCAAGCGCATGAAAAAAAAAGGGTTGTTTTTTAGATATAGATACATATTGTATATATGCTTTTTTGGCCATTTTGGCGGTTTTTTGCGTTTTGCTACATAACTATGCATTTTTGAGAAAATATGACCTGATTTGATATTGTAGATCTAGCGATTCTATACAATTTTTGTTCTTTTCACTTTTTTGAAATTCCGCTTAGTAACGCCGCTAGAGCGCACTGAAGTTTATGTAAATGTATACATTTTTTGGTGTTTGATTTTAAGCAAAAACTGTGAATTTTATAAAAAAATATCAAGATATCAAAGCTGTAGATAAAAAAATTTTCGACAAATTTTGTTCTTTGTTTTTTTTTCAAAATCGCGCGGTTTTGCCGCTAGAGCGCGAAGAACACTTTTTCAATACTCTTGAGCGCAAAAAAAATATAGCTCCTATATTTTTGATATACAGGCAAAACTATGCATTTTTTTAGAGTACTCGTCAATTATATAAAAATTTGGAGAGCAGAAAAAAATAATTTTTTTTGTAACCCATCGTTAATTTCTTAAACAGCTGCGCATAGAACGGTGCATCTAATAGTACGAACTACGCGCATTCAGCTGTAGTGGTCGTGATGGGCCTTTTTGTATATTATGTCATCCTTAATGTCATCTATATTAGCTTAGAAGGTAAAAAATCGAGGGAGGTGGAGAGGCAAAATACTACAGCTGTTCACGATGCCTATATTTTTTTTATCCGTTCAAGAGTATTGAAAAAATGTTTTTCGCCCTCTAGCGGCAAAACCACGCGACTTTGAAAAAAAAACAGAAAACAAAATTTGTCGAAAATTGTTTTTATCTACAACTTTTATATCTTGATATTTTTTTATAAAATGCATGGTTTTGGCTTAAAATCAAACACCAAAAAATTTATACATTTACATAAACTTCAGCGCGCTCTAGCGGCGTTACCAAGCGGATTTTGAAAACGCAGAGAAATTAGTTTCTGAAACGTTAACAATTTTCAGTTTTCATGTTCAATTTTTATTATATAACTAGATTATTTACTTTTAGGTGTGAGACATTTTCTAATAAAATATTTAAAATCAAGCTCTGGCAATTCATTCGGCGCATGTATTTTAAAATAATTAGGAAATTTACTCCCTTGTAATTTATATTTACCCAGTATTCACCCTGCAACCTTTTAAACAATTGCACAATCTTACAAATGAGCGTTACCGCAATGAAAACATCTATTTTAATTGGATATGCATTACTTAACTGGTCCACTCTAAAAATTCTGTTCTCGTTTCTGATTCTGATTCTATCTTCAGCCACATTCGGCGCAGAGGTATTTTTATAGAAGTGGCAAAATACCCAACAAATAGCAAGAGAATTCAACTATTTATAAAATTTTAACATTTTTCACCATTAGTAAGTAGTATTATTATCTTAGCTATTCCTCTGCCTGGCAGGTCAATGTACGCGGTTAATCACCCTTACCCCAGTGAACTGAAACATCGGCCACTCGCATACTGACCAACGAGTTGTGGCTCTAGGTCGCATACCCGTGCCCCCTTCTCCCTGCGAATGCGGAACTTACGTGACACATTCACGACCTGACCTACATTATACCAGGAAGGGGCGTCGCGATGTCATGATCTGAGCGATGTCATCGACCTGCTGAGCAGAACTCTGCAAATCGTCTTAATTACAGGACATTGACTTGGGTATAAGCAATAATAAATTGAGGATTTCAACTTGAAGGTACTACAAAAAATGTTGCACTAAATTTTATAGAAATTTCGTCAGTAACTTTTATTCCAATATTATTAAGTGTTTAAAATTTAATATTTATGTAACAGAACACAAAAACAAGTCCACATCCTTATTCAGATGTATTAAATACATAGTATCCTCATTATAAAAATATCACATAGCATTTTATAGTTTTTAATAACACATTTCAACAACTAATAAATAATATTTCGAAATGTGCAATACATAAACATAAATGACTAATAGTGGAGCAGATCTCCAAAAATAGCGAGAAAAGATATTGTCGCTTTTAATGTTTTTTTAATATTCGCATAGATTATTGATATTAAGACGCAAGATTGGGAGGAAAATTCCCATTTAAAAAATCTTTTATTTTTACTTTATAGAAAAATATTTTAAATAAAATTTATAGAGGGTATGAAGAGAAAATCAATTCGTCAGTATTCTCGGAAAACGCATTTGAGAGGTGGCTTTTTTGGGGGATCGAAATATGTGCAAAAATAGTTAAGTACATATTTTGTAGGGAAAAGGGGGACTTGAAGAGCTGGAATTTTTACAACATAGGGGGGTTTCAGTTTGTGTTAGTTGTGCCAGAATACCACCTTCCGCATTAGGAGCAAGAGGAGAGAGGTTGACGGCAAATTAATTCAACCCTCTATAACATTTTTCAAAACAGTGGAGGAGCAAAAAAGTATATACAAAATATATGTACTTTTTTCTAAATCTTCAGATTATGACAATTTGTTTGCCTTTTGCCAATAATAAAGGGGTGGCAGGGGAAAAACAATTTTCAATTTATTTCAAATGGATTTCTAGGCATGAAGGAAGGAGTTAAAATGAGAATTATTTTCTTAAATGATGGGAATTTTTATTATCTTTAAAGTGAAAGAAAATAGATGAATTGGATGAATATCAAGGAAGCAGAGGGGCATAATGCGTATTGACAGATAAAGGGTTAAGGATAGGGACCTGAGATAATAGGGGAGTCATGTTAGATTTTTACTTCGGAAAAATTCCTCGATCGATGATTCCTTTTAAAACGTGTTCGTGAAAGTGTGTAGAATATCATATCAAAATGTTTCCTCGAGAAAGTGGGTGCTAAATATTTTATTTAGCAATTTGTATGCAAAAATGCAGTTTTTTACAAATAACTTATTAAATTTTATTTTTATCAAAAACCGAATAGCGCCATTACAAAAGAAACATATGTAATACTTGTTTTTTCAATATAAATTGAGCCACCAGTAATTTGTTAAGCAACGTTCCCATTCGCGCTGCGTCAACCGCCTGCTACGCTGTAAGTGGGCCGGCGCGAGGGCACGCGCAGCACTAAAGTAGCTGTAACTTTTGATTGACTAAAGAAAATTACATAAAATCAAGTATATATTGAAAAGGATCAATTTTTTGAAGTATTGCGTGTGTTTAAATATTTTTTTTCATATTTCAAACACTTCGTACATAAGCTTGAATTTAAGTATTGCACGAATTTTCGATTATTTCATAATATTTAACGTTACTCGAATAAAATAGGCAAAAAAAATAAACAAATAGCGGGATATTGCATTTAAAAGGATTACCCAAAATACTTCTTTCGTCAAAAAAATTAGAAAAATCTATTTTACGAAAATCGGACCCTCAAAGTTGGTCGATTTAGTAAAAATGCATTTTTAGTTACCATGGAAACAATTGTATAGTATTTACTAACTCAATTGAAACAGCATGGAACTAGAGGATCTTACGGAGTATTGTAAATATATCGCTTCACATTGAATGAGAAAGCACAGAATTTTACATATTTATATTCACCACTCCTCGTCTACAGTCCACGTGGACTTGATCCGCCAGTCACATAGAAATATAAGTAGGATTTGATGCTTAGCGAATTTGATTTTTCAACACCAACCTGGTTCAGAGTTTTTGCATGCCATAATACATAAAACAAAAAATACTTATGAACCATTTGTATCTTATGATCTGTACGAGGCAGTGCAGTGCAGCCAGGCAGCGTCATAAATTACTTAATTCTAGTGATTATTTTTACAAAGTATTAGTTTTATTACTGTGTTTGAGTGATTATCTGCAATTAATTGTTTAAAATGGCATTTTGGAGGCCTTCCGATAGTAGTGACAACGAAACGGACGATTTTGATACAGACCCTATACAAGCGGAATTTGAAAATAAAGACACGTTCAAACTGAAAGGGTTATTTTGAATATTTACTCGTGTTTAAAAAGCGAAAATATTGATTCTTCATATAATCAAATTGTGAAGAGGATTTGTGAATTAACCAAATTTAGCCGTACTACAATAATTTATAGGGTTATTAGTGTCGGGGATGTAGTTGATCATTTTATTAAACGGAAAAGAGTTGGACAACAGCTTAAAAAACTCGATAACGCGTCCAAATATGTCACTCATCGATTTGTGTATGACTTTTACAATGAACAGAAAGTGCCCACATTAAAAATGATTAGGAATAAGTTACGCGACTTTCCAGATTATAAGCATAAATCATTAGATATTTTGCGAAACGTTTTAAACGTTTTGCTCGATTACGGTTTTAGATAGAAAAAAATGAACAAACGGATGGTAGTTATGGAATCAGCACGCATCATTGATCATAGGCACGAGTACCTGCATAAAATAAAAGAATACCGAGATAGAGACATAATTTATCTTGACAAAACATGGTTTGACACCCATGATGTAGTTCAATACGGCTGTCTAGGTAACACCAAAAAGTGTAATTGAAGTACTACATGGTCTAAGGGAAAAAGAATTATAATTCCACATGCTGGAAGTAAAAACGATTTCATTCCAAATATGTTGTTGTTGTCTGCTAAAAATATCAAGCAATCCTCTGTCGACTACCATGAGGATATGACAGCCGACTTATTTGAGAATTGAGCAAAGGAACAGCTGCTACCAAATATCCCAGAGAATTCTGTAATTGTTGTAGAGTACTGAATGAATAAAACTTCACTTCACCGATTCACTACCACTTTATTTGGTCAACTCTCTACGACTGAATGCCTTATCAAAGTACAAGCGTTAAGCCTGGCTTACTCATGATGCCGCATCAGTTATGTAAGGACAATAATAATCTAATATTCCTATTTAATAAATTGCATACACTAAACCCCTTTATTTTTATAGATATTTCAGTGCTAACCTACGCCAATGCAGTCTAACTTAAATAACCTATATATATATATATATATATATATATATATATATATATATATATATATATATATATATAGAAAAAGTAAATTTTTTCTTGAGGTTGCAGTCAGAAGTGTAAAGTTGTTATGGCCAAACGCACAAAGAAAACTCTTCGTTACTTGTCAAGCTTTCGGAAATGTTTATTTCCTTTCTCAAGACATCTATAAAGTGTATTATTTTATAAATAAGTCATATATATAAAACAATTAATTACTTGCTAACATGAGGATGTTTGTTGAGGTGAAGCACAAAAATAGAAATAAAATCATCCTCGAGGAAAAACATTGAAGGTTAAAATATTCTTATAAACTATACCATATTAATAATTTAAAAGCATTTTAGTGCGAAAATCTTAAAACAATCACATTTTAAAATAGACACATATCAATACATTTTGTTAACATTAGGCGTCTACTAGTGAAGGTAAGGAGCAACAATTCTACGAAAAAATATGAGAAAAAACTTTTAAAAGAACAAATTTGATTGGTGTTAAGTGTTTGGGGAATTTTCTAGGGTCCCTAGGCTACCAACTGACTGGTGACGATTTATTGCCAACTCGAAGGTTACAAATTTTGATTTGTCGTCCTAACATTTAGATATTTGTCTTTCTCTAACTTTAGAATGTAGGTGTAAATATTACTGAGGTTTTCAATGTCTGATTTCTTATTTAATATGTGAGTTTCAAATTCAAATTCAAATTCAAATTCTTTATTCGCTTTATGCCATAAAGTACATTTATGGATTAGCTTTGTCATGCAGGTACAGAAAGATGAGTAAAAAAAAGTAGTGTATAAAAATATAAATAAAATATGTAAAAACTATTCTACTAAAAACATATAGGAAAAAAAGGTAAGTCTAGTTAAAATTACATATACACAATAACATTTTACAATATAAAACATAAACATAAGACATAAGTATGTGTAAATAAAAATACACTAATACATATTTATGTAGGCACATAAACTGGTTGGGACTGTCTAGCTGCGATACAATATTCTTCGAATTCTTTTAGACTATAAAAGCATTTCTCTAATAATAGATTTTTTATATTACTTTTAAATATACGAGCCGATTTGCTATTCTTTATTTCTGGAGGAAGCAAGTTATAAAACTTATGGCCAGCATAATATGGGGATTTTTTATAATATGTGTGGTCAAATTTATCAATATATATATTGTTCTTATTTCGTGTAGAGTACATGTGAATATTTGTGTGTTTTTTATAATTGTTAATGTTTTCATGAATATATATTAATAGTTTTAATATGTAAATGCATGCAAGAGTTAGTATTCTTTTATTAATAAAAATATTTCTACAGGATTCTCTTAGCTTCACTCCAAATATTAGACGTATTATACGCTTCTGTATAGTAAATACCCTTGAGTATTCGGTTGTCTGTCCCCAGGAGATTATGTTATATGATAAAGTGGAGTATACACAAGCGTAATAAAAACTTAGCAAGGACCCTTCGCTCAAAGTATTTTTTAATGTTCTTAGAGCGAAGAACGATTTATTTAGTTTTGAGCATATGTGAGCAACTTGCTCATTCCAACTCAGGGTGCTATCTATGAAAATGCCCAGGAACTTGGTGGATTTACTAATTTTAGCTTCGCCTGAGCTATTGTCACAATTAATACGTAATTCTAAGGATGTTTTGTATAAACCAGTGAATTCAATATATACTGTTTTGCTTGAGTTGTTTATTAGGTGGTTTGCTATGCACCACTTTGTAAACTCTTGTGTTACCTGTTCAACTTTGTGGGTTATTTCCTCTTTACTTTTTCCCGAAACTAGAATAGTGGTATCATCTGCATACATAAACACTCTTCCACCATGTATATAATTTGGCAAGTCATTTATAAACAGTATGAATAGTAGAGGTCCAAGGATACTGCCTTGAGGAGTGCCTAGTTGAACATCATATAGTTTAGACATGGAATTTTCTATCTTAACTGCAAGCTGACGATTTGTGGTGTAGGATATTATCCAGTCATTTATATTGCCCCTTATACCTAAATGATCTAGTTTCTTAGCCAGATATACCGAATTTAGGGTGTCAAATGCTCGCGACAGGTCAAAAAACACACCAACTACAGTTTCCCCTTTGTCAATACTACTAAGTATATGTTGTGTCAATTCAGTGGTTGCGGTCTCGGTTGAGTAACCACTTCTAAATCCGTGTTGACATTTACTTATTAAGTTATGTTTTAATAAAAATTCTTTCAGGCGAATATAAACGGCATTTTCAATAATTTTTGAAAACGGACTTAGCGTAACAATGGCTCTATAATTTTCGATTAATTCGGGGTCATTCTTTTTAAATATAGGTGTGGTTTTTGCTCATTGTTTATGTGAACCATTTCTAAGAAAGATCTCTTTTTTAGGTTGTGCTCAACCGCTAAAATTTTGGTACTTTCATAACTCATCTTGTGGCCTGTTGTTATTACGTGTTCGGCCAGAGCACACGACTTTACATTTCTGTTGCAGTCACTTTTATGTGACGTTAAGCGTCCACTGAGAGTCCTAGAGGTTTGACCTATATAGGCTTTGTTACAGTTGTTACATTCAATGTGATTGACAACGTTGGACTTCTCCTGTGCTTTTAGTGGAGTTTTCACTCGGCTAAACAATGTTGCAATAGTTTTGATATTCTTTTTTGCAATTTTGATATTTAAATGTTTGAAAATGTTTAATAATTTGGGTGTTAAGTCTTCT
The DNA here is from genome assembly GCA_963583905.1 of Stenurella melanura. Classification (NCBI taxonomy): domain Eukaryota; kingdom Metazoa; phylum Arthropoda; class Insecta; order Coleoptera; family Cerambycidae; genus Stenurella; species Stenurella melanura. Next base: position 93,725,977 of record OY757312.1, read on the forward strand.
ACATGTGGCAGAGACCTAAATATTATTGGAGTTATATTGGTGTTGTTTTGAGGTTCCTCTGTTACATTGTTTATAGATATATTGTTGTTAGAATTATTGTTCTCAGTGTTAGTATTGTGTGGGTTATTAATATTTGAATTATTTTCATTATTATTGGGACGGTTATAGTTTAGTTTGTTGTTATTGAAATTTTGGCTGGTAGTAAATAGCATTTGGTTTAGAGGTGTTTTAAAACCTCATGAGCTGTGACCTTCATATGCGCAGAGACATAATCCGTCCTGTTGACTCAGTTACACTTCTTAAAAATATTATATTTATTGTTTACAATTTATCCCGAGCTCTTGTTTATGTATACAGGAAGGCAGCCTCCAGGGTCTTCAGAAACATACTTAGAACTCAGATTAAACTTTGCCTTTTGCGCATTTCGCGGCTGATGAGATTCTGAAACACCTCTAACAAGTGAGCTGGATAAGAATTCTCCGTCAGGATGTCACGTAACTCCCTTAACGACTCATGTCTATGCTGTACGCGGGTGAGTCTAATTACTCTGTTTTTTAGAGCGAGGATGAGGTTCATTTTCATACGTGTAGGGTGATACGAGTGGTAGTTTAGGTATCTACCACTACTCATAGGTTTTCTATACCATTTTGTTTGTAGGACGTTATGTTCTGTCCTAATTACTCTCATATCTAAGAAAGGTATGCTTTTGTCACTTTCTATTTCAACAGTGAACTGTATCTTTTCGTTGTAGTTATTGAAAATGTGTAATATCTCGTCTACGCTGTGAGCAGGGACTGACAGTAGGAGGTCATCTGCGTATCTTTTTATAAAGGGGATGTTAAATGGTACCCTGGTGAGACAATCCTTAACCAAATCATCAAGTACAAAATTTACCAGAATGGGGGAGATTGTGGATCCCATTGGTGTGCCAAAAATTTGTTTATAGTAACATTTGTTGAATTCCAAATAATTTGAGTCAAAAATAAATTTTAGAATGTTAATAAAAGTATTTAAATCCATGGAGCAATGCTCTGAAATTATGTCCCAATTGTCTGTTATAGAAGATATTATTAGTTCCAGAGGCAAATTTGTGAACAGGGAAACCACGTCAAAACTCACCACTATATAGTTCGGTGGTAATTGATAGTCGTTTATGAACTCACTAAAAGCGAAGGAGTCTTTTACGTAGAAATCATTGTTTGTATTATAGGCTTCTGTTAAGATGTTAGTCAGAAATTTGGCAAGTTTACCATTAGGACAGTCAATGGACGACACGATTGGTCCCATTGGTAAAGTTGGTTTATGAATTTTCGGTAACGCGTAGAATTCAGGAGCGACAGAGTTATAAAATCTCAAAATCTTAGCTGTAGCGTCATCAATTACGCTATCATTTTTTAGTTGAGTGACTAATTTATTGGCTTTTTGTTGTAATGTACAAGTAGGATCATTTCTGAGTTTTTTGTAATATTTATGGTCGTCTAGCAACTCTAGGCTTTTGAGGATATAATCCTGCTTGTACATAACCACTGTTACATTACCTTTATCACTTCTTACTACATATAACTCAGGGTGCTGTTTGAGAAACATTTTGCATTCATTGAAGATATTAACTAGATAATGCCTAGTGAATTGATGTTTATGTAAGAAATTGGTAATTATGTTGGTGAATTGCGATCTAAAGAAATTTTTTGATTCTTCATCGACATCTTGGATAATCAGTTCTAAATCTGCCAGTAACGATGGCATTTTTAAGTCATGTGTTGAAGGACACAAAACTGAATTTGGGGCCTAGGGCCAATAATTGCTGAACTTTTATCGGTATTTCGACTGTAGTTAGATTTTTGAGCCATTTTTTTGAGTTATAATTTTATTAATTTCATTTTGTTTTGATCTATCAGACTTATTTCTGTTGGTGTTTCTTATCTTATGAAAAGCTGTATTGTATTTGATTTTAAGTCGTCTATCATATTCGTTGATAATATTTTTAGGCAGAGTTAATTTATTTTTTACGTGAGAGAGTTCTTTTTCATATTTATTTAGATCGCAAATCGTAATACTGATTTCTAAATTTAAAATTTTCCTCCTTAACCTTAAATTAAAGTTGTTAATTTGTTGTCCTGTCCGTCCTCCTTGGTGCTGTAGTAAATTATTAATATTGTAGATCCCATCCGATACATGATTTGGGAACACTTGGAACTTTCCACATTTTAACAAGAAGATTCTTCTATTTCTTAGTGCAGCTAACCTGTTGTTAATTTTGGCGCATTGTTTTAACCATCCTACATTAGCAGCTCCATAATGTCGGTGGATATCATCGAAAAACCCCATATCTATAGATAATAAAACCAGAAAGGTAGTCTTGACTGACTAGTTAAGCAGAAAAAGTAAATTTTTTCTTGAGGTTGCAGTCAGAAGTGTAAAGTTGTTATGGCCAAACACACAAAGAAAACTCTTCGTTACTTGTCAAGCTTTCGGAAATGTTTATTTCCTTTCTCAAGACATCTATAAAGTGTATTATTTTATAAATAAATCATATATATAAAACAATTAATTACTTACTAACATGAGGATGTTTGTTGAGATGAAGCACAAAAATAGAAATAAAATCATCCTTGAGGAAAAACATAGAAGGTTAAAATATTCTTATAAACTGTACCATATTAATAATTTAAAAGCATTTTAGTGCGAAAATCTTAAAACAATCACATTTTAAAGTATATGTATATCAATACATTTTGTTAACATTAGGCGTCTACTAGTGAAGGTAAGGAGCAACAATTCTACGAAAAAATATGAGAAAAAACTTTTAAAAGAACAAATTTGATTGGTGTTACATTAGTGGATTTATTTTACTACAACACTCAGGCCTCAAGGCCCATTGTGCTCGTAGGGATCTACAGTTTTGCGTGGACTCCAAACCACGGTCATCGGCTATCAACTTTGACGCACCCCCGGCCATCTCACCGCCTTTCTGGCGGGCCAATAGCCCTTGGGGTCTTCTCTGCAGCGAAGACAGTTGCCCTGTGCCATCGGCGCCACCTTACTAAGCGACTTAACGGCCCGGAACTGTCTCAGTCGATAGCCTACCGACTAATAGACGGATACACTGGCTCACCCATCCAAATGCCGGACTCGACCAGCGTGCCTTAACATTCCTGATCGAGTGTCGGAAATTAAACCGGTGACCGTACCTCGTCCCCTGATTGGTGTTAAGTGTTTGGGGAATTTTCTAGGGTCCCTAGGCTACCAACTGACTGGTGACGATTTATTGCCAACTTGAAGGTTACAAATTTTGATTTGTCGTCCTAACATTTAGATATTTGTATTTTGAGTCGGTTCGACAGAGATTTCGGATAAAATTTACTTAAAAGGCTAATATAATTTTAATAATTCTGAAAAATAATGCTCATAATAGCAAAGGTATATTTGTAAAACATACCATAGTTATAGACTATAAATTTATTTCAAAGTGAATATAATTTCCATCGTGGAACTTCTACGCTACCAAACATGGACGTAAAAGTGATGTGGTGTAGACAGGATCACAACCTGGCGCACACAAGTTAGTGGAATAGTGACTATCTAAAATTAAATAATAATTTTAAAGTTAAATAGACAATCTCAAGAGTTGATAAATTAATTTTCGTTAAATATTTAATAAAGACGAGCCACTACTAACCAAAGACTACAAAAATTAATATCAGTAGCTTGGCATACCAAGCAGTTGTTTTGGGTAGCGCAGACTGCAAGTGCAGTTGCACGAAATATGTTTATTATGTTATGAAAAACAACCTGGTAGTTTGTAATTATTGTCTAGAATAATTTAGTTTAGAAAACTTTGAGTGAATCAAGAAAAATTATAGAAATCAAATTAAAACCCATTCGAGTCATGTCAAATCTATTCAGAAAAAAGTGTAAAGCATAAAAGGTGTAACATCATAAAGTTACTTTGCATATTAGAAAAGATATTCCAAAATTTAAATGTTAAAATTATTATAAAAATTTCAAGGGAATCTAGTTATCGTTAAAATGAGGAAAGAAAACGTCACGAAAAAATAACTTGGCAGTAGAAAGTCAAAAAAGAAGGAAAAAGAGTAAAAAAGGTTAAAAGTAGTGAAAATACGAAGATAATTAAGACAGAGCAAACTGTGAGTACCGTTTACATTACAAAGGACTAAATAAGTCATATAAAAAAAATTAACTTGGGTAGTATGAACCTGTGATAAAAGTTTTTCTTGATATACTCAAATTAAAATAAATAATTTGTTTACTACTGCAAGTCAAATTTTAAAAACTAGTGCATCGTTAAAAGAAAGAAATCACACGAGAAAAGTAGAAATACCTACTGTGACAATATTTTCATCCTTAAAGTTTTTGGGGTTAAAAAACAAACCAGGGCTACGTTTCCATCATTTTTTTACAATTATTTGAGGGAGTCATTTTTACCTTCACCCGATCGTCAGCTATTCTAGTCCAAGGAGCAACTTTACGAAGCAGGAGACTCTATTTCGAAAGACGGTCGATATAAAGAAACCGACAAGGTAATGCATTACAATTTATCAACCATTTCGCAACACAGTTGTTGAGAAATCAGAAATAAATAAAAAGGCCATAATAAATTTGTTAGTTATAAGATTTTTATTTAATAATAAACATTTTCAATTTGTCACATATATTTTAAGATTTCTACCAGGAAGATTAAATAAACTTTGTTTTGAAACCTAATTGGTATGTTTCTTATTTTAAATCTCTTGCCTTTTTCCAGTTTTGCCTTTCAGGAGCACTGGATCCTACTCGAGCCCTGGATAAGAGTAGGTACTTATCGACGAAAACTCATGTTGTCATTACTATTGTGCTAAGGTAAGGTTTGATTATTTTCCAAATAAACAATCTGGCGTCCTTGGCAAAAGTCTATTAAGTTATAATAACAAAAATTTTTAATTCACATTACATTTTCCTTTGCTCGAACTGAACTTCAGTTCAGCAGCAGAAGACAGCTTTTAGCTAGAACCTGAAGATGGCAGATAAGATTCCGCCGAAACGTCGTTCAGACAACCATCATCAGGTTCTCTCTACTGCTGCTCCTTGGTGCTCGAACTGAACTGATCAGATGAGGTTCTGCCAAAACCTCGTTTAAACAAGCTCCCACAGAAGTCTATCAACTACTCGGGAAAACACACTTGAAAACAGGTGAAAACCTATGATGGATTTGGTTTATATACTAGAAGCCAACGCTTCAGATTTGTTTATAACATTTTTCAACCCCTCTACCACCTCCACTCAATTATTAAAGTGGCTGATAAAACAAAATTGAGATATTGAAATTTGGTATTGTAATGACATGTGATTGAGATGATTCCGTTGAAGGGGCGGTGGGTGTAATTGCGGAAAATAAGTACAGCAAGCTAATAAGAGTCCAGAAACTTCATTTTTTGCGTATATGCTAGAATCAAACGCCTCAAATTTTTTTATAACATCTACCCCATGTATTGTCTGTAATTGTTTATTTGTGGCATATTCAGATTTTCTTACTTTTTATTGGGTATTTTGCCACTGAAAAATATTTAAAAATTTTAATGAAAAAACCTCTGCGCCAAACGGATCAGACAGAGGTTGGTTCTTGAGTACTTGACTGTTTCAAAAAGTCTCACACCTAAAAATATATAAACTAGAACAATGTTATAAACTAAAAACTCAAAATCAAAGCTATGGGTAGTTAACGTTTCGGAAGACAATCTACTTCCGTTCTCAAAACTTTTTTGGCCGTCAACCATGACAGTTCTTTGTTTATGTATTTCCATAGTCACGTGAGACATTAAATTATATTTATCTTATTTTTACTTACTTCGTCTCTAAGGATGGGCAACCAACTAGTACAAAAATCTATTGAATAATTAGAAACGCATCTATCCTCGTTTAATAAAATAATCGCGGATTCTTTAAGTTTTCTTTTAGTTCCGTTGCTCTCTTTTTCCAAAATCTTCGCCGAGTCCCATTTAATTCTATGATTATTATCCCACGCGTGTTCACAAATTTTGGATTTTTCAAATTCTCCCCTTCTAGCGTAATTTCTATGTTCACCAAGCCTTACGTTGAAAGGTCTAGATGATTCACCTACGTACGACATTGAAATTATCTTAGAAAATTTATGTCACTGCGTCGAAGAGGATGATTACAACCAAATGTTGAATAGTGTCTTACGTACGTACAATATAGTTTTTGATTCACAAAAGAATAGACATTTAAATAAATTTAGAAATTTATATAGTGAAAGACAACATATAACTAAAGGCTTGAATTATGCATTAACACCAAGGGCTATTCCTAAATTTGATATAATAACTGCAATTGAACAGGCTGCACAGAAGCTTCCATTATATGATGCTAATGAATACCGAATTCGTTCTAAAATTGAATTAGAGAAACAATATAAGACTAAAGATAATTTAACATCCGATGAAAAACGTTCCATTTCATCTCTAAAAAATGATCATAGCATTAAAATTTTACCAGCTGATAAAGGAAATGCCACGGTAATCTTAGATACAGCTACATATGATACAAAAATTACGAACTTGATAAATGATGGAAATTATTCCAAATTAAATAAAGATCCTACAAATTCTTTAGAAAACAAAATATATAGAGTCTTATTTAAACACAAAATCGAATTTACAGATATTGAACGAAAGATGTTAACTCCACATCACAGCAAGCCTCCTCATTTCTATGGTTTGCCAAAAATTCATAAACCTGACATCCCCTTAAGACCAATTGTGAGTTCAATTAATTCTCCATGTAGTAACCTCTCAAAATATTTATTAAAAATCCTAAATCCTTTATCAGGTTCCTCCGAGTCTTATATTAAAAATAGCAAACATTTTTTGGAAAAGCTGTCAGAAAATCATTTTAACAATAATCATCTAATGGTCAGTTTTGATGTAGTAAGCCTATTTACAAATGTTCCTGTAGATAAAACATTAATAATAATTAAAAACAAATTGCAACAAGATGGGAATTTGGCGAATAGAACTAAGTTAAGCATTGAAACTATAATGGAATTACTTACACTTTGCATTAAAACAACATACTTTCAATTAAATAATGACTTCTATCAACAAGACTTTGGGATGGCCATGGGTTCTTCATTATCTCCAATATTAAGTAACATTTTCATGGAAAATTTCGAGGAAAGTAATATTAATAATCTAGCTTATAAACCCATTGTATGGTGGAGATATGTAGATGACATTTTTGCTATATGGCCTTATAGTAAAGAATGTTTAAGTAATTTTTTGAATCAGATTAACCAAAAAGAACCTTCAATTAAATTTACAATAGAAATAGAGAATAATAACGAATTACCTTTCTTAGATATTTTAATTAAAAAATTAGATAACACATACCAAACCAGTGTGTATAGAAAACAAACACACACAAACAGATACTTAAATTTCAATTCAAATCAACATATTAGTGTTAAGAAAGGTGTTGTTAAGTGTTTGTATGACAGGGCCAAAATTATTTCTTCAAATGATGTAATATTAAGGAACGAAAAACAATTTATAAAAACTGTCTTATTAAATAATCAATATCCTGAGAGTTTTGTTGATAGTCAGTTATTGAACATTGGTAGTAGAGAGAATATACTATCACAACCTGAGGTATTTAGGTCAATGGCAGTAATTCCATATATACATGGTTTATCGGATAAATTACGAAAAATTGGGAATAGGTTTTCCGTACGAACGGTTTTTCAAACGGGCTCCACGCTAAGATCGGTTTTATCAAGAACCAAACCTCCAAATATTGTTCAAAATTCAAAAAATTGTATTTATAGTGTTCCGTGTGAGTGCGGAAAACATTACGTAGGTGAATCATCTAGACCTTTCAACGTAAGGCTTGGTGAACATAGAAATTACGCTAGAAGGGGAGAATTTGAAAAATCCAAAATTTGTGAACACGCGTGGGATAATAATCATAGAATTAAATGGGACTCGGCGAAGATTTTGGAAAAAGAGAGCAACGTAACTAAAAGAAAACTTAAAGAATCCGCGATTATTTTATTAAACGAGGATAGATGCGTTTCTAATTATTCAATAGATTTTTGTACTAGTTGGTTGCCCATCCTTAGAGACGAAGTAAGTAAAAATAAGATAAATATAATTTAATGTCTCACGTGACTATGGAAATACATAAACAAAGAACTGTCATGGTTGACGGCCAAAAAAGTTTTGAGAACGGAAGTAGATTGTCTTCCGAAACGTTAACTACCCATAGCTTTGATTTTGAGTTTTTAGTTTATAACATTGTTCTAGTTTATATATTTTTAGGTGTGAGACTTTTTGAAACAGTCAAGTACTCAAGAACCAACCTCTGTCTGATCCGTTTGGCGCAGAGGTTTTTTCATTAAAATTTTTAAATATTTTTCAGTGGCAAAATACCCAATAAAAAGTAAGAAAATCTACCCCATGTATTATTAAAATTCTATGATCAATAATTTCCACAGTGTAGAGTGCAAATATGGAGAAGGAAAGTTGAATTTTAGGTTCAATTACCGGCTAACTGAAGGTTTTCCATACATTGTACCCGTGGAGATATTTGTTCAGCAGATTTAACTGAAAAAAATTTTCCAGAAGAAAGAAAATTTGTATTTTATTTGAGAACGTTTGTTCTCATAAACACTATATCACAATTATTGGCACATCGCTTTATGGGTTTTTGAGTGAGACGATTTCAAATATTATATTATTAAAATTCTATGAGCAATTACTTCCACATACTGTAGTGTAAATATAATATCAAGATGATTTCGTTTAAAGAAACTCGTGTAGGAAATCTGGATGTAAATGTAGTGTTTCCTTAGGTTGCGGTAAAGTAACTGTACTATAAACGAGGAGTTATTGTCGAATGCCTGTGTCTTGTTTTTTCTTGCAACTGGTACACATTAAACATATGTACAATATTACCACATAAAGAGGATAATATAGAGAAGTTTTTAAAATAATTATAACAGTTAGACGACTTTTTCAATTTTTTGATGTCTTTGAAATTGAACGTCTTAAATTACCGTAACAATTTTTTACCTACAAATGCATTTTTATTTTTTCTAACCAACAGAAATATTTCATTATGAGATATCATTTCGTCTTTATAAAGAAAATCGTAGTAGCATTATTCACATAGGTATGTTTATTCATATATATCTCAAATGATCCACTATACCTTCCTATTCAGGATAGGCATCGTTTTATTAAACACCCTGTGTAAGATACGATGACACGTGTCAAACGCTAAAGATTCCATAACAAATGGTTTTCTAAATAAAGACTTACAAATACCGGGCTCGGACATTGTGGTCAATAGGGATTACGGTGAATATATGAAGTGAAGAGCCTATGTTAATTGGGCTGACAAGGGCTCACAAGGTGTGTGTCCAGCTATTGAGAGTCAACTGGGCGGCTAAGGTACTGGGCTTTATTGCACCTTTGATGACGGATTAGTAATCTCATAAGTTTGTTCTGGCCGGTGTCCACTAAAGCAAAAGGTGCAAATTTTTATTCATATTGCAGTGCTAGTAAGTATTAATGACAAAAATTAAACTGAATAAGAAATAAATGTTTTAAAATAATATTTTCTATGTTTGAAACTCATGTTTCAAATACAGGAGTATACGAAAATGTGTAGCGAAAGTAATAAAAGTTGTATAGAAGTAGGTGGAGGCCACATCAAAAATGTAATCTAAGTTGACAGCAAACAGTTCATAAGAAAGTTAATTAGTTGAGTTGAGAAATAGTTGTCACTCTTTAATTTTTACTTACGTTGTGAAATTTTTGACTAAATACAATTATTTGTCCTTTTCACATTGAGTTTGTTTTCAAATAATTCTTAGACTCTTTTGCGGCAGTTCTTTCGAAAACTGTTGGAATTATCAAGTTCTATTAAGTGTACCTACCTTTTTTACGAAGAAATGAGTCCTGCATGAGATTTTCTAATCGAAAGTTCCACAACGTTTCGTAAAAAAAGAGAGAAAACATTCATCGCCACGTATAGCTCATGAGGCGCCCTCCACGAGCTAGCGTAATGTGATACATACATTATTGCTTCTTAGCTTAAAAAATGTTTCCTTACCAAATTTGGAGAATATCGGTCAAGAGGCAGTTGAGAACAGAAGAATACAACTTTGACACCCTGTGTCTCTTCCCACAACTTTCCACAACAATTTACTAAAGCATGTTTGGTTATATCCTCATATTTTAATCCAAAAAGTGTACCCTCGAATTATGGTTCTTTATTAACGGTGTATTTGAAATTTTGATTACAAGGGTTTTTCATGTCGTCGGTTATGAATCAGTTGACATAATTTTCAAAAACAGAATGGCGGATACAATATGGCGGATGATGTTTCTAAAAACTTATCCGATTTTCACAAAATTGCGCGTTCAGGGGATTTTCACGTTGTCGGTTACAAATCAATAATTATCAAATTTTCCAAAAACAAAACGGCGAACTATTTTTCAACAAGAATCTTCACAAAATTGCGTATTCAGGGGTTTTCCGCGTCATCAATTCCGAATCAGTTATTGAAACTTTCAGAATCAAAGTGGTGAATCAAATATGACGGTTGATTTTTTGAACGAACTATATGAATTTTAGCCTTTCTACGAGTGAACAATCAATGGAAGGAAAATTACTATTAGGTAAAGCGCGAGTAGTAGGGGACCGGTTTCGCACACTTTTTCCCTCACTTCTATAGACTCTAGAACGCGCAAGGTAGTGAGTGATTCACGCTATACCAAATAAGGTAAGTTTCGACATGCAACTCTCTAGAATTCTTACTTCATAAAGTATTATAGTATTTCTGGCATTCTAAAAATTTGGAAATTCAATCTTAAACATTGCTAGCAAGATTCAAGGCCTGAGGTGATAGAATAAGAACCGAGGCCGTGCTTGAATATTGCAAATGATATCCGTATAAAAATACAGTTCACCAGATATGTTATGCGCTTACCTCAATCGAAAGAGTTGATTGTTTACTTTTACTGAATCAGTTATGGAGTTGTTCATTAAACTAAGATTATTTACTATAAATGAATAGGTAATGTGTTATAAATAAATCATTTACATCATGCCTATCAATTAATATAAAGTAGTGAAATAATATTTTGAATAATTATAAAGTGATTCTAAAATTCAGTCATTAAAAATTGTGAGTCGACGCTCATGTCTATCGTTATGAAGTATTCCTTTGTCGATCTTTTTTTTTTTATAAGTTCCAAACTGACTTTGGATATCCTATACCTACACGATAAATGTAAAACGGGCGGTAGTGAGCGATGAACTATTTTTCAGTTCCATGTCAATGAATTTTTAAAAAATTGCTTTCACTCTCAGTTATTGGTGTTTTCTTAAATTAGCATGAATTATTATTTGATAATGTTAAAACATACAAATAATATTCTACATACCTTCAGAATCACCCACAATTGAGCAGAACTAATATTGTACCCTCAAATAGAAAACTAGCAGCACTTTATTCGTAAGACATGTTTTGCAGCTGAGTCACTCAATCGTGGATATGTCGAAAGTAGGTACTAAACTTCGAAATGTCGAGTCGCTGCAAGTTTAGAAGTAAAGTATGCAGGGAACTCCTTCTTTGAGATACCTTCCTAATATAAGAAAAAAAAGCAATTTTTGAAACATAATTTTCCGATGTTTGTCCCCTTTTTTTTAAATCTAGCCCACTGTGCAATGAACTTAGTGTTGCGGATTCTATAAATCCACTCGCGTTTGTAATAGAATAAACAATAAGCTAACCATTATTCTCTTCGCCGATTTACTGCTCTTTTTATATAATTGTTGCACATTGTATAGGATACTCTTCGCAGTTTTTTTGTAAATAATATTAGTTTTAGACATTCTTAGTTTAATTACAAAACATTAAAAAAAATCCCTTTTTTATTTAAAAAAATCAATAACTTTTTTATTTACCGATCGATTTTGTTCAAAATATAGAGTTCTTCCTCTAGCTAATACTAACTTACCCTCCAAATTTCAATACAGTGGGACTTTTCGTTCGTGAGTTATCGTGCTTACAAGAAACGTGACGGACGGACAGATAGGCGGACGACAGACAGGCGGACAGACAAACGGACAGACAGACGGACAGACAGACGAACAGACAGATGAACAGGCAGACTGTCAGATGGACGGACGGACTGACGGACATTTTCAAAGTTGTTCAGAATTCAATCACCAGCACAGTGATATGAATTTTTTTTCTCTACGAGCAATATTAGCGGTTTTAGAAATGTGCTGATCGAATGCAATATACTCTTCGTTTTGTATTTGCGAAGAGTACAATAAGTGCACCTGCACATAGAACAAGTAGGTGTATATTAGGTCAAAATAACAATATAACTCAATCAAATTTCTGTACAAAGGACATCTCACACCTCTTAGAGGTTTACGTACACCGACAGAATTTCTTGAAATTTTAATGTGCTGTTGGGGCTATCAGAAGTAACCATATTGTTCAATTGCACCAACCTAACTATACAGAGCGATATAGAATGCAAAAAATATCTATTATTATTTTGTGTTTATAAAATTTGTATATGGTATTTTAGACACTGGCGGTTTTTTGGTTGGAGGAATAGATCACTTCGACTGGTGATCCGTCGACCATTGTCATTATGAAAATTAGTAAAAATTCCGAAAAAACTATTGATTTCATTATATTTCCTCATAAACATATGCACATATAAATATATAAATCAACAGCATCTCTATAACCGCGATCTACTACAAACACATCGCCATCTTGAAGTCATTGTCTCATATTTTGTCCAACTTATTCTATTCCGTTCGTTATAACCACAGCCTCATTATTTTGTACATCCGAAAAATATGGACCATGTACACCTATAGTGTACCCATCTGGTACTACTAAATAATGTGACCTCTTATTACTAAAATATAATTGATTACCTCCGGATTCTAAAATGTGAACTTTTCGTTGTCTTTAGATATGTATAATCAGCATACAAAATAGCACAAGATTGCCAAGAAACTGGATTGTAAATTTGTTAGAAAAACTATTTACAGGTCTCTGAATATACTTACTGGTTTCGATTTAATGGTTTCAAAGTAATTCATAGTTAAAGTTCTTCTTATAGTTGCTAGGTTAGTCTTTATTATATATTATCGTCAGAGATCGGGAATTTTATCTCGGTGACGTAAGTCAAGGTTGGCTCTGCCGGCGCGGAAATTTTTTTATGCAAGTACGATACAATTTATCTTACCTTGTACTTTTTTTATGGAATTCCGTAAGATCTAAAGTTAATATGGTCAGTTTTTTATAAACACTCACTCAAAGAGAAGATATTGGGGGATGTAACATTGAACTGAAACACACATGTATTTACGTTAAAGTAACGTACACATATGTAATTTTTCACGACCTATAACGAATATAAAAGTATATTATTAATATTAGTTATAAATGTTCTGAAGTTAATCTTCGTCGCCTATTATTAAAAATCCATTTATAATAAGAATGAGACCGCTGGTGTAGAAAAGTCTACTTTTATTACACATGATATCGTTACAAATCCGGGATTTTCTACAACTCCTCGGAATTTTGTCTGCACCCTCTCAGCGATTTCTCTAAAGTGAAAAATATATTGCCGGAGATCGAACACGATGTTTATTGCGTCAACTGCAGTAAATTTTGATGTTGTTGGCATATGCTGAAGGTCTCGTATGGCTAGAGGAATTCGGGAGAAACTTCCGTGAATGGTCTTCAGTTCTTGAACAATTGGTTCCCTAAATACCTGTTGAGCCTGTGAAATAACAACTGCATCATCTGGATTCAACTGCAGTACTACTAATTTGACGTTTTCAAAATGGCAAAAATATTATGATGCCGCCTCTAGCTAAGGGCCCCACCTGGTTATAATGGGCGCTGGAAGTAATGGTGTATTTGGAAGTATTTCTTTAAGTAACCGTACACAATGTGGTGCTTTCAAGAAAACTTTTTCAAAGATAGATATTAAGTTATCAACACGACATGACATGACGTTGGATCTTCTCCCCGAGGCGAACCGACCCCTCAAACGGACAAGAACTACCCCTTTGAAATGCGGTTTTATGAAGTAAGTGAGTAAGCTCACAGATCATTGAATACGAACCGGATGATGATTACGGGTAAATTGATTGAATGTTCAGCTGAAAAAAAATGGGTGCATACTTTGTGTTTAGGTTTAAGATGGGAAAATCAGGTATATGCAATCACTGGCACAATTTCATTTATTTTATTATATTAACTAATGAACAATTCTGTTGACGCATAAAATTACTTACTATATGTATATATATAAAACATCATTGTCATAAAATCACTTTCCGGTGAAACATTGATCCAGTCATATTGATTGCCGTAGGTTATATTAACCTACGTCGCTTATAAGTGGCATTATACGGTTGTATTCCTCGAAATGAACACCACATCCACCAACTTCACAGGCTTCATCAGACATTTCGGTATCAGATTCCCTAATATAAATTTCGGGGATCAAATTAAACAACATATTCTCATGATCAGTATCATTATCGTCAATTTCAGTAATGTCAGGTTCGTCATCTCCAGTAGTATTTTGACAATGCTGCCCGCGACAACCGGTGCAAAACATACTACACCGTAACCCTAATTTTACGCAGGTACATCTCTTTGAACAGTGAACATCCTGTTTACAAGACCAATAATATTCCTCCTGGAAGAAACTCGGTACTAATTCTTTTCTGTCTGAAAATTTCGGTTCAAGACATTGGTTGTGCTGTACCCATCCCCAGTCCATTGGATCAAGTTCTCTTGCCAACCACCATTGACAGTGCAGATACATTCGTAATGCGTGCTATCTAAGTGAGTCTTCGGTGGGGGGAAACGAACAAATCTTTGGGCCTTGTCCGCATGTACTCATACCTAATAGAATCGAAATCGTCAAGGGGCGGGTTTGTCTTCAAATATATTTAGCTGACTAATTTCATGGCTATATGCTGCGCGGGATGATGTGTACTAGTTAACATCTCTGTGTGTACTCTTGGCCGCCTCGAGCCCGCTTACTTTTGAATTAAATTCTTCCGCAAAAAAAAAAATAAAAGAAGAACGAGCATAATGATAATTGTGCCCGTTTAGTAAGCAGTAAGACTACAATGTTATTTTTGTCCGTTTGCTGAACGAGGAGAGGTCGCGATATTTTTTTCATGCTCAGCATCCTCGAAAACGGGGGGGTAACACTGCTTTGGCCAAGAGGAAACTGCCAATCTGCGTTTCACCCCTTTCGGGGGTGGTTTCTGGCTGTTTGTGGAGTTGGTGGGGGTCTAGAGGGGTCTCGACATTACTATCGTGCTCGGCATACCCGAAAACGGGAGATAACGCAGGTTTAGCCGAGAGAAGACGGAATATTCGTGTTTCACCCCTTTTGTGGGTAGTTTATGGCTGTCTGGGAGTTGGAGGTGGTCAGGGAGGGGTCTCGACATCACCATTGTGCTCAGCATCCTCGAAAACGGGGGTAACACAGGTTTAGCTCGTAGGTGACGGCGGATACGCGGTTGATCCCTTTCGGTGGTAGTTTTTGGCCATTTGGGGGGGGGGTGAAGTGAGGAGATTTAACTACCGCCATCTTGTTCAACATCCTCGAAAACGGGAGTGACATAGTCTAGTTACGTTAGAAAATATTTGTATTCCTGTCCGACTTACAGAATGCACTACACGGTATGTTACATCCCACCATCACTTCCACTAAATCTAAATTAAAACTACGTTGACTGTAACTATCAGTAGAGCCACTAGCACTAATATTCTTTTTTGAGGATATATGTCTATTAACATTTATTTTAGATGTCCTAGAAATTATTTTGTTGCAACTACTACAATAAAGATCTGTTCCATCAAATTGCAGTTTTGGGAAATCGCGAATCCACAAGTCTGTTGCACCAGAGAAGCGCTAGACATATTTGTATACCGCCTATTCTGTATAATTATAATTTCACTCAAGGTTTGTACATACATATGGCTATACTACAATTTGTAAAACTGCGATCTGGGATGATCTACCCTTTCCATTTATTAAATGTTGACGTAAATGTCAATAATTTCCACAGTGTAGGTAAAAAGAGGTTTTGAAATGATTCACAATAATTTCGGCGTCGTGTAACTAAGAAAAATAAAGCCACGTAAGTAAGAAACATAAAAGTACCTCCGTACACTGAAATTTAATGTTGACACTCGGTTGCCTTTAGCGCTGTAAATAAAAAAAACAATGTTTTTAGGTAATTGTCAGTACGTTTCACAAATGTAGTAAATTTCCGATAAAAGTAGGTTATACGTATTAACATATTAAAATGAAACAAAATTCCCTTTATCACGTGATGCACACGGTACATGGCAGTTTTATAGCATTAATCCTTAACTTTGTGTGTTATGTATGATTTAATATTATATAAAAAAGGTTTATTTTATTGCGAAAAATGTTTTATGTTGCCAGTAGTTAATTGGGTTTTCATATTTAATTATTATGAAAATAAACAAAATAAACACACCACACATTAAACAAAACAGGAAAGTGTGTGTTTGATGCAAAATTGTCTCTTTATTTACTAGATATGTTTCACATGTTTTTTTAAGAACTATTACTGTTTATAAGTTAAATTTATTGCCAAAAGTACAATGTAGCTGGCAATAATAAATATTTCATCACTTCTTCGTTTTTCCGATTGTTTCAGTAGATGTTTGCAATGTAATATTACGTCTGAGAGCCGTCTTTGGCACCGAGATAAAATTCCCGATTTCTGATTATCATATAGTTATTTCGAAATTTTTATTAATTTCTATCATTGTCGGCGGACCACTAAGAAAAATTCCACCCCCTCTCTAATCAAGAAACCACCAGTGTCTAAAATAATATATACAAACACGTTTTATAAACACCAGATAATAATAGATATGTTTTTCCTTGAAAATAATACGATCTGTGAATTTTTAGAATATGAGATCTTACAACTGCGGTAAATCATTATTTGAACTAGATTTCTCCAACCTAGATGGGTTGGTGAAATTGATCAAAATGCTCACTTTTAACAGATCAAACAGCATAATAAATTTTCAATAAATTCTGTCTGTGTACTAAATCCCCTAAGAAGTATAAGATGTCCTTTCTAAGAAATTATATAATAGTAATTATTTGACTTCCAATTTGGTACGGAATTTAGACATATTACAAATTTTCATGGATTGGAAGTATAGTAGGTAATAGTAAAAACATTTTCAAAAATATTTTTTATTGAAATAGGCTTAGAATGTCATAAAACGTCGACATTTTAAATTTGAGCGAAAGAAAATATTTTTTCCGTCGGTCTGTTTTTCGGTCTGTCGATCTGTAACTTTCTTGTGCGCATATCTTCTCAGGAACGGTTTAAAATATTCACTGGAAATTTGGACACATATGTATCATATTGCGATCTGGAACTTTATTTTGTATTGCGCTAATTCCGGTGAGGGCTTGGGGGTTAAATAGGGGTAAATAGGGGAAAATAAGCAAAGCAAGCTGGTAAAAGTATTGAAACTTGAAATTTGGTGTAAATACCAGTAACCCAGATCTCATATTTTTTTTTATATTTCTCATCCCCCTCCCCACTCCGTTATAAAAAGGATTAAAATTTAAATATTCACTTGAAATTTGGTACACTTGTATATTGTAACGACATCTGGAATTAGATTATATTTTGTTATGATTCCGTTGAAGGGTTGAGATTAAATAAGGGTAAATATGGATAAATAAGTAAAGGAAGGTGGTGAGAGTACAGAAACTTTAAATTTGGTATATATACTAGCAGCCAATGCCTTCTTTTATAACATTTTTCAACACTTCCACCACTCCCACTCCAATACTAAAGGGGTTGATAGAATAAAATTGAGATATTCACTTGAAATTTTGTATTATAACGACTATCTGGAACTAGATTACATTTAAAGATAATTCCGTTGAAGGAACGGAGGTAAGGAGGGGTAACTAAGGGAAAATATGTAAAGCAAGCTAGTAAGAGTACAGAAACTTGGAATTTGGTGTATATACTAGAAGCCAAGGTGTCAGATTTCTTTATAATATTTTTCAACCCCCCACCACCTCCACTCCATTATTAAAAGAGTTGATAAAATAAAATTGAGATATTCACTTGAAGTTTGGTACACGTATGTAGTGTAATGATATCTGATTGAGATGATTCCGTTGAAGGAATGGGGTGGGGAGTGAATAGGAGAAATAAGTAAAACAAGCTGTTAAAAGAGTCTAGAAACAACATTTTTGGCGTATGTGCTGGAAGCCAACGTCTCAATTTTTTCTATAACATCTACCGCAAATGCTATATTATTAAAATTCTATGACCAATTATTTCCACATACTAGAGTGCATATATAATCAAGACTTGGATGGGAAATCTAGATGTGGAAGTAGTGATTCCTTAGACAGCGGTTTAATGATTATGAACTTAATATAACTTATAATTGTATTAATTATTCTCCTGTAGATTTTGTTTATTCTTTTATTTATAATATAAGTGTCTAATAAATAAGCATTTTAGTTAACTCGCTTATAGCATTATAATTTTGCTGCATAGTCCATAATATAAAGCCAAAATAATGATGCAGAGAGAATAACTGTCTGGTTACACCTCTGCTGTACTAGTTTAAGGCCTAAACGTATCTTTCTTTCACGGTTTGCAGTACCTACGTATTAGTTTCTCATGTTGTTAATTAAAATCAATATCTACTTGCAACTTTCTCCATATTTTCCTGCTTTCACTATTATAATACTTGACACTTCCGAGAAAGTTAATTTGACTTCAATTGAATGATCTGCGAAATTGAAATACCAGTACTATGCGCGTGCAGAGAAATCTTTTGTTATTATCAGAATAGAATATAATTGATATTAACAGAGAAATAAAGTAGATATAAAGGTAATGAACAACACATACACACACACACACGCACCTGTACAGGTTAACCAATGCTTGCGTGACCACCTGTATTTCACCGACAAATGTGGCCATGGAAGTTATGATATACATGTTGTTGCATTTTTCTAGCTTTCCAATTTGCTATTTTTGAAAATCTTATACACTCGGTCTGGTTTATCTATTGCTTTTTTTAATATTTCTGTGGACTGACCCCACTAGTTTGTGATGATCAATTCAATGGTATATGCATTATGTGGACTGGTCCTAATAATCTAAGTGGAGCAATGTCACCGGTAGGTACACGTTATGTGGCCATACATACGTTTTCACCCAAACCTTCACAGATGAGTAAAATTGGGAAGCAAAGTTGCTTAGTTTTTGAGAAACAAAAACTGGCGTAGAACCAAACCGGACTTGGTGTGATTCTTTAATTAGGTTATCGTGTACATGAAATCACTTGCCACGACATTTTTTGGCGATCAAGAACTTTTTTAATTCTAAAAAACTTTTAAAATCCGATTTTTCCGTGAAACATGTTTTTTAACACCCCCATCGTTATATCTCCAAAAATAATTGTGCCATCGAACTGATTTTTTTTTTTTTATTAAAGTAGACACACACAATAGCGCTTCTAACTACGTACCATGTGATTATAAAATCTTTCTTTATTATTGAAATAATCAAGTTGACATTCTCGTGAGTGTATTTTTCAGCAATCAAGAAAAACTTTTATTTATGAAAATTTTTATATACGTACTGCAAACAAATTGAAGCCAATAAACGAAAAAAGCTTTTAGAATCATAATTTTTGATGTATCGGTTATAGTATGCAGTCAAGCGATTTTTTTAATACGGGCTAAAACCATATTCTTGAGCGCCCGGCTCTCATTATTCTATTTACCGCCTGCCGACAACGTTAACGACCTGGTGGTTGTGATCATGTATACTAATATACGATTCAAATGTATTGACTCCTCATTTTAACCGTGAATATCTCAAAAACGGAGGAGCGGAGAAAATTGTATGTTCATTATGTATCTATTTTAAATCATTCACTGAAATTTCAATAATTACATTGGACAGTTTTGAAGTTCTGTTAAGTTATATTGAAAAATGTCCTACTTTTAAGGGAAATTTTGAACATACCAGTTTTAAATCCATTGTATCTTAGAAATGCTACTATGTAAATAATATTTTAAATACCGATAAAGACGGCATTTTTTGTACAAGGAAATTTATTCATATTTTTTTATTCTAAAATTTTGCAATTATTCTCAAAAGCGTGATCTCATGTTTATTCGATTATTTATCAATGTATTTAAATTTTTTTTGATGAAATAGTTAATTACGTAAGCAAATAGAATTGGTATATATCAAATATTAATTTAGTTATCAAGCACAATAGATCATATTATTGCAAGCTGCCATGCTTTATTGGTATGTAAAATATTATTTACATAGCAGGCATATTTTTTAAGACATAATGGATTTAAATCTGATATGGTCAAAATTTCCTTAAAAGTAGGACATTTTTCAATATAACAGAAAAATTTCAAAACTGTCCAATATACATTATCCTTTCAGTGAATGATTTAGAATAGACACATAATGAACAAATAATTTTTTCAATTTTTTCAGCTCCTCTGTTTCTGAGATATTCGCGGTTAAAGTGAGGGGTCCAATGCATTGAAATCGTATGTAGTCGGGCTTTTACTAATAGCTCCAAAATATGTAGGGACCTAAGGGACCTTTTGTTGTTTTAAGGTAAAACAATATTTAAATGATAGACGAATATAAATCATTGTTATAAACTAAGTACCATTTTTTATTGAATTCAACAAAAACGTAGGAATGAGACTTTTATCTTTTGCATATTTTTCTGCTGACAAATAAGTATTTAGTTACGTAGGGCCCTGCATTGGCCTGCATTAAAAGCATTCTAGTTGGTATATTCCTCGAAATATTTAATAATATTTTTTAAAGTACGGCATGTACAGTACAAACATTACAACATTTTAGGCCTTCTTTAACACATTTTCGATTTTCGCAATATTTATCTGAACAATAAATACTTAATCATTGCCGAACAAAATCAGGACTTGAATTATCATTGGAAGATATTGGAGCCCAAACATCGTCACTTAAATTCCGTCCTGAACCATCTGCTTTTATAAGTACAGTCGGTATATTGCTTCTCTACCATATTCTAAGTTGATATATAAATTTGCAGTAGTTAACTAAATGTATTAGATGAGAAATATATTATTTAAATATATTCGTCTGCCTTACGAAGTGTTGGTAAAAGACGCCTTCAGTTGAAGGAAGCTTTGTTTATTGTTGCTAATATGATCCTTTGGTCGCTTAATAACTGAATTTGTTTATCTTTGCTTTTGTAACGTTGTTTTAAGCTTTGTGTTTAGACACAAATGACAGTATCGATAATTTTTGAAAAACAACCATATCATTTTAAGAAAATCAAACGCAATTTGCAATCTTTCCTATTTAAAGAAAAAACACTAGTGCTGCCGCAACCGGTAAAACAAGAGACAAAAACAAACTGTAGTTCTTAAACTTTGTATTATACTACCTTTGTCGCCGTTGATCGCGTTTTGATGGCGACAGTCCCCAGCACGAAATAATCAGCGTGAATGCTACGAATTTATTTCGTATGGGCACCAGTAGCACCACGCTTAGCTGATAGCGATCGGGTCGACTCTCAGGGTCCCTTACGGATTGGCACTGTGATCTTAAACTGTAGTCCCTCGCAAACTGCTCAAAAAGAAAAGATTGGTACTATTTCCTGGGACAAGTAAAAGATAAATTTTGCTATTACGAGATTTATTGCCTGTCCTCGGTTATGTGCAATAAAAATAAAATAAAAAAATTTAGGAAACAAAAAAACAAACAAATAAAATAAATTGGCGTAATGTAGAACAAATGGTAAAATTAACAGAGACCAAAAGTTGGCAATCAATGGTAAAGAAAAAACCTAAGAATAAAGAATTGGGCGTCGTAACTAGGACCCAAATTGAACTAGCCGTGGTTTTGAGATGATCTAAATTTCCTCAAAACAACAAAAAAATAATAAAAATTAAAGACAAAAGTTAATTGGGTGATTGGCCTTAACTTAATTATTTATTAATTGAATTATTAAAATTGTGCTGTAATTATAATTGCTCTGGGAGTATTTAAACTTCCCAAAACAAACAAACAAACAAAAACCTCTGCCTAAGGAATCACCACTTCCATATCCAGATTTTTCATCCAAGTCACTGTAAAGGAAACATTTTGCACTCTAGTATGCGGAAATTATTGGTAATAGAATTTTAACAATATTTGGGGCAGATGTCATAGAAAAGTTTGAGGCGTTATTTTCTACCATATACGTTAAAAATTAAATTTCTGGTTTACCCTACTTATTTTCCCCTATTGACAACCTACCACCTCGAACCCCTTCAATGAATTTATCTCAATCAGATGTCATTACAATACATATGTGTACTAACTTTTAAGTGAATATCTCAATTTGATGTTATCAATCCCATTAATAACGGAGCGGAGGTGGCGGGGTTTGAAAAATACTAAGAACAAATCTGAGGCCTTGGTTTCTAGTATATACACCAAATCCCAAATTTCTGTACTCTCATCAGCTTGATTTACTTATTTTCTCCTATTTACCTCTACTTAACCCCCAACCCTTCAACGGAACCGCCTCAAAATATAATCCTCCAGATGTCGTTATGATACATACGCCTATCAAATTTCAAATGAATATCTCAATTTTATTTTATCAACCCCTTTAATAATGGAGTAAGAGTGGTGGGGGGTTGAAAAATATTATTAAAAAATCTAAGGCCTTGGCTTCTAGGACATACACCGAATTTGAAGTTTCTGTATTCTTACCAGCTTGCTTTACTTATTTTTCCCGATTTACCTCTACTTACCCCCTACTCCTTCAACGCAATCATGTCAAAATATAATCTAGTGTCAGATATCGTTATAATACATACGTGTACCAAATTTGAAGTGAAAATCTAAATTTAATTTTATCAACTCTTTTAATAAAAGGGTGGTAGGGAGATGGAAAATATTTAAAAAAAAAACTTTGCATCTAGTACATACTCCAAATCCCAAGTTTCGGTACTCTTACCAGCTAGCTTTACTTATTTTCCCCTATTTACCTCTATTTAACCTTCAACCCTTCACCCGAATCATCTTAAAATATAATCTAGTTATATCGTTATAATACACTCGTGTACCAAGTATCAAGTGAATATCTCAATTTTATTTTATCAACCCCTTTAATAATTAGGTAGGGGTATTGGGGGGATGAAATATATTATAAAAAACCTTAGGCTTTGGTTTCTGGTACATACACCGAATTTGAAGTTTCTGTACTCTTACCAGCCTGCTTTACTTATTTTCCCCTGTTTATCCCTATTTAACCCCCAACCCTTCATCTCAAAGTATAATCTAGTTCCAGATGTCGTTATGATACATGTGTGTACCAAATTTCAAGTGAATATCTCAATTTTATTTTATCAACCCCTTTAATAATGGAGTAGGGGTGGTGGGGGGTTGAAAAATATTATAAATAATTTGAGACTTTGGCTTCTCGTACATACACCGAATTTCAAGTTTCTGTACTCTAACCAGCTTGCTTTACTTATTTTGCCCTATTTACCCCTATTTAACCACCAACCCTTCAACGGAATCATCTTAACCTTTAGGGACGGAGTTTTTGTTTTAAGAAAAAAACATTTTTTTCACAGCAATTTGCTTTAAATGTCTTTAAGGGAGTAATTTATTGTATAAAGATATATAAGTACGCAATATTTTTGAAAAATTGCAAGTTGCCCGATGGCAACCCTAGGCCCCCAAGGGAACTGATAGTTGGCAAGTGTTAAATAGTAAAAAAACAGCTCAAATTAAACTAAGTATTTATTTTCAATTAAGCAAATTTTAGAAACGTGTATGAAAATTTAAGTTAACCCTTTTTTTCAAGTAAGCCAGTAAATGGAAACTAGTGAAAAGGTTATCGCAGAATAAAGAGTAAGATAGATTTTTTTCTCATCCGGTAGTTCGTCTAGTAAGGTAACAAATGTCGCAGTCGAAGAACCAAAAACTGTTCTATAATTGTCGTTAGATTTTGGATTACATCCCTGATATATCGTAAGGTTTACGAGATATCCACTTTTGCTATTCAAACACCAAACTTTGTACCCAAATCGCATGGGTTCTCCCTTTATAAACTGTTTGCACGAATGTCTGCCAAAATATTTGACCATCGACTCATCGTAATTTAAATTTTTCTCTGGTACATAGTATTTCAAACATTTTTCTTGCAGTTTTTCGATTAACGGTCGCAATACTTATCTGACTGGTTCAGCATATTGTTATCTGCCAAATGGAAATATTTCCACTGTTCCAATAATATTTTTCCCTGTCATCCAATTATATCCTGATAACATCAAGATTACGAAAAAACATCACATTTCTTCAACAGTTATTTGAGGATTTGGGTGATTTTTAAATTGAGCGTACTTTGTTGTCTCCGTCACCAAATAAGAAATCATGTCGTCATCAAAAAACATTTAAAATATTTCGACAGGCGTAACAGTTTTAAAAACCTCATAATCCTCTACAGGAAACTCCCTATCCGCTGCTCTAAGATATCCCTGAATCCATTCAATCTCGATATAATCAATTTTGTTTGCCTGCCCAGTTGTATTTGTAGTAATATTTTCTGGAACTTCTGGTATGTCCGGCATTTCCATTGTCTAAATCAGCAGCAATAGATTGACTATTTTCCAGTGTTTCATTTTGTAGAATTTCCAACTGAGCTGGCGCAGTTAGCTGATTTCTTGACAAGGTATCCACTAATCCCCTTCGTCCTCCTCGCCAGAATCTTCGTCAGTAAATATATTTGGATCTGGTGGTTCTATATAAATGTTCCAAACGTCGAGGTCATCAGAATATGCAATTTGTAACGCTTCTTCTAGAGTTAACCCAGCCCTGCACCAAAAAAGAAATTACATAAACACGTAGTCTATAGAGACTGGGGTTGCCATATGGCAATGGAGAGGTTAGGTTTCACACACACATATATATATATATATATATATATATATATATATATATTGTGCTACAGCATTATAAAAGGACCAATTTCAAAGTTATATGGCACTATACAAAAAGCATTATAGGAGGACATTCTTGGAATCCACAATAATGTTGTTGCTACTTTTGGCTACTCGCTAATAGAGGGCACCAGAAATCTTATTTTTAATGTTATTTTTGCCTTGGGCTTGGGGTTATAATTTATGATTCCACGTATCTTTACTTCTTATGACCTGAAATTCAAAGTGGTACTGTGTTTACACTGTACATGTATTCTACTAATTAAACATTAAAAAATATTTTCACAAGTGAGTAAAGAGGTGATTGATTGATAATGATTTTATGTGATTTTACTTAGGTGGAATTAAGTGAGATTAATAGATAACCTTAAGAAATCTCATCTGAAGACACGCTATACTAAAGAGCATGTCTAAATTTTGACATCAGCATTTCAGTATAATGTACAATAATTATACAGAATACTATGTTTGATTGTTAAAAGACAAAAGATTTTACTGCCATCAGAGAAGTTTTTGAAATATTTGAGGGGTACTTATTGTACATATAACATCAAAATGCTGGACATTTATTTAACCTCATGCACATTTCGTCAACGAAAATGGCAGCTTTGAGGGATAAATATACACATATCTTTTCAGATGTTTTCAGGAACATTGTACATCTCTAGTGAGGTAAAATTGGAGAACCGCAAAGCAAATCAATAAACAGAATGACAAATAACAGATAATGATACAAATGTGTACTTGTGATTGAGATAATAATACAAATATAATGTGATTGCCTAATGAGACACAGGACGTGTATATATAATAGATGTTTATTTTTTCTTTGCTTGCAATATATACAAGTAGTTTTATTGCTTACTTATGCATACCTCGCACACGCGAAACATATATAGGTTGTGGTGTGGTCTATTTTATAGGCTCCGCGGTACAGTAAAATCAAACGATTGCAAAATATCTATAGACTACTGTCATTGTTGGCAAAGTGTCCCATGGTCGAGTGCTGGCAAGCTTTTCATTTATTCAATTATTCATTGCTCATTGCCAGTACTTTCCCAAAACTCAAGTAAAGGCAAGTAGGAAGTAGGTACTTTTTTAATGCTAGGCCAATTTTCGGTGCATGTTTGCTGCATGCTGCGTATCTGTTAGGAGTATACAAAAATAAACCTTAAAGAAATTGCAGGTGTATGTATTATTGGCATACTAAATCAGGGGCGGATCCAAGGCGGAGCCATGCCCCCCCCCCCCTGATATTTCCAAATACGATAAATCCAAAGCTGCTAGTTTTCGAATTTTGGCTATGGGCAATCAAAGACGCACATATTATCACGCAATTAATAAGGGGTAACATTTAAATCCATTTGAGGGTATCAATTTTATAGGCTCTATACATATAGTGGAGTCGAAACACGAAAAGAAATTTTTCGAGGTTTTCGTACAAAATAAGTGACAGCTTTCATACGAATAAGTGTAGCTGCTACACTAGCTGCCTAAAACTTGAACCAAATTGTCACTAAATCTTAATATTATTCTATATAGACTCTTTTTTTCATTTTATAATCGTCAAGATCGTAAAAACGAGATAAAAAATATTTCATCTGAGGTAGCTGACTTTACTGGCCGAAGTTACGCGGCAAGTAAATATCGCACTGAAAAAAGGGGTGCCGGAGAAGCAGACTTTCTTTGACCTTTTTGATGATTATAAAATAAAATATGTATCCTCATATGTTTGTATAGAATATTATGAGGATTTATTATTAATTTGGTTCAGTTTTTAGGCCAGTACGATTATTTGTTTACAAATAAAGAAACATTTTTTTATAATGAATGACGTGTATCTCGGTTAGTAATTTGAGCAAAAGAAAGTTATTTTTGAATTATGTACTTTTATGATGTATAATTATTTTTCATATATGATTTATTATAAAAAAATATTTTATTTATAAAGAAACATTTTAAATTGCAAAAAATGTATAAAAATTGAGAAAGTATTTTTTCGTTGAGAGTATCTGAAAATACCTACAATTAAAAAAGTAATGTTGACGTACGGTCATTTAGTCGCACGTTTCAATGTTAAATGTTAACGCAAATTTAAACAAAATTGATAAATATTTTTAAATAACGATATTTGGCATGGTAATAATTTATCACTATTTGAACTGTCATTTTCTAAAATACTTTTAAAATTTATCCAACTGAAGCTAATTGTATTTAACATTTTAAAAATTCCATTTTTTATCGTTTTCTTTTTGAATTAAAGATGTAAATAATTGAAAAAAACAGAAATTGAACTACATGGGTTTGATTTTTATGTAAAGACGAATAATTTGTTAATTAACATATGTTCTGTTAATTTTCATATTATACATAGTTAACTAACTTTTGCCTCTGCCCCCCTCCTTAAACGTTGTCTTGATCCACCCTGTACTAAGTGCGAGGTATGAATCAGTAGGTTTGTTCAAGCAAGAAATCAAAAACTAGTCAGAACCAGTCAGTTCTGTCTAACATAATTAGCTGACCAATCACGAATTGCTTTCAACCAATTGCGTTGTCTGACTAGGCCGTGATTTCTGTTTAAATAGACTAAGGGCCGGTTTATCAATACAGGGTTAACTCGTAACCAAAGGATAAATGTCAAACAAAACAATATTTATTTAATCGTCTTGTTTTATATTAACGTCCTGGCGGAGTTTAGCTAATGCTATTCCACCACTCAACCAGGACACGTACACATAGACATCAACACAACGACCATTCCCTGCGATATTGCCATCTACCGCAGCTGAGACTCGAACTCAGGATAGATATCAGCGACTAGACATGCTGTGCCACCCAACAGCGGTCTAGTACACTGCTACCATCTCGGTAACACATGAAAAACGCTACTAAACATCCATACTCTGGCCAGGATTCGAACCCGGTCGCAAGCCAAACGCCTTAGCATTGCGCCACCGAGCCAGTATATATGCCCATTGTTTCATTTGACATTTATCCTTTAGTTGAGCGTTAACCCTGTATTGATAAACCGGCCCTTAGTGTTGCCAATCAGCTGATAATTATCCGAAACGCGGATAATCAGACAGGCTGCCGGATTCAATTCGGATATTGTTTAAAAGCGGATCATTTCGGATGAATTGAAAATATTTATATAACTGCAAAATTATCTTTTAAATGTTTACAAAGATTTTCATTGAATTATATTAAATATTTTCAAAATGTTGTAGTAATATCTTTGTGTCGGTACCTACCCTTCATTTTAATATTTTAAAAATAGTGTTCAATATTTAATTAGCACAGTATTAATTTTAAAACCTCCCGACTACAAGCACTTGAAAAGAAAGCGATTAATACGTGTTATTAACGTACAACTATTTACTTATACTTACACGAACCACGAACTCAAATATTCAAGATCAGTGAGCGTTGCATTTTGCATTGTCCGTTATTCTGTTTACGAAAATCTACTCAGACTGTCGGTGTCAAGATCACGATCTCTACCTTTATTCATCAAATAGTTTTAGATAAAGAGAGATAATGATATTTACAAATCATTCTGAGTGAGTTTTCGTAAACCCCTATTATGTTATTTAAAAACATCACCATCAGTCACCAGAGAGCGCATCAGCGCGGTAGTTGCAGGGCCGGTCCCGAGGCAGAAGCTGTCTGTATAATTAATTTTAATAAATTTATATTGGATTGGAGAGAGCCCAGGGAGCTGTGAATTCCAGAGGCAGCTTTTACGTAGGCATGATATATTATAACAATGGGGCCGTTTCACATTTTTTTTAAATTTTAAATTCTGAAAGTTTATAAAAAATACGACACTCATATTTCTTTATTTTCTGGTATTACGTTGTTTAATATAAGAAAAACAATAATAAGAATGTCCATCATTACATCAGAGAATATGACATTTAACCAAAAGTCTTCGTCGTTGAGTGCAAAAATGATCCGTCTTTATTACTTCCATGTCCAGTGGAAGTATAGTAACGCAAAAAAAATATTTAGTTTTTTTATTGTTGGAATAGACTTAAAATGTCATGAAACGTCGAGATTTTAAATTTGAGAGAGAACAAAAAAATTTCTGTCTGTCGGTCCGTCGGTCTGTCTGTAACTTTTGTTGTGCGCACGTTTACTCTGGCACTGTTTATGATATTGACTTGAAATTTGGTACACTTGTGTATTATAACGAGATCTGGAACTAGATTATATTTTAATCTAATTCCGTTGAAGGGTTCGGGGATAAATGGGGTAAATAGGCAAAGCAAGCAGGTAAGAGTCCATAAAATTGCAATTCAGGACATGTACGAAAAGTCTAGTCTCAAAACTTTTTTTGGTATCAGCCACCCCCCACTATCACCCCAAAAAAAAAAGTTAAAATTTGATTTAGTATGTGTACAAGAACGAAACGTCTCAAAAATTCTTTTTGGTAATACCACCCTATTATTAAAGGGAGTAAAAAATTAAATTGGGATTTAGTGTGTGTAGGAGAACCAAGCGCCTCTAAAATTTATTTTGGCATTAGCTACCCCCTCTATCACCCCCACCCTATTGTTTAAAGGAATAAAAAATTAAAATGGGATTTAGAGTGTATACGAGAACTAAGCATCTCAAAAAAAAATTTGACATTAGCCACCTCCACTACCATCCCCATTGCCACACCCCCACCCTATTATTAAAGGGAGCAAAAAATTAAATTGGGATGTAGTGTGCATACGAGAACCAAGGGACTCTAATTTTTTTTGTCATTAGCCACCTCCTCTACCTGTCCCAATACCACCCCCACTCTATTATGAGAGGGAGTAAAAAACGTTCAAATATGATTTAGTGTGTATACAAGAACGAAACATCTCAAAAAAACTTTTGGCGTTAGCTACCCCCTCTACTACCCACATTGCCACCCTCATCCTATTATAAAAGGCAGTAAAAATGAAATTGGGATTTATGGTGTGTAGGAGAACCAAGGGCCTGTAAAATTTATTTTGGCATTAGCTACCCCCTCTATCACCCCCATTGCCACCCAGGCCCTATTGTTTAAAGGAATAAAAAATTATATTGAGATTAGGATGTATACGAGAACTAAGGGCTTCTAAAAAAGTTTTGACTAGCCACTGCCTCTATACCATCCCCATTGCCGCCCCCACCTTATCATTAAAGGAGGTAAAATATTACATTGGGATTTAGTACGTGTAAGAATGGATACAAAATCTGGATGTGGAAGTAATGATTCCTTAGGCAGCGGGTTTTTTTGGGTTAATTTGTATTTTTTAGCAGCAGAACTATAACACTACAGAATGCTATTTTTAATTCTTCTACATGCAGTAGATCTTGAGGCAGGAAAATTTGTTTCCAAAACTGCATTAACTGCGGTCTCTAATAAATTTTCCTGAAGGCAATTTATATGGGCTTCATCTGTCTTGTTGTTCATTACTTCGTTTAGGCCTACCAGATTCATGCTTGCGGGATTGGTGTAGTTCTTTCATTTTCCCTTTTTTTTTTTAACTTTCAGTACACTGCATTTATTTATGTTATACTTAGAAGCAATGACTGTTATATAGACCATATATGGTCCATTTCCCGATTTGGAAATATTACTAATCATCTGAATATCTGTTAGTTATCTAACCATTATTAAAAATTGGCGAAAATTTATAATTTCCAAAAATGACAGTTGGCATTTAGATGACAACTTAAATTTTTTTGTAAGAGTCGTGTTTACATCGCTAAAATAAAGTATACTACTTTTTTTATATATAATAGTCCAAAATCCCAGAGCCCCCACACCTACGTCATTTTAGAAAAGCTAAGATTTTTACAACAAATGCGTAATATGAAGGTAAAAACACAATATGCGTACATGCTAGCTTGAAAAGGGGCCCTCTTACAGGTAACAGATACTGAAAGTAAATAAAAAATCTTACTCTTACGTTCGTATAGCCAAAAGTATGCAGGTTTGTTAACAGGCGTCCGTGGTGTAGTGGTCGAGTTACCCGATTCTCATGAACAACAGTGCAACAGTATTTAAATCTTGTTAATTCTAAGTTTTGTTAAATCTTTTTTAGACATTGTTCAGTTTTATTGCCTATTTTTATTTTTATATTTAAAAAAGGAGTTTAGGTTTATTGTTGAATTTTTCGTTTTTGCCGACCCAGACCTGCTCCGCGCGACTCAATCCGCCACCGCGTCAGCGCCGTGGTTGCATGGTCACTCCCGGGGCGGTCTCCGGGGAGGCAACTGTTATGTATACTCCGCGGCACATAAATGTGCTACACTTCCGTTTTATCAATGTAAATTTGGCCCTACTCGTCAGTTTGACGTTATAAAATCTGTCACACCTACCTAACGATGCCACCATAATTAACCAATATTCAAAATTGTTTTGTTTAACTAGCTTTTGCATTTCTTAATAGTGTTCTTTTAGACATTAATTTGACTGCTAACATTTACAAAATGATCAAATTAAACCAAGATTTGGTTTGGTTCATTCTTTTATCACATCATGAAGTGGAGAGGTTGCAATTTTGACGTCTCCGATATCCGATATCCATAACCTACAGAGCACCTAAAGGTAGTGTTGGGAGATATCGTGATTTTTCAATCACAACGTGAATCGTGACTGTGAATTTCTGATATCAGTGAATTTAAACCGTGATGTGATCACGACTTTTCATAATACGGCGAATAGGAAATATTGTTAATTTTGGTGAATTGGTGAATTCGCTACTTTGGTAATCTGTGCAGCCGTAGATATATAATACGTATGATATTTACATATACATACATGTTGATATTATGATTTGCTTATCCAACTAACCTGACATGGACTGGTGATAAAGCCAAAACACTAAAGTTTTAAATGGGACGCCTGTTTGAACTTCGTAATAGCATATTTTTGTAAAGTTATAGAAATATGTAAACATTTCGGAAGCATCAATAAACTATTTAGGTTTTAGGTTGCTAGTTATCAATCAGGGATTTTAATTTTTGCTGGGTTATTGTTTATAAGAGTGTTGCAACCTTTTTAATATAAGCCTCGGATTTTAATAAAAATGTACAAATTAAATAATGAATATAATGTTTATTTATATAGTTATTCTTATTTGCTATTATTTAATGGGAAACATATTTGATTTAATAAAGTTCAAGTATTTCTCCCATTCAAATATTTATCAAAAATTTGTTACCTACTTCTTCCTTACAATTTTGGTCAACGGCATAAGGCAGCACTTCTAATATATATACAAGCTATAACCATTATACTCTTCGCCAACTTACTGTACTTTTTTATTAATTGTTGCACATTCTATATATACCTATAGGATACTCATCTTCGCAGTTGATTACAAAATTACAAACCCTTTGAGAACAGATGATTTCTAGGTACTATGGTTAGTCGATGTGTTTTCGATGTAGAAGTTGTGGTTATTTCTCTCCAACAAAAACACAATTATCTAAAACATGTTTTGGAGCTAAGCATTTCACAATTTTAAAAATCAAAAAGAATACAAAATTGTCGAATTCCATATTTTTATTATATGCCATGCCGAGACGTGGATGTTCAATATTTGCAATAAAATTGCTAGTATATATTTAATCAAAAAAATATTTTAACGCATGGTTTTAGTAGGTGTTCTTGTAACAGAAATGTTCCCCCACGACCCTGCCTTTAATTGCCAGTGAATAAAAAATATAAAAAGATAAGTAAATAAATATCTATATAGTATGACGCGCTAGATCAATCTAGCTTGTGAAACGCGTACCTACCTAATATCGTTAAGTCACGGAATCGTTTGCTTTACGAGTTATACATATGGTCGCAAACAAGATATTTATATCGTCAAGAATATATTGATATATGGAAAGTCGTGATCACGTCACGCTTTTCCAACTATTCTATGACAAAGACAGAAACATATAAAGCACATTTTTGCGACATACCGGGTAAGTTGTGGTATGTATTATTAGCTTACCGCTTAATTTTCGCGAGAAGTGGTTTAATAGGGGAGTACGGTTTCACGTGACTCTTGGTATGTGAAAACACTAACCGCAGCTTACCCAGCTCTCGACGTAGGTTAGAAGCGGTATGTATCGCTGTCCTTGTTTACCGTCAAGCTCGTAAACTAACGTCTTTTTGAATTTATAAATAAAAATAATTTAAACTATCATAATAATGGACGAATTGGTCGAAATATCTGTAAACCGTGAAGATTCGGATGTGAGACTAGTTAATTTTGGACATAGAGACAGCAAATATATTATTAAGCGGTAAATACGTATTCCAATTACTTTGCTTAAAAATATTGTAATTGACTAGATATCCCTGTACTGTACATTTTTTCTCTTTCCCTCAAAGGATATTTTGGTATAGGCACCAACCTACCTATTTTATTAATAGTTTGAATACTAAGAAGGTTAGCAACCTCTTACTATTAGAATCCTCTAAAAAGTTAAAACAAGTTGAACTTTTCAGCGGCATCGCAGAAAGTTAAAATATTCGCCGGAATTTCGCGGCATCTGACTTTTTGAATAATTTCCACCAATCACATTAATTCCGCAGAAATAAATCCGCAATTCGCCGTTATGAGGACTAGGCTTAACACGACTAAAAAAACGTGATTTTCAGGTCATAAGTATTGTACCACTTTTATGTGACGCGTAGTGTACCATATTTAAAATAAATCTTTGTGGAATTGAAAATGAATTGGTTTTTCTACATTTTGTACGAGATGTATTTGGGCAATTAAAATACCTACTATGAACTACTAGCTACTACGAATACTTCTTTATAGAGCTCCCAGAGTTCTTTAGACCTACGTCAATTTAGTAAAGATGTGTTAATATAGTGAATAAAAATCTTAATTACTCTTTTACGTTAAAGTAGCATAGCTGGTTCTTACATATATTTTACACAATATTATTAAGAACCAACATTTATTCTCGCCAAGACGCTTTCCGGCAGCCCTACTTCCGCCAAGCGCTGTAAAGCTAGAGAAAAAAAAATGGGTACCTATGTTGTCGTAGCAAGCCTAAATTTCATATATATTATTTAGGTGGCTATTTATGATGGCCTGTTAAATAATATTGTTTAAAAAAACTTCTAAAAAAGTTAACTAAAGAGTAGAAAATAAGTAAATTGTTTTTAGTATTTACAATGTTTTGGGTTGTATTTTGACACAAAATACTGTTTTTTATGTTTTATTTAAGATTAACTATTATATTGACCTACCATAATGTACATTCAATGTATCGCTAAATGGTTAATAAAGATCTATCTATCTATCTATCTATCTATCTACACTAGTCAGATATATGCAGCTACAAAATTATAAAACCGTGGGTCGAAAACTCTATGATAGTTCATTACAGTCACGACCCACGCTTTTATAATTTTGTAGTTGCATATCTGACTAGCGTACTTATTCTTATTTTTTACTTCATCTTTTTAGAGATGTTTTTAAAATATTTTTTTTTATATAATTTTATTTTTTACTTTTTAGTCATTTGATATGCTATTTCAAAGCTGTAGTTTAATTAGAACTAATCGAAATTTTGATGGCAAGATTTGACTAAACAAACTAAAAGCTTTTAAAAAGCAAAAGACTGGAAACGGATCTGGAGCACATGTATTCAAGTATAAAATAAAGTTTTAACGAGCATCCGAAGGTGCAGGCAAAAATGTAAAAAATGTATCCCACTAGACTATGGGACACTATGCGTAATATATAGGTATGCGTAGCGGTCTCCTAATACCTCAATTATTTATATACTACAGTATTTTAGTAATATGAAATTTTATTTTATTGCATTTTAAGGGTTCGCCCATAGGAATATCACTAATATCAGCATCATATATTGAGATATTTACTTATAATGAATAAAATTGTAGCGTTAGATAATTAATTGGCTGCGTTAAGTATTTGTGCACTTGAAAGTTTATTGATCAATCAATACTTTTGAACATTTATTGGAGAATATTCATAGTAAACATGCCTTCGAATGTTATTATGATATTATTTTATACTTACATTGGTCCATCAACTTTTTAAATTGTGATTAACTTTTCCCAATATATACAGAGTATGAACCCCAAGAACAATACTATAAATCAATAGATAAAAAAACTTTTCCAAAGACGAGGTTTTATAAAACTGTACCAAAAAGAAAATAGTGAGTACACTACTACTCGTAGTCAGAATGCACCTATACAGGGTGGACCATTAATAATAGGCCATAGTTCAGGGGTAGATTCTTTGAGTCAAAATATGAAGATATAAGTAAATATGCTTTAGTAAAATGTTACTGTGTAAAAAGATACAGTGTCAAATTTCAAATCATTTTTTCGTTTTTTGCAATAACTTAACAACCTTTTGACTGATCTTCGCCAAATTTGCTACAGGAGTTTTTTTTTATTCTAAGAAACGATGATTTATGTATTACATCACGTTAAATCATAGAGGGCGCCGCAGGATCTGTATCTGATGATGACTTTTTTATCATATTTTTTTTTACGAAACGTGTTGTGGTACTTCTGACCAGAAAATTTGATGAGGGCGTCATTTCCACGTATAAAAGGTACACTTGGTAGAACTTGATAACTCCAACCGTTTTGCCGTTAAACATTTCAATAACTTATAATTTAAATTTAGTGAACGGGATATCCCCATTGACAAACTTTGTGACAAGCTTCGGACCTGGTGTTATGCTTTACGGTCACTGACAAACCACTGCATTCAACACATTCTGATCAGTTTGTATTACGCAAATGTCGTCAAAAAAAAAATGTGAAAAAATTTATCATCAAATACAGGTCCTGCGACGCCCTCTATGATCTAACGTGATATAATACATACATTATTATTTCTTAGAATAAAAGAAGTTCCTCTAGCAAATTTGGCGAAGATCAGTCAAGAGGCTGTTGAGTTATCGCGAAAAAGACGAAAAAATAATTTGAATTTTGGCACCCTGTATCTTTTTCCACAGCAACATTTTACTAAAGCATATTTGGTTATATCCTCATATTTTGGCCCAAATAATCTACCCCTACACTATGGTCTATTATTAATGGTCTACCTTGTATAATGACAGCAAAAGTGTGACGTTTTATCCTCACTCCAAAGTTTCTATTGTATTTTAATAGTGAACCTTGTAGTCTCTTCTCATAAAAACATACAAAATTATAATTTGAATTTTCTTGCCCTATTAGAAATATTTAACTACTGAAATGTTTTTTTATGGATTAACAATTAAGTCTGCTTTTTTTCTGTAGTATCATTTTATCAGACACTATCTTCTTAATTTTTTTGTACAATATTTACCAAAAATAATTATAATTTTGTGCCAACATGTTTCATTGTTAAATGTAAAAAATAACATCAAAACATCAAAATTTAGAAATAATTGTCTTCTACCCCCACTCTCCAATAACTGAACTTTGGAAAAAAATTAATTTGTCCCCCGCTCTCTACATTGTGTACAATGTACGCCCTGGTTTTTAACTAGCCCTCGGCGTATATCCGCCACCGAGGGCTATGAGGGTAAATTATTATATTTAAATTTTTAGATTTCAATAATTTTTATAATTCGGAAAAACAGGTGACAGTTCACAATTTTTCATTTCAAGCTGGCAAATTTAACGAATCTTGCGGCTATAATCGCAAGTATTCATGAAATAAAACCAATAAAGAAATCATAAAAGTATAAATTTCATTATTTCTTCTGGGGAATTGATGGGCCAACTGGTGATTGCCGCGTGGGCTAAATGGTCCAAGTCCGACACAGTAGGCTAGTTCCATACCAGCATACCAGCACGGTTATGGACTATGACGTTACAATAGCCCTCGGAACGCGCCATATTTCTGTCGTTTGTTTTCATTGTATATGTTTAGGAAACTTAATTTTTTTTATCCGATTATAGTGCATCCCTTTCTTATTATTGCATCAAAATAATTGCAAAGAAATAAATGAATATAATTGACATATAAGGGGAAACAAGAACGACTTAAAAGAATATTAATGAGGGGGAACGAAACAGTATTATATGTGAAAGTAAAGGAGGTCTATTTTGGCGTGACTTGGAGTAAATGTTTTCATTGGTAGTGGCGAGTATAATCCAACCGTATGTATAATAACCGTGCTATAATACCAGTGGGAATAATCTATACGGCAGCGAGGCAGTCACCAGGTCCTGTCAAATTCGCGTCAACGTAACTTCGACTCCGCGGTTATTTTAGTCAATTTTTAACTTTATACAAATTAAATTGCTTTAAAGTTCGTTCAAATAAATAACACTCACTAAGCCAGTCTCACCGCCGGCGCCGGACGGAGGGATCCAGGGGACGATCAAGCGTCGATACATACTTAGGAAATAACGTCAATATCTTACCATCCCAATTCAATTAAGTTGCGTGTCCGAATAATTTTCTGAAGAATATTTGATTTTGAGAAATTTTATTTTACACTACATACTGAACTATATAATACTGTATAAATAAAAAAAATAAATTACGCAGCCATGTGACAATATTTATTTGTGTGTATCTTGCTTTAATAATCTTTTTTACGTACGTACTATTATAGGTGCGTGCAACGTGCACGGCGTATTTCCCTTTATGAGGTAACCAACCTAAAGCCAAATGAGAGGAAAAAAAGATGAAATTAAAAAAACACGATCATATACGCAAATCGACACAACTCGATTGTGCAATAGGTATATTTATACGGACCTGCACTTTTTATGAACGGTTAGCGACATCGTCCAAAATACTCCAAAAGGACCTGGCAGGGCATCTCTGACCTTCGAAGGCGGACTTTACTATAATTTTATCAAGTCTCTCTAGGAGTGTGAGGCAAATATCCTCTTAAATTCTATTTAAAGTAAGGAAACTTAATTTTATTTTACCGGTGCAAACCGGGAACCCTGCTACTTCGTAGCGTTATTTAGCACAAAGAGTGCGTATGTAGGTTATCCGGTCAATAACCTGTCAGTAAATTTTGCATCTGTGTATCAATGATCAGCTGGTAGTTTACAACGTGGGTACCTGAGTGAGTACCCTTGGGAAGTGTCGTGCACGTGCTTTGTTGTGTTGGATCACGACTTTCCATATATCAATATATTTTTGACGATATAAATATCTTGTTTGCAACCTTATGGTCCTTATAGGTTTGTTCATTTGTGTTGATTTAAAGCATCTTCAAGCAGTTAAACAAAGATAGTGCTATCACAAATAATGTGAGTGTGAGAGAGATAGCGTGTTTCAAAGTTGCTATAAATCAACACAAATGAACAAACTGTATGTATAACACGTAAAGCAAACGATTCCGTGACTTAACGATATTAGGGAATTATTGGAAATTTCAAATACTGCCACGCAGTATTAAGGGGCTACCTTATTTTATTAGCGCATCATCCTTATTTTATCAACGAAATGTTAGTTGTTGGAACACCTGCTTCGTTTTTCGTGTCATTATTTCTGTGCAATTCGACGCTTGCGCACCTTACAAAATTAATAAATAAATAATTTTTGTATATACTTTTTTCTATCTTTAGTGCTCTGGTGCGTGTGTACTGTTTTATTAAAATTCAATATGGAATCGGATCAGATACTTATAGGTTATATTATCTATGTATTATTGAAAGTTGCCAAATGTCAAAATACTGCAAATTTAACGCATTGCAGTATTCCTTCACAAATAAGGACAAGCACTATCCTTAATAAGGGATCCCTTATTTGCGGTTCAAACTGCGCAGGCGTACATGTCAAAATAACGCTTACATTAATACTGCTTATCCTTATTGCACGTCCAATAATTCCCTATTAGGTAGGTACGCGTTTCACAAGATAGACTGATCTTGCGCGTCTCATACTATATAGATATTTATATACTTTTATTATTATATCTTTTATTCACTGGCAATTAAAGGCAGGGTTGTGGCGGAACATTTCTGTTACAAGAACACCTACTTTTGATTAAAGATACTAGCAATTTTATTGCAAATATTGAACATCCACGTCTCGGCATGGTTTATAATAAAAATATGGAATTCGACAATTTTGTATTCTTTTTGATTTTTAAAATTGTGAAATGCTTAGCTCCAAAACATGTTTTAGATAATTGTGTTTTTGTTGGAGAGAAATAAACACAACTTCTACATCGAAAACACATCGACTAACCATAGTAGAAATGATATTTTCTCAAACGGTTTGCAATTACTTCCACATCCACGTAGTGGATTGGAAGTATAGTAATCGCAAAAAAATTTTCAAAAATTTTTATTCGTGAAATAGGTTTAGAATGTCATGAAACGTCGAGATTTTAAATTTG
This sequence comes from Stenurella melanura, assembly GCA_963583905.1. Lineage (NCBI taxonomy): Eukaryota > Metazoa > Arthropoda > Insecta > Coleoptera > Cerambycidae > Stenurella > Stenurella melanura. The sequence continues at coordinate 93,765,459 of OY757312.1, forward strand.
AGCGAAGAAAAATTTTCTGTCTGTCTGTCGGTCTGTCTGTCTGTCGGTCTGTCTGTCGGTCTGTCTGTCTGTAACTTTTTTTTGTCCGCACGCTTTCTCCGGAACGGTTTAAGATATTGACCTGAAATTTTGTACACGTATATATTATAACGAGATCTGGAACTGGATTGTTTTTTGAGGAAATCCGGTGAAGGGTTGGAGGTTAAATAGGGGTAAATAGGGGGAAATAAGTAAAGCAAGCTTGTAAGAGTACAGAAACTTGAAATTCGGTGTATGTACTAGAAGTTAAGGCCTCAGATTTTTTTATAATATTTTTCAACCCCCCACCACCCCTACCCCATTAATGGGGTTGATAAAATAAAGTTGAGATATTCATTTGAAATTTCGTACACGTATGTATTATAACGATGTCTAGAATTAGATTATATTTTGGGATGATTCCGTTGAAGGGTTGGGGGTTAATTTGGGGTAAACAGAGGAATATAAGTAAAACACGTTGGTAAGAGTACAGAAATTTGAAATTCGGTGTATGTACTAGAAGCCAAAGCGTCAGATTTTTTAATAATATTTTTCAACCCCCACCACCCCTACTCCAATTTGAAAAGGGTTGATAAAATAAAATTGAGATATTCATTTGAAATTTTCTACACGTATGTATTATAACGACATCTGGAACTAGATTATATTTTGAGATAATTCCGTTGAAGGGTTGGGGGTTAAATAGGGGTAAATAGGGGAAAATAAGTAAAGCAAGCTGGTAAGACTACAGAAACTTGAAATTCGGTGTATGTACTGGAAGCCAAGGTCTCAGATTATTTATAATATTTTTCAACCCCCACCACCCCTACTTCATTATTAAAAGGGTTGATAAAATAAAATTGAGATATTCATTTGAAATTTGGTACACGTATGAATTATAACGACATCTGGAAATAGATTATACTTTGAGATGATTCCGTTGAAGGGTTGGGGGTTATTTAGGGGTAAATAGGGGGAAATAAGTAAAGCAAGCTGGTATGAGTAAAGAAACTTGAAATTGGGTGTATGTACTAGAAGCCAAGGCCTCAGATTTTTTAATAATATATTTCAGCCCCCCACCACCTCTACTCCATTATTCAAGGGGTTGAAAAAATAAAATTGAGATATTCACATGAAATTTAGTACGTAGTAGTAGTGAATATGTATTATAACGACATTTGGAACTAGATTATATTTTGAGATGATTCCGTTGAAGGGTTGGGGGTTAAATGGTGGTATATAGGGGAAAATTAGTAAAGCTAGCTGGTAAAAGTACAGAAATTTGGGATTTGGTGTATATACTAGAAGCGAAGGTCTCAGGTTTTTTTATTATTATTTTCCATCTCCCCATCACCCCCACTCCCTTATTAAAGGAGTTGATAAAATTAAATTTAAATCTTCGCTTGAAATTTGGTACATTTATGTATTAAAATTATATCTGAAACTAGATTATATTTTGACATGATTGCTTTGAAGGAGTGGGGGTTAAATAGGGGAAAATAAGTAAAGCAAGCTGGTAAGACTACAGAAACTTGAAATTCGGTGTATGTACTAGAAGCCAAGGCCTCAGATTTTTTGATAATATATTTCAGCCCCCCTCCACCCCTACTCTATTATTCAAGGGGCTGATAAAATAAAATTGAGATATTCACATGAAATTTAGTACGCATATGTATTATAACGGCATCTGGAACTAGATTATATTTTGAGATGATTCCGTTGAAGGGTTGGGGGTTAAATAGGGACATATAAGGGAAAATAAGTAAAGCAAGCTGGTAAAAGTACAGAAATTTGGGATTTGGTGTATATACTAAAAGCGGAGGTCTCAGGTTTTTTTATTAGTATTTTCCATCCCCCCACCACCCCCACTCCCTTATTAAAAGAGTTGGTAAAATTAAATTTAAATTTTCGCTTGAAATTTGGTACATTTATGTATTATAACTATATCTAAAACTAGATTATATTTTGACATGATTGCGTTGAAGGAGTGGGGCTAAGTAGAGGTAAATAGGGAAAAATAAGTAAAGCAAGCTGGTAAGTGTACTGCAACTTGAAACTCGGTGTATGTCCTAGAAGCCAAGACCTCAGATTTTTTAATAATATTTTTCAACCCTTCCCCTACCCTTACTACATTATTAAAGGGGTTGATAAAATAAAATTGAGATATTCACTTGTAATTTGGTAGACGTATGTATTATAACGACATCTGGAAGTAGATTATATTTTGGAATGATTCCGTAGAAGGGTTGGGGTTAATAGGAGTAACTAGGGGAAAATAAGTAAATCAAGCTGGTAAGAGTACAGAAATTTGGGATTCGGTATATATACTAGAAACCAAGGCCTCAGATTTTTTTCTAATATTTTTCAAACTCCACCACCTCCGCTTCATTATTAATGGGATTGATAACATAAAAAAATTGAGATATTCACTTGAAAGTTAGTACACGTATGTATTGTAGTGACATCTGATTGAGATGACTCCATTGAAGGGGTGGGAGGTGGTAGGTTGTGAATAGTAGAGAATAAGTAGGGTAACTAGAAACTTCATTTTTAACGTATATGGTAGAAACCAACTCCTCAAACTTTTCTATGACATCTGCCCCAAATATTATTAAAATTCTATGACCAATAATTTCCACATACTAGAGTGCAAATATAGTCAAAATGTTTCCTTTAAAGTGACTTGGATGAAAAATCTGGATGTGGAAGTAGTGATTCCTTAGGCAGCGGTTTTTTTTTATAATCAACTGCAAAGATGAGTACCTATCCTATAGGTAGGTATATATAGAATGTGCAACAATTAATAAAAAAGTACAGTAAGTTGGCGAAGAGTATAATGGTTATAGCTTGCATACGTTAGAAGTGCTGCCTTATGCCGTTGACCAAAATTGTAAGAAGTAGGTAACAAATTTTTTATAAATATTTGAATGGGAGAAATACTTGGACTTTATTAAATACAATGTTTCCCATTAAATAATAGAAAATAAGAATAACTATATAAGTAAAACATTATATTCATTATTTAATTTGTACATTTTTATTAAAATCCGAGGCTTATAATAAAAAGGTTGCAGCACTATATTATAAACAATAACCCAGCAAAAATTAAAATCCCTGATTGATAACTAGCAACCTAAAACCTAAAGTTTATTGATGCTTCCGAAATGTTTAAATATTTGTATAACTTTACAAAAATATGCTATTACGAAATTCAAATAGGCGTCCCATTTAAAACTTTTGTGTTTTGGCTTTATCACCAATCCATGTCAGGTTATATAGTTGGATAAGCAAATCATAATATCAATATGCATGTATATGTAAATATCATACGTATTATATATCTACGGCTGCACAGATTACCAAAGTAGCGAATTCACCAATTCACCAAAATTAACAATTTTTCCTATTCGCCGAATTATGAAAAGTCGTGATCACATCACGGTTTAAAATCACTGATATCAGAAATTCAGTCACGATTCACGTTGTGATTGAAAAATCACGATATCGCCCAACACTAACCTAATGTATGGCAGTTTGAATAGCGTTTACGGGCCAAGTATCACTTTCTATTTCTGGCTCCTGAGACTTGCGCAGATTGTTTTGTCACAATGCTGCATTGTGTGTTGCCTATTAGCCCCTTGTCATGAATAACTATTATTTAATGTAAACAAATTAAATGTCAAAATAATTTATTTATTGGTTATACCTATATTATAAACATTTGATGATTTATTGACTTTTGTTGATTTACTTTTAAATTAAATTCTGTTAAAGTCGGTTTTGATAATCAACTTATTTTATCAATATTAAAATTTCAATACATTATTATATTATACATACGAATTTAAAATTTCTAGGTATTTTATTAATTGCACTAAGAGCCGTTACACATGGGACTGATGGTCAGTCCTGATGATCAGTAGTGACGGTACGCGGCGCAAACGAATGGCTTTCACAAGCAATGTACAAAACAGTTTTTAATATATATCTGAAGGGAACAGAGCAACGAGTAGTTGCCGCTTTGTGCATTAAACGATTAATAGATCGTAGAAGAAAAAACAGAACAATGTGGGTGCATCCAATTTGTGAAAAAAGACTTCTCCCGGGTGCATTTACAACACTTTATTCAAATTTAAGAAACGACGAACGGAAGTTTTTTAACTATTTCCGGATGTCCATTAGAACATTTGATAAAATGCATAGGAAATTGGAAATTTCTTTGACGTTTGTCAACACTGCCTGTCGTACGCGACTGACCGTCAGGATACATGTGTTATGCCGCATGTGTCATGTGTACAATAGCCCTGACTGATGCGTAGTATACGCTGTGCGCACGGGCTCGCCGTATGCTCCGGCGGACCAAGCTACGGACTGACGGTGCGCTGTACATGTGAAAAGTCGTATAAGCATAATGGCCCTCGCGGATGATCAGGACCGACCATCGGTCCCATGTGTAACGGCTCTAAATGAGAAATTAATAAAATTGTTTTTCAGATTAATATTCATTAAATACTTACTTGTAAAATTGTTATTTCCTTCTTTTGTGAAACTGTATTCTTTGAAATTCAATTTAAACAAATACAATGTTATTTTCAAAAATTTATTAAATAATTTAATTATATAAATAATATATATTCAGTATTAATTAAAAACAAACATATATTCTATGTTTAAGTAATTTACATATACGGGCGAACCCATTTGCTACAAATTAAAAGAAAGGGTGTAAGAAAACATGACAAAAATAGTCCTACACAAACACAAACAGTATAAAAGTACAAAATATAAATAAAAGAGTGTAAGACTGCATGGGGAACTTACCTGAATGAAACTTTTTAACATGTTTTCTTAAATTTGAGAATTTTGAAAACTGATGTGTACACATTTTGCAATACACTTTCTCATCCATGATACGTGGCCAAATGCAAACCAAAATATTATTCAATTTGCTAAAATATCATACATAACAAGTATTTGACAAGAGGCTAATAGGCAACACACAACGCAGCATTGTGACAAAACAATCTGCGCAAGTCTCAGGAGCCAAAAATAGAAAGTGATACTTGGCCCGTAGACGCTAGTGGCAGTTTGTCCCAACAATTATTCTCAGTGCCGTAACTAGGGCGAGGCAAAGGTGGCATTTGCCACGGGCGCACGATCTTTGGGGCGCAAAAGTTGGGAAACATTATAGTAAACCAAGATGCACTGGAACCGGAGTCTGCATTTAATGTAATATAAAACAATGGAGTCAATGAAATCGGTTTCGCACCATTGTTTTACATTACATCAGGCGCTGGTGGCTGGTGCCGGCTCTAGCTCAACTTTATGGAAGCGTGTTGTATGTTTTTTCCCCACGCTGGCCATTGACTAGCGGCAGCAGTTTCTTCGCTCATTTTCGTTGCTCCTCGCATCATTAGGCGTGCGCGCAACGTCTCTAAATTAAAATTACACTAGTGTATGGCTTTTCTGTGCTAGTGTACTCTAAACTGTCTTCGAGGAAGCATCCACTTTGTAGGTCATTGCACGTTTGACGTTCTTTAGGACTTAGGTAAGTGAATAGTATTTGTTTTTTTTTAATTCTCGTTGTACAGTGACCGGCAATAACTCTACACACAGGAGATATTTTTTCAGCTCTTTTTTGTTTTGATATAAACATACAACATATAAGTACAACAAAGACTTTATTTTTATTTTGCAGAAATTCAAAATGCCACCTAAAAAGCTCTCAGGTTCACAAAATAAAAAAATACGAGAGCAGAAACTTGCTGCCGTTAACCGTAATACCAGTGATATTTCAAAGTTTCTTTTGCCAACCTCTACTGCTATATCTGAGAATAGTGAACAACGAATCCTCAGTGCGAGCTCAGCAGATAGTGAAGATAAAATAGCCGAAACACAAAACCAAGAAGAAACCGAAGAAATAGAAAGAGGAAGATCTACACCTGAGAATATAAATGAAGAAGTCATGGAAAATATAGACCCGCAACCGCAATCACCCGAACGGGAAATCGATATTGACTTCAATAATCCCACGACGTGGAACATAAACAAAGATATCATTAAGATGTATATCGAACATGGCCCTGATTTTGGTGCTGATGTTACATTTTACCCAACAACAGAAAACAGAAGATTTGAAAATCAGTGGTTTACGAAAATAATGGTAAATGGTGAGAGAGTAGCCAGAAAGTGGATTATATACTGCAAAGAGCTAGATTCAATTTTTTGCTTCCCATGCATATTATTTTCATTACTATTTTCTAATAATAGGAATAGTGTTCGGATAACCGGATTTAGAGATTGGAAGCATTTGAATCCATTGTTGCCTCGTCAAGAAAATTAGGTAAGCCACCGCGAAAATTATATATGGCTTAAGGCATTCGAAAAAATATTAAACTTAGGTGGGTTCATTGACGATCAGTTTTTAAAAGCTATGCAAAAGGAGACACATTTTGAAGGTAATACTTGATGCCTAAAAAATAATGATGCGCTGAGAGGTACTTCTGAAATGATCGGTAATCCAAATTGCGGCAAATTTCTGAACACAATTGAACTGATTAGCCACTATGACAATATCACATTGAAGCTCACAATAAAGGTCAGTTGACCTATTTTCCCCACCATACAAAACGAGTTGATTAGTCTGGTAGCTACAGAAGTAAGGAGGCATTTATTGAGAATATCAAGAACGCGAAATATTTTTCGAGATTATTTATGCCACTGAAGTTTCGATCGATCAAGCTTGATCGAATTTGTGGAAAAAAAAACAATTACAATTCATGAAAAAGGGATTAGGCAGACGTGATTCATGATCGAACATGCCTCTTACAACTTTCTCTACACAACCCCTCTAAATTGAACCTCCCTCAGAAGCTAAGGACAACCCCCAAAGGAAAAAAATCGTTAAAGTGAAATAATCGTTTAGGGTCACCAAATTTTAGAATAAATATGACTTGAACAACGTCCTCTATGCAACCCCCATGGTCTTATCCACGTCCAAAGTTCGGAACCCATATTTATAGTTACATCACCAAACTTAAAAAATTCGTCAAAGTCGAATTTTCGTTTAGGGTCACCCAATTTTTAAATAAATATCCCTTGCACAATATCCTCTATGCAACTCTGATAGTCTCATCCACGTCCAAAGTTCGGAACCCATATTTATAGATAATCCATCAAACTTAAAAAATTCGTCTATCTCGAATTTTCGTTTAGGGTCACCCAATTTTTGAATAAATATATCTTGCACAATGTCCTCTATGCAACCCTGATAGTCTCATCCACGTCCAAAGTTCGGAACCCATATTTATAGATATACCATCAAACTTAAAAAATTCGTCAATCTCGAATTTTCGTTTAGGGTCACCCAATTTTTAAATAAATATATCTTGCACAACGTTCACTATGCAACCCCCATAGTCTCATCAACGTCCGAAGTTCGGAACCCATATTTGTAGTTACACCACCAGAATTGAAAAATTCGTCAATTTCTAATTTTCGTTTAGCGTCACCCAATTTTCGAATAAATATATTTTGCACAATGTCCTCTATGCAACCCCGATAGTCTCATCCACGTCCAAAGTTCGGAACCCATATTCATAGATATACCATCAAACTTAAAAAATTCGTCAATCTCGAATTTTCGTTTAGGGTCACCCAATTTTTTAATAAATATATCTTGCACAACGTTCTCTATGCAACCCCCATAGTCTCATCCACATCCGAAGTTCGGAACTAATATTTATAGATATACCATCAAACTTAAAAAATTGGTCAATCTCGAATTTTCGTTTAGGGTCACCCAATTTTTGAATAGATATATCTTGCACAACGTTCTCTATGCAACCCCTATAGTTTTATCCACGTCCAAAGTTCGGAACCCATACTTATAGTTATACCACCAAACTCAAAAAATTCGTCAAAGTCGAATTTTCGTTCAGGGTCACCCAATTCTTGAATAAATATATCTTGCACAATGTCCTCTATGCAACCCCGATAGTCTCATCCACGTCCAAAGTTCGGAATCCATATTTATAGATATACCATCAAACTTAAAAAATTCGTCAATCTCAAATTTTCGTTTAGGGTCACCCAATTTTTGAATATATATATCTTGCACAACGTTCTCTATGTAACCACCATAGTCTTATCAACGTCCAAAGTTCGGAACCCATATTTATAGATATACCATCAAACTTAAAAAATTCGTCAAAATCGAATTTTCGTTCAGGGTCACCCAATTTTTGAATAAATATATCTTGCTCAATGTCCTCTATGCAACCCCGATAATCTCATCCACGTCCAAAGTTCGGAATCCATATTTATAGATATACCATCAAACTTAAAAAATTCGTCAATCTCAAATTTTCGTTTAGGGTCACCCAATTTTTGAATATATATATATATTGCACAACGTTCTCTATGCAACCCCCATAGTCTCATCCAAGTCCAAAGTTCGGAACCCATATTTATAGATATACCATCAAACTTAACAAATTCGTCAATCTCGAATTTTCGTTTAGGGTCACCCAATTTTTGAATAAATATACCTTGCACAATGTCCTCTATGCAACCTCGATAGTCTCATCCACGTCCAAAGTTCGGAACCCATATTTATAGACATAACATCAAACTTAAAAAATTTGTCTATCTCGAATTTTCGTTTAGGGTCACCCAAGTTTTCTACGGGGGTTGCATACAGGACATTGTGCAAGCCATATTTATTCAAAATTGGGTGACCCTAAACGACTTTGTCGAATTTTTAAAGTTTGGTGGTGTAACTATAAGTATGGGTTCCGAACTTTGGACGTGGATAAAACTATGGGGTTGCATAGAGAACGTTGTGCAAGATATATTTATAGAGAAATTGGGTGACCCTAAACGAAAATTCGAGATTGGCGAGTTTTTTAAATTTGATGGTATATCTATAAATATGTGTTCCGAACTTTGGACGTGGATGAGACTATCGGGGTTGCATAGAGGACATTGTGCAAGATATATTTATTCATAAATTGGCTGACCCTAAAAGAAAATTCGACTGACGAATTTTTTAAGTTTGTTGGTGTAACTATAAGTATGGGTTCCGAACTTTCGACGTGTATAAAACTATAGTGGTTGCATAGAGAACGTTGTGCAAGATATATTTATTCAAAAATTGGGTGACCCTAAACGAAAATTCGAGATTGACGAATTTTTCAAGTTTGATGGTATATCTATAAATATGGGTTCCGAACTTTGGACGTGGATGAGACTATCGGGGTTGCATAGAGGACTTTGTGCAAGATATATTTATTCAAAAATTGGGTGACCCTAATGAAAAATTCGACTTTGACGAATTTTTTAAGTTTGGTGGTGTAACTAAGTATGGGTTCCGAACTTTGGACGTGGATAAAACTATGGAGGTTGCATAGAGAATGTTGTGCAAGATATGTTTATTCAAAAATTGGATGACCCTAAACGAAAATTCGAGATTGACGAATTTTTTAAATTTGATTGTGTTACTGTAAATATGGGTTCCGAACTTTGGACGTGGATGAGACTATCGGGGTTGCATAGAGGACATTGTGTAAGATATATTTATTCAAAAATTGGGTGACCCTAAACCAAAATTCGACTTAGACGAATTTTTTAAGTTTTTTGGTGTAACTATAAGTATGGGTTCCGAACTTTAGACGTGGATGAGACTATCGGGGTTGCACAAAGGACATTGTGCAAGATATATTTATTCAAAAATTGGGTGACCCTAAACGAAAATTCGAGGTTGACGAATTTTTTAAGTTTGATGGTATTTCTAAAAATATGGGTTCTGAACTTTGGGCGTGGATGAGACTATCGGGGTTGCATAGAGGACATTGTGCAAGATATATTTATTCGAAAATTGGGTGACCCTAAACGAAAATTCGAGATTGACGAATTTTTTAAGTTTGATGGTATATCTATAAATATGGGTTCCGAACTTTAGACGTGGATGAGACTATCGGGGTTGCACAAAGGACATTGTGCAAGATATATTTATTCAAAAATTGGGTGACCCTAAACGAAAATTCGAGATTGACGATTTTTTTAAGTTTGATGGTATATCTAAAAATATGGTTTCCGAACTTTGGGCGTGGATGAGACTATCGGGGTTGCATGGAGGACATTGTGCAAGATATATTTATTCGGAAATTGGGTGACCCTAAACGAAAATTCGAGATTGACGAATTTTTTAAGTTTGGTGGTGTAACTATAAGTATGGGTTCCGAAATTTAGACGTGGATGAGACTATCGGGGTTGCACAAAGGACATTGTGCAAGATATATTTATTCAAAAATTGGGTGACCCTAAACGAAAATTCGAGATTGACGAATTTTTTAAGTTTGATGGTATATCTAAAAATATGGGTTCCGAACTTTAGACGTGGATGAGACTATCGGGGTTGCACAAAGGACATTGTACAAGATATATTTATTCAAAAATTGGGTGACCCTAAACGAAAATTCGAGATTGACGAATTTTTTAAGTTTGATGGTATATCTAAAAATATGGGTTCCGAACTTTGTGCGTGGATGAGACTATCGGGGTTGCATAGAGGACATTGTGCAAGATATATTTATTCGAAAATTGGGTGACCCTAAACGAAAATTCGACTTTGACGAATTTTTTAAGTTTGGTGGTGTAACTATAAGTATGGGTTCCGAACTTTAGACGTGGATGAGACTATCGGGGTTGCACAAAGGACATTGAGCAAGATATATTTATTCAAAAATTGGGTGACCCTAAACGAAAATTAGAGATTGACGAATTTTTTAAGTTTGATGGTATATCTAAAAATATGGGTTCCGAACTTTGGGCGTGGATGAGACTATCGGGGTTGCATAGAGGACATTGTGCAAGATATATTTATTCGGAAATTGGGTGACCCTAAACGAAAATTCGAGATTGACGAATTTTTTAAGTTTGGTGGTGTAACTATAAGTATGGGTTCCGAACTTTAGACGTGGATGAGACTATCGGGGTTGCACAAAGGACATTGTGCAAGATATATTTATTCAAAAATTGGGTGACCCTAAACGAAAATTCGAGATTGACGAATTTTTTAAGTTTGATGGTATATCTAAAAATATGGGTTCCGAACTTTAGACGTGGATGAGACTATCGGGGTTGCACAAAGGACATTGTGCAAGATATATTTATTCAAAAATTGGGTGACCCTAAACGAAAATTCGAGATTGACGAATTTTTTAAGTTTGATGGTATATCTAAAAATATGGGTTCCGAACTTTGGGCGTGGATGAGACTATCGGGGTTGCATAGAGGACATTGTGCAAGATATATTTATTCGAAAATTGGGTGACCCTAAACGAAAATTCGACTTTGACGAATTTTTTAAGTTTGGTGGTGTAACTATAAGTATGGGTTCCGAACTTTAGACGTGGATGAGACTATCGGGGTTGCACAAAGGACATTGTGCAAGATATATTTATTCAAAAATTGGGTGACCCTAAACGAAAATTCGAGATTGACGAATTTTTTAAGTTTGATGGTATATCTAAAGATATGGGTTCTGAACTTTGGGCGTGGATGAGACTATCGGGGTTGCATAGAGGACATTGTGCAAGATATATTTATTCGAAAATTGGGTGACCCTAAACGAAAATTCGAGATTGACGATTTTTTTAAGTTTGATGGTATATCTATAAATATGGGTTCCGAACTTTAGACGTGGATGAGACTATCGGGGTTGCACAAAGGACATTGTGCAAGATATATTTATTCAAAAATAGGGTGACCCTAAACGAAAATTCGAGATTGACGAATTTTTTAAGTTTGATGGTATATCTAAAAATATGGGTTCCGAACTTTGGGCGTGGATGAGACTATCGGGGTTGCATAGAGGACATTGTGCAAGATATATTTATTCGAAAATTGGGTGACCCTAAACGAAAATTCGACTTTGACGAATTTTTTTAGTTTGGTGGTGTAACTATAAGTATGGGTTCCGAACTTTAGACGTGGATGAGACTATCGGGGTTGCACAAAGGACATTGTGCAAGATATATTTATTCAAAAATTGGGTGACCCTAAACGAAAATTCGAGATTGACGAATTTTTTAATTTGATGGTATATCTATAAATATGGGTTCCGAACTTTGGACGTGGATGAGACTATCGGGGTTGCATAGAGGACATTGTGCAAGATATATTTATTCAAAAATTGGGTGACCCTAAACGAAAATTCGACTTTTTTAAGTTTGGTGGTGAAACTATAAGTATGGGTTCCGAACTTTGGACGTGGATGAAACTATGGGGGTTGCATAGAGAACGCTGTGCAAGATATATTTATTAAAAAATTGGGTGACCCTAAACGATAATTCGAGATTGGCGAATTTTTTAAATTTGATGGTATATCTATAAATATGGGTTCCGAACTTTGGACGTGGATGAGACTTTCGGGGTTGCATAGAGGACATTGTGCAAGATATATTTATTCAAAAATTGGGTGACCCTAAACGAAAATTCGACTTTTTTAAGTTTGGTGGTGTAACTATAAATATGGGTTCCGAACTTTGGACGTGGATAAGACCATGGGGGTTGCATAGAGGACGTTGTTCAAGTGGTATTTATTCTAAAATTTGGTGATCCTAAACGATTATTTCAGTTTAACGATTTTTTTCCTTTGGGGGTTGTCCTCAGCTCCTGAGGGTCGTTCAATGTAGAGGGGTTGTGTAGAGAAAGTTGTAAGAGGCATGTTCGATCATGAATCACGTCTGCCTAATCGCTTTTTCATGAATTGTAATTAATTTTTTTTCTCACGAATTCGATCAAGCTTAATCGATCGAAACTTCAGTGGCATGATTATTTGACTGTACTACAGACGTCTCTCATCAGTTAGTTCAAATAATACGTTGTTAATATTGACTCTAACAAGAAGTGTACTGTTGAAGAGAGTTTTATTGATTTCATCAATACCCACGAGAAAAAGGGCGAAGGGCTTGCAAAAGAAATAGAGGAAAAATTGGTTGGTGACAAATTAGATATAACTAATATCAGAGGACAATCATACGACAATGGCTCGAATATGGTTGGTAAGTACAAGGGTGTTCAGGCTCGAATTCTATTACTGAATGATAATGCTCGATTTATTCCTTATACTGCTCACAGTCTTAATTTAGTGGGAGTTCATGCTGCTCAGATAACTCCAAAAATGCAAACCTTTTTCGGAACAGTTCAACAAATATATAACTTTTTTGTTGGGTCATCTTTCCGCTGGGACCTGTTGAGAAGCAAACTAAAGGTGTCTTTAAAAGGAACAAGCGATACACGCTGGTCATCAAAAGCTAACGCTGTCCATGCCTTGAACTCCCAGCTGGAGAAAGTTGTCGACATTCTTGAAGAGGTCAGCATATCGGAAGAAAGTACTGGAGATACAATTGTGGAAGCAAAGGCGTTATTAAAGTTAATAAAGAAATTTGAATTGATCTGTTACTTGATGTTTTGGGATATTCTTTTAAATAAAATAAATAGGATTAACATTTCCTTGCAAGAAAAGCAGCATGATGTATCTAAAAGTGCCCGAATGATTCAGGGACTGTTGAACGAAATTAAAACATATAGACGAGAAAATTTCTTCACACCGCTGATTCAGTCCTCAAAGCTTATGGTAGAGAAAATAGACATTAAACCAATACTTCAGGAGTCTATAAAGCGCAAAAAAAACAAAAATGCCTGCCTTTTGATTCCACCACTCAGTTAAGAGTTGGATTGTTGCAGGTTCTTGATACAATCATCATGCAAATGGAAGAAAGATTTGTGGCTCTAAATGAGGAAGCAAATGTTTTTGGATTCCTAAACGGGATTTCTGTCGGGACAAATGAATCGGGAATGAATCAAAAAAGAAAGCTACAGACTTAAATGCTTACGAATTTACATCAGAAATAGAAAGCTTCAAATTCCGAAGTAAAACAATGCAAGAAAATTTTAATGAAATGGGTCCCTTGGAAATTTTGCAAGGTATGTGTAACCTGTCCATAGAAAATATTTATCCAAACATACAGACGGTCTTGAGAATATTCCTAAGCATCCCAGTGACAATCGCTACGTGCCAACGTTCGTTGAGCAAGCGTAAGCTTGTGAAGTCGTATGTAGGGCAAGAACGATTAACAAATATGTCCATAATTTCAATTGAAAAATCAACTGCAATTAATTTAAATTATGATGAGATATAGACATATTTGCTGAATCTAAATCTAGAAAAGTTAAATTTTAAGTTGTATATTTATATTTATTATGTCGCAATGTAATTAAAACCAATTTTTTTTTTGTTCAGAGAATATATTTTCATTTACCTATATATTTTATTATTAGATTATTTATTTGACATTTTTAGATTTTTTGTTCTTGTCTGTTTTTATTAAAATAAAATATATATTTCCTCAGCTTTTTAATTTGGGTTGGGGGAGGCGCAAAATTCGTGATTTGCTGCAGGCGCCAACAAGTCTAGTTACGGCACTGATTGTTCTCATATTTTCATCAAAGACAGTTTGCCTCATATTGTTATATTTTCTTTTGTCTGTTACACTTACCGATTTGTTAAATGTTTGCCGATAATTAATCACAATAAAATAAATGTATTAAACTATACTTGGGCATTCCTGTTAACTTTTCTATTTTTCGGGAAATAGTTAAATAAATAAATATGTAATAAAGTAATTAAACTAAATAAGCAAAGATATATAAGAGTGTAAGTGATTCAAGATGATAAAACTAAAAGTGAAACACAATTTATATCTTGGTCAAATATCACCAATTAATAAGTAACTTTCATAATAAAATGAAATCATTGTTAGTATTTTCTAGAAAATATAAAGTACCACTATCTACGAGACCATATAGTGTAACGAAGCATTTTTTAATATGGAAACTGCAACACAAACCGCCGTTTATTTTTATATTTAGAATATTAAGATTTTATACTGCAGGTACAAAGTGTAAATAATTGTTATAATTTGATTATTTACTTAGAGATATTAATTATTAAGTAGAAATAAACTCCGCTAGGTAGCGCTAGTTACGCACTGTTAACTCGATTTGATTCCACGGAGACATGCCAACGGTATTGGCCTCCTGGAGTCACTTCGCTCAGTTGTGTCTACTTGGTAGATATAGCCAGAAGTAGGCAGGAAACCGCTTGTCCACCAAACCGACTGTGAGGAAGTAAGTAGCTGGGATTTTGGTAAGCAACTTGGCTGGTGCGAAGTGCCGTAATTATAAATTGTATTTTGTTTTTATTTTCCAGGTAAAAGGCGTCCGCCGCTCTGCAACGTTCCTAAACTTTCTTAGTTATTCAGTTAGTTGAGGGGACGTTGAATGTGGCAAACATTTGCCGGTCACAACTAAAGTGGACCGTTGTCACCGAGTCATAGGACTCGGGAGGTAGCTGGAGACGTCTAGAGGGGTATTTTGTGAAGGGAAGCGTTCCCTGTGTACCAGTCGTTATTACTGGGACTTTTTGGGTAAAAGGTGGGTCCCGTGATTTCCCCACTGGCCTAGTTATTCGACCAGTCAGTCACGTTGGCCCTCTGGACACCCAAAATACTGTCCGTACTGCCGACCTGCGTATTTTGCAATTTTATTTTCTTGGGGTTATTATTTAGCACTTGTTGTTATTACTGGGGGATTTTTGGTAGAAGGTGGTTCCCGTGATTTCCCCTTTGGCCTAGTTATTCGACCAGTCAGTCACGTCGGCCCTCTGGACACCCGAAACACCGTCCGTACTGTCGACCAGTGTATTTTGTTATATTAGCACTTGTTGTTATTACTGGGGGATTTTTGGTAGAAGGTGGGTCCCGTGATTTCCCCTCTGGCCTAGTTATTCGACTAGTCAGTCACGTCGGCCCTCTGGACACCCGAAACACCGTCGGTACTGCCGACCAGTGTATTTTATTATATTAGTACGTTGAGTGTTGGGGCACTGAACACTAGCCAGGTTACGAATAACGTATTCTTGTATAAATTGTATTGCATGAACTGTTGAATATTGTTTCCTCCCGCCTAGTAACCGTACCGTACCGACTGTATTATTACCCCTGCACTTCTGCCCCAGTCTCGCTCATTGCCTCATTACTGTTAATAACCGTTTAACCGTCTGTGTCACAGTAGCTAGAATCGTATCACCGTAGCCTAGCTTCCAGTTTTAACCTCTTGGTTGTCTGTATAGTTGAAGGTATAAATAGTATTGTAAATAGTAGGTTTAAAGGACAATAATTTTTTTTTTATCTATACTAAACCTTGCTTTTTACTGTGTGTGTGTGACGTCTACTATCCCAAGACCCTCTGGACATACCGTTTCTTCACTGTAGTTATCCCAGCCCTACTGCAACAGGCTGCTTTAGGAGGCTAGTGTGGGACCTTTACACCACGTAAAAAACTGTAAAGGTGGCGCCCGAGCTTACCGTTAACCGACAGCACAAAGCTCGAGTGTCAGGGTGTGACGGGTGAATAAAACGTCACAATAGGATCTTTCTAGAAACGTACAGTGCAAATAATAGTAATGTTGCTTAATTCAGGTCAAGGGGAATTTCATATCCGTATTTACAAATAATAAGAGTAAATATTAAACTTTGTTTGGGAACAATAAGATACAGTGAAATAACTTCGAAATTAAAGAGTGACCGCAAAAAAGCCATTTTTTCGCCTGTTTTTGAGACTTAGACAGAAAATACCAGAATTATCGTACAAATATTCTAAACATGGCAAAATACTCGTCACGAAAAATAAAAATGAGCATCACCTTCAGTTTTTGAAAATTTACGAAAAGCACCCTTATTTGGGGGGTTGAACAGAAAAAAAGTCAACAAACTAATAGGGCCAAAAAATAAAAAAGTTGCAGGCTTGTTCCACATTTAAGAGAGACACCCTGCATATACACACTGTGTCGCTAGGATGACGACGGCCAATTCCTCTAACCATTTGAATTAAAAAAAAGGTTTCAAATAAATATTATGAGGTATATTCTAAAACTATTTTTCTGAGTGTTTCAATAGTCGTGGTAAGCTAAAACTGATGTTTATTTAATGGAACAACAACTAACGATTTTTATATATTTACATTTGACTCTTAATACTCTATCCAAACATATATCATTTTTGGACTTTTTTCAACGGTTCAATTAAAAAGAATGTAGTCACTATGTGTTATAAGCTATTCCGTTTGAAAAATTGAGTTATGATAGCTCAAAAATATGAGGATTTGAATCACCGTGAAATAACCTGTAGAATTGTGTTCAACTCTGAGAGGCCTGGAAAATAGTATACCTAAACTATAACATGCAAACATGAAATGGTCAATTGACCATATGCACGTAAATTATTGGATGCGTTTCCATAGCTGCCACTCCTAAATAAATTAATCATTTTTAGATAATGCCAACATTAACACACTGTTTTCATGTGATATTTTAACCTAATTGACCATATGCACGTAATTTTTGGATGCATTTCCCGTGTTGAAATTCATTTATGACTAGAATTAAAGTTGCTGCGAGTACCATGGCACATAATTTAATATATCACATGCCCACAATTTATTAATGTTGGCATTATCTAGAAATGATTAATTTATTTAGGGGTGGCAGCTATGGAAACGCATCCAACAATTTACGTGCATATGGTCAATTTATGAAAATGCATTTTTTGTAGATTTCACTCTTGATCGCATTTTGTCCGGAAAAATGATTAACGTAGCAATGACACAATGGAAATATAATATCAATCCATAGTTGAGTGGATAATTAAGAGTCAAATATAAATATATAATAAAATGTTGGGTGTTCCATTTAAGAAGCCCGAGAGCATTAGCTTGCCATTACTATGTGAAACACCCATGTAGATTTAAAAGCAATTTTAGAAATTTGGAGCAAATGATTGTAGACAAAATTCAACTTATTATTATTTTTCTTTGTATTTTATTACCCCTTTGAAGAAATAAGGCACTTGGGACATCCTGTATATTTGCTATAAATAAAAAGCTTGTACGGCTTTATCCTAAATCAGTGTAACCTTGTATTGTACGAATTGTTAACACACAGAGTACACTTTGTTATCAATTCTCACTTATTTCTCGAAACCAATACCAATTCCGATATAAGTATGACATATTCTTATGTCTAGCTACAAATCTATCCTTGTCTCCTCATGGAAGGTTAAATCTGGTTTAAAAATGTAATGATTGCCTTTTAATTTAAAATTACCAATATTTTGCGTACATTATATTCAACGTAAATAAAATTAAAATTATTTCTGTTGTAATTGTTGACATTCGTCCTTGTCCTTTACCAAACATGAATAATTCACTATTTGCCAAATGTTATTGTGTCCTCCATCACAATTTTTTTATTTTGTAATTTTTTAAGATGTCCTAGCATATTTTTCGCTGAAACTAAATCATGCAGCTTTCAAGCTTATACATATTGCACTATTGTCAGGCCTGCAACAGAAACACCATTTGCTGTTTGGTTATGGTTTGCATAAGTTATAGCCAAGCAGTCCTCGCAAAATGCTGCCGATTACCGTTGGTTGGGCAAGACAGATCCTGACATCTAGTGTCGAATAGCTGCATTATAGACCAATCATATGCAATGAATTAAATTTTGAAACCTCTATATGCATCTTACGCGGACCTGGTCCGCATAAGTTATAGCCAAGCAGTCCTCGTAAAATGCGGATGGTCCCCATATGATGCAGTGGTCCCCCTATAAGCGCGGATGGACCATTTAAAATGCGCAAGGTGCCAAAAGTGGTACCTATATAATGCTGTAAAGAAATATATATATATATATATATATATATATATATTAAAATAAAATATTTCTGTCAATCACCTCTGTGAATCCTTATTTTCATAGGGATAATCAACCAAACTGCAAATAATTGCGAGCCTGGCCGCGTTAAGTATAGAAATCACATTCTACAACAAAACGCTTGGTTTTGATTTAAACAAGCACCAGCCGAAAGAATTATTCCTAATTTAAAGGAAACTCTCGTACCAGCCGTCTCAGACTAACTTGCATACTGCAGTTTCGCACTTCCTGGTGCTCATCAGTGAAAGGCGAGCCCGAGACGACTAGTACAAGAGACTGGGTTAACCAAGTGGCCAGATCGACGTTGTAAAACGACGAAATGGGGGAGGCTCCATCTAGCGACAGCTGCCTGTTGAAATCAAAACAATAATATCCCGACATGGGGCACGTAATAGTAAACAGCGTGCTTCCAGAGGGCAGAATATATTAAAATAAAATATTTCTGCCAATCACCTCTGTGAATCCTTATTTTCATAAGGATAATCAACCAAACTGCAAATAATTGCGAGCCTGGCCGCGTTAAGTATAGAAATCACATTCTACAACAAAACGCTTGGTTTTGATTTAAACAAGCACCGGCCGAAAGAATTATTCCTAATTTACGAGAGTTTCCTTTAAATTAGGAATAATTCTTTCGGCTGGTGCTTGTTTAAATCAAAACCAAGCGTTTTGTTGTAGAATGTGATTTCTATACTTAACGCGGCCAGGCTCGCAATTATTTGCAGTTTGGTTGATTATCCTTATGAAAATAAGGATTCACAGAGGTGATTGACAGAAATATTTTATTTTAATATATTCTGCCCTCTGGAAGCACGCTGTTTACTATATATATATACATATATATACATATATATATATATATATATATATATATATATATATATATATATATATATATATATATATATATTGCTGTATATCCACACTGTGGAACACTACCTAAGTGTCGTATTTGAAATCATAAATAAAATTCACAAATTTGTATGTATTTTAGGAATTAATCATAACAGTTTTACTTTAACGGATCATACAGAAGCAGGAGTATCTGTGGTTTATTTAATTGATTCAAGTTCACTTATTCTCATCGAGTAGGATGCAGAGAATGAAACTTGATATTGAATACGAACAAAATATTTAAATAAACATAAAATGAAGTTATTTTAGTTTAACAAGGTTATTCTAAATAGTATATAATAAAACATGAACTGATAGAGAATCACAATCTCATTTAAAATGATTTAGAATGAAATTGGAAAACAAAAAAGTAAATTTTATAAAATCTGACATGCATGTCAAAACTTAGGGCTGAAAATCATATTTTGTGTAGAAACACTGTAAATCTACACAAAATGAATATTGAATGAAAGACTATCAACAGTAGTTGCAGTGCAGCGTAATTATTTTAGAAATAGTAAGTCCATATATTACAAAACACTGAATGACATTTTAAGTTTTCAGATATTTTCAAATATCATTGCAGAAAGGTGTTTTGTAAATGATATTTCACATCATGCAGAAAGAAAGGACTAATAGTATGATGTTAAATGTTTGTTGGCGTATCAATTTCGTGTTTTAGTTTATAATATAAGTATTCTGTCAGTATGGAAACTGCAGTACGTTTTTAACTACTAGCATTTTGTGTTTATCATTGCTATTCATCTAAATGTATGAATTAGTATTTATTTGAGATTGGAAATGTTAATTGTAGTTATAAGTAGATTTTAAGAAAGTGTATGTAATATGTCAATATATTTCGAGTAATTATAATTATTCACTTAATCCTGAAAAGTAGAATAAGAAACTTATCAGGAAAAATAAAGAATTAAAAACAGTATTCACTTAAGGTAAAGAACAAACAAAACTGAATAGTTTAAATTTTAAATTAAAATTAAATTTTGAAATATTAGATCAAAATAGAAAAAAACAATTGAAATATTGGAAATTAACCCATTGAAACGACTAAAAATAACAAATCAGTTGATCACACACCGCTGAACAGCGAGCTGCGAAATATATTCATCCAAGAATAAATATTAAATTGAAAAGAGAAGAAAAGTGGTGAATAAGTTGAAGGTTACAATCCAGATATATTGATATCAAGAATAAATTGTAAAAGTTGATTAAATATAAGAAGTGAGTATACTTTGAAAGTATTAAGAAGTAGATTATCCGGAAAGCAGATTTAGAAGAGGGAAGTATTTGTTAATTCAGTTAGCAAATTTATATGGTGAAGAAATTTCAAACGTCAATCAAGTGATAGAAATATTTCAAGGAAATCTTGAAAATAAATTGGAGGTTATAAACAAACGTCAATCCAGAAAAGAAGAAGAAGAAGCCTTGAGAGGTTTAAAAAGTCAGTCAAGTGACATTATATTTCAAGGATCATAATAACCAGTTAGAGGTTATAATTTAACATTACTCGACTCAAAAGAAAGACAAGGTAAAGCTTTACTATATCAGAAATCCATGGTACATATTTATTTTAAATAAAGGCCATATTTATCATTTTAGTTAAGTTAGATTTTGTTATTTAAATTTGTTAATTACATTCCAAGTTCAAATTTGTTAATAAATTAATACTTTGTTCGTTCAATACTGAGTTTGATTTATTTAGATTGTTATCTTGATCGATGAGCATTTATTGAACCGACTTCGTTGGACCTTGAGTAAGAGTCATTCTATAGATTGTAGATGGTCATGCTAATGGTGTTCTATAGTCTATAATATTAACAGCTTTTAAGAAACTGTTTGGCGCTCAATAAAATCATTTCAATTTATTTTCAAAAGTAAATTCGAACGTAATAAAAAATAAAATAGATATTAGAATATAGAACATTTATGGCTTGTTAACGTGGAGCGATCAGGAAAGCGATTGAATAAATACAACTTGAGAATAGTTTATCATTTCAAGCATACATTTGAAAGATAATAGATCAAATAACTTATTTTGATAGTTTTGACAACAAGGCATTGTCAAATTAGAAACAAATATAATTTATATGAGGTTAAAGTCAGGTAAGACAACAACCATGAATCCAGAGGAAACTACACAGGGTACATCCACAGTTGCACAAACACAAGTTGGTGACACAAACACACAACCTGATCCAAACATGCTCCAGAAGTTGATGGAAATGATCACTGGAATGAATAATAGTATTGGAGAAAGAATGGATAAGAATAACCAAACTTTAAAAGAAAACATGGTTCAAAATAACCAAACTTTGGAAGCAAACATGAATCAAAATAACCAAACTTTAAAAGAAGACATTAGTCAAAATAACCAGCGACTAGAAGAAAAAATTGGCAACATAAATACACAGATGGTACATAATATGCAAAAACTAGAAGAAAACATGGGTAAAAAAATAGATGATAATATACAGAAAATGGAAGAAAGCAATATAGAAGTAAGAAATAAGATTGAAAATTTGGAGAGTAAATGGGAGAGAATGGGAGAGACAGTCAACGAAGAAATTGGTATTAAAGTAAACGAGGCAGCAAAAGAAATAAGAGAGGAAGTTGCAACTATGTTTGAAGATGGAATGACTGCAGTAGATAGCAGAATGAAGAAACAGGAGGATAAATACGATAGCAAAATAAAAGAACAGGATAGCAAGATAGAACAGAACACGAAGTTGTTGAAGGATACCACACGTACACAATTAACACAAGTACCCACACATTCATACACATGCAACAAAACACCATTTTATTTTTACGGAGATAACCGCATACACCCTAAAATTTTCATTTCACGTTTGAAACAACACATGGAAACACAACACGTAAATGCAAACCTAAAAGCAAACATACAAGACATGTTAAAGGGAGAAGCGGAAATCTGGTATTCAGTTATAATGGACAGGTTTGAGACTATAGAGGAATTTGAAGCTCTAGTCTTAAAACAATATTGGAGTGATTACACTCAGTTGAAAATAAGACAAGACCTATTTAATGGTAACTATGTAGAAAATAAAGGTATTTCTAGGGAAAATTATGTACTTAGAAAAGTATACAATATTAGACATCTAGAACCAAAATTCACAGAAAGTGAAATGGTCAGATATTTAGCTAGGCATTTTTCAGGGGATATCCAGAATGTTATTATTACGCAAAGAATTGCAAAGTTAGATGATTTAATTGATTATTTAAGAGAATTAGATGATTATCATCAGAGTTTTGATAGGAAGTCTAGTCAAAATAGGGAAAATAATAGTAGATATTATAACAAGTGGGGTTATGATCAGAATAAGAATGAAAGTGATAGAAGAGAAAGACAAGGTTATGGTCAACGTCAATATGACAATGACAGAAAGGAGCAAGGGGGTTATGGTCAATATGATAGGAAGGAAAAACAGGGTTATGAGAAACGTCATTATGACAATGATTGGAGAAAGAGAGGGGGTTATGATAAAAATAATAAGTCATATGCACAAGTTGCCAATACTAACATTCAAAGGGGAAATAGAGTAAATGAAAATACACACTCTAATATAAATAAAATAGAAACAACAGCACAAATAAATGATAATAGAAATCAGGATTTTTAGACAAAGTTGTTTTAAATTTAAATACTAACTATGAACATATGCGCGAATATATAGGAATTGATAATGATATTGGAACAAAAAATGTAAAAATTTGTGATTTACCTATAATAAAAATCGAAATAGATAATATAAAGTTAAATTCGTTACTCGATACTGCATCGGAGATAAGCTTAATTAATGAAACAATTTTTAACAATCATTTGAATAATGGTAGAAATAATGGTATAAGAGTTACTAAGATTAAATTAATTAATGCAAGCGGGAAAAAGTTCGCCGAGTGCAATAAGGTATTAAATACTACTTTCAGGATTGGAAATAAAAACTTTAATGGTAATTTTGTTATTGTAGCACAAATGAACTTTGATGTTATATTGGGAGAAGACATTCTATCAGAGTTAAAGGCAAAAATTGATTTAGGAGAGAAAATCCTAATAATAGAAGGTGAAAGAATACCTATTTTTAATATGAATAATGAATTGAATGGCAATGGTGCCGAAATAATTAATGTATTAAATGGTATAGAGACCAATAATAAAGCATTTTGCAATGAACATAAAGTGGAAACGACCACGTATGTTCAAAATATTAAATTTAATAAGCCTGAAATTTTACTGATAGCTTGTCCCCCCAAACATGATATAATTGTTAAAAATTTGTTGAAAAAATACATTTCTTTAATTAATTATGAACCCAGAGTAGCAAAAGGTTATGTTCACAATCTTGAAGTAGATGAAAATAAACCTTTTAAATGTAAAACTTATCCTATTCCTTATAAGCACAGAGATAAAGTAAAAAATGAAATTTCAAATATGATTAACTCTAATATTATTGAGACAGCTAAAACTAATTACATAAATCCATTAGTTATTGTTAAGAAAAAGGATGAAACGATTAGATTATGCTTAGATGCTAGAAATTTGAATCAAATTACAAAGTCACAATTTGATGCACCACAAACAATCGATGCTATGTTGTCCAGAGTTGGTAAAAATACTGTATTTTCTAAACTTGATTTGAAGAATTCATTTTGGTTGATACCATTACATAAAGATTCACGTAAATTCACAGGATTCAGTGTTGATGGACATATATTTCAATTCAAGGTGGTACCATTTGGTTTGCAATCTGCATCTTCAGCACTTGTACGTGCAATGCAAAATATACTTGACAAGTATGACAGTTTTTGTTTACATTATATCGATGACATTTTAATATTTTCGGAAACAGAGGATAAACATAGTAGACACCTAGATATTATATTGAATGCATTAGATGAAGCTGGACTCAAGCTAAATATAAAAAAGTGTGAATTTTATAGTACATATGTTCAATATTTAGGCTACAAGATTAAGCAAGAAGGTATTAGCATAGGACAAGAAAGAGTCAAAGAAATAAAAGATTATCCGCGACCAACAAATTTAAAAACTTTAAGGGGCTTTTTAGGTATTTTGAATTATAAGAAATTTATACCTAGATTATCGGAGTTAGAAGTTCCTTTAATAGAATTACTTAGGAAAGATGTTAAGTGGGAATGGGATGATAGGAGAGAAGCAGCGTTTGAAAATGTGAAGACAAACTTCCATGATAATTTATTGCTTCATAGTCCGGATTTTACATTACCATTTACGTTGCGGACAGACGCATCTGATAACATTATTGCCGCTGAACTTACACAAATTCAAGGGGGAATCGAAACGCCCATATGTTTCATATCGCGGATATTGAAAGCTTACGAAATTAGATATTCTACGAGCGAAAAAGAAATGTTGTCCATTGTATATTCGATATCCAGGATGTCATATTTCCTAACCTCAAATCATTTTATAATAGAGACAGATCACTCAGCTTTATGTTTTTTAATGAAAAATCGATTTGCTAATAATAGAATCTACCGATGGTCACTTTTAATTCAAGAGTATTCGTTTACAATTAAACACAGACCAGGAAAGGAAAACATCACAGCAGACGCACTTACACGAAACCGAAAAGTTCACACAAATGACATAAACACTTTCACAGTAGCTTTAAATACATTATCACAACATAACAATTTATACTCATATACACGAGTTTTGAACAGTCAAACACATTTACACGACTTAAGAAACAAAATACGTGAACATCCATACAGGGGATACACACTAAAAAACAATCTTATCATTAAAACTATCTTAAATGAAGAAAAATATGTTATAGATGAAAGTTTAGCATCAGAAATTATTTGGGATTTACACTATAGATATGGACACATAGGTATTCGGAAAACCTGGATGATTTTTCGAGAGACGTATTATTGCGAAAAAGATTTACCGTTAGCAAAGGAACTTATAAATATGTGTCATGAATGTTGTTTAGGAAAAACTAAAAATTATGTAAATAAAAACACAGTTTACAGCATTATTACTGATAAACCTTTAAAACTGGTAGCTATAGATTTTGTGAGTAATTTAATTCCAGATTATGATGGTTTTAAACATATCTTAGTCATAGTTGACATTTTCTCAAAATTTATTAAACTGTATCCCACAAAACGGTGTAATACTTTGACAGTAATAAAAAATTTAAATCATTTTTCTAAGACGATAGGTAAACCAGAAAGGATATTGGCTGACAACGCTACATATTTTAATAATGAAAGATTAAAAAAATATTTTACAAAACATGAAATTCAGGTAGTATTTACAACAATCAGACGACCACAGGCAAATCCTGCTGAACGGTACATACAAGAGGTAATTAGGTTTTTAAGAATGGTTGTGCAAAATGATCATAGCCAATGGCCTTCAGCCGTGGTAGATGTAGAGAATTATATAAACAATGTACCAAGTACAGTGACGCAAGAATCGCCAATTTTTATCTTGTCAGGTCAGTTACCAAATAGGCCTTGGAAAAATGATGAAAATTATAATTTAGAAAACGTACGCAAAATTGTCAAACAAAGATTAGAACGCAACGCTAAAAGGTACCAACTTAGAGAGAACAAAAAGATTAAAAAGAAAGTAAAATTTAAAACAGGAGATCAAGTAGTAATTAAAAGACTAAAGGTATCAGACTACAAAAACAACATATGTGCAAAGTTACAATATCCTTATCAAGGTCCATATACGATAGAAAAAGTATTAAATGAAAACACATATGAGTTAGTAGATACTTATAACGGGTTAATAAGAGGGAAATTTCACGTAGAATTAATTTATCCATATGATCCAGGATAGATTACTCTTAAGTTATCCAAATGATCCTGAGTAGATCACTTTTAAATTGTAAATAAACTTTGACAGTGTGAATGTCACATCATGTTGTTAAAACTAACAAAATTTTCACATGTCAAAATTCTATTAGTTTAGGGGGTTTTATGCTGTATATCCACACTGTGGAACACTACCTAAGTGTCGTATTTGAAATCATAAATAAAATTCACAAATTTGTATGTATTTTAGGAATTAATCATAACAGTTTTACTTTAACGGATCATACAGAAGCAGGAGTATCTGTGGTTTATTTAATTGATTCAAGTTCACTTATTCTCATCGAGTAGGATGCAGAGAATGAAACTTGATATTGAATACGAACAAAATATTTAAATAAACATAAAATGAAGTTATTTTAGTTTAACAAGGTTATTCTAAATAGTATATAATAAAACATGAACTGATAGAGAATCACAATCTCATTTAAAATGATTTAGAATGAAATTGGAAAACAAAAAAGTAAATTTTATAAAATCTGACATGCATGTCAAAACTTAGGGCTGAAAATCATATTTTGTGTAGAAACACTGTAAATCTACACAAAATGAATATTGAATGAAAGACTATCAACAGTAGTTGCAGTGCAGCGTAATTATTTTAGAAATAGTAAGTCCATATATTACAAAACACTGAATGACATTTTAAGTTTTCAGATATTTTCAAATATCATTGCAGAAAGGTGTTTTGTAAATGATATTTCACATCATGCAGAAAGAAAGGACTAATAGTATGATGTTAAATGTTTGTTGGCGTATCAATTTCGTGTTTTAGTTTATAATATAAGTATTCTGTCAGTATGGAAACTGCAGTACGTTTTTAACTACTAGCATTTTGTGTTTATCATTGCTATTCATCTAAATGTATGAATTAGTATTTATTTGAGATTGGAAATGTTAATTGTAGTTATAAGTAGATTTTAAGAAAGTGTATGTAATATGTCAATATATTTCGAGTAATTATAATTATTCACTTAATCCTGAAAAGTAGAATAAGAAACTTATCAGGAAAAATAAAGAATTAAAAACAGTATTCACTTAAGGTAAAGAACAAACAAAACTGAATAGTTTAAATTTTAAATTAAAATTAAATTTTGAAATATTAGATCAAAATAGAAAAAAACAATTGAAATATTGGAAATTAACCCATTGAAATGACTAAAAATAACAAATCAGTTGATCACACACCGCTGAACAGCGAGCTGCGAAATATATTCATCCAAGAATAAATATTAAATTGAAAAGAGAAGAAAAGTGGTGAATAAGTTGAAGGTTACAATCCAGATATATTGATATCAAGAATAAATTGTAAAAGTTGATTAAATATAAGAAGTGAGTATACTTTGAAAGTATTAAGAAGTAGATTATCCGGAAAGCAGATTTAGAAGAG
This sequence comes from Stenurella melanura, assembly GCA_963583905.1. Taxonomy (NCBI): domain Eukaryota; kingdom Metazoa; phylum Arthropoda; class Insecta; order Coleoptera; family Cerambycidae; genus Stenurella; species Stenurella melanura. The sequence goes on from OY757312.1 coordinate 93,793,505, forward strand.
GGAAGTATTTGTTAATTCAGTTAGCAAATTTATATGGTGAAGAAATTTCAAACGTCAATCAAGTGATAGAAATATTTCAAGGAAATCTTGAAAATAAATTGGAGGTTATAAACAAACGTCAATCCAGAAAAGAAGAAGAAGAAGCCTTGAGAGGTTTAAAAAGTCAGTCAAGTGACATTATATTTCAAGGATCATAATAACCAGTTAGAGGTTATAATTTAACATTACTCGACTCAAAAGAACGACAAGGTAAAGCTTTACTATATCAGAAATCCATGGTACATATTTATTTTAAATAAAGGCCATATTTATCATTTTAGTTAAGTTAGATTTTGTTATTTAAATTTGTTAATTACATTCCAAGTTCAAATTTGTTAATAAATTAATACTTTGTTCGTTCAATACTGAGTTTGATTTATTTAGATTGTTATCTTGATCGATGAGCATTTATTGAACCGACTTCGTTGGACCTTGAGTAAGAGTCATTCTATAGATTGTAGATGGTCATGCTAATGGTGTTCTATAGTCTATAATATTAACAGCTTTTAAGAAACTGTTTGGCGCTCAATAAAATCATTTCAATTTATTTTCAAAAGTAAATTCGAACGTAATAAAAAATAAAATAGATATTAGAATATAGAACAATATATATATATATATATATAGCTGGAAGCTGCCTGCTGCTGCTGCTGCCGGTGCTACTGCTGCGAGGAGCAGCAGTAGCACCGGCAGCAGCAGCAGCAGCAGTAGGCAGCTTCCAGCTAGAACCTGAGGATGGCAGATGAGATTCCGCCGAAACGTCGTTCAGACAAGCGTGGCTCCCACAGGAGCCTACCAACTACACGGGAAAACACCCGGAAGAACACCAACACTTCATATATATATATATATACATATATATATATATATATATATATATATATATATATATATATATACATATATATATATATATATATATATATATACATATATATATATATATATATATATATATATATATATACATATATATATATATATATATATATATATATATATATATATATACATATATATATATATATATATATATATATATATATATTGTATTATTATTCCTCTCTATGGTTCTGTTTGATTAATTAATTTTGTTGGGCGCCATATGATAAGAAATTACCGAATATGTGAGGAAAATAACAGTACAAAATTTAGTTTGTTTGAGCATGAGCCTGTAAAAAACAGGAAGACTCCACAGGGTCAAAAAGTCGGTTCTATGGTCTTTTTGTTGAACATTTGCTACCTTATCTTTCCAGCACAGATTCCAAACAAAAACCCTTTTAAAATAATATTTAAATTTTATTTTATAAGGTAAATCTGGTATGGATTCTTTTCTTTTTAAATAAAAATTTTAAACATAAACATACAACAAAACTTAAAAACTAAATCAATTTTTAAATTGGAAAATATATGGCCTTTTAATTTAATTTAAATAGGTTTACCTAGGATTTTTTTTCTGTACGTAGTTAAATTCGGAGCGGAGGTCTTGTTGGTTTCGAAAATATGGGAAAGATCATTAAAAAAAATTCTTCTCGTCAACGAACGACGCAAGCGATTTTCAATCATCTACTGGTATCATCTGATCCACTAATAATATCTTCACAGAAACTAACCAAAGGAGGATCAGTACTAAGCACATCAGATGCTGATTTTGTCTAATTTGAGAAAATATTTCAATTATATCTCACGCTTCTTAAAATTCAAATTCTTCCTTTCAAAATTTTGACTTTTCTCCTTCATTAATTATCAAAAACTGCTGCTGTCATCATCTTTCAAAAATTTATTCTCGATCTTTTTTTTTATTCCATACATAGGGCTTCTTTGATTTTAAAATATTTTCCAATTACCATAAGTTTTTACAAATTCTTATCTTAATACAATATTAACACAAGTAAATCACATACCAGATTAAGTAGAGACTTCTACTCTTATTTCAATATGTAAAAAAAAACATTTTACAACTAAAAACAAATTTTTTTGTTTTTCTTTGTTGGTTCACCGACAAGGATCCGCAACAAAGTCAATAAATTCAACAAATACAAATTGCTTATAATAAATAATAAAACACAACAACAGGATTGTACTCCTTCAATATAACAAAAAACTAAATCTAAAACACCTTTTCTCTGTCTGTATTGAGTAATTATGCACCACGATATGCATTACATCTTCTTGTTTTGGACCTAGCCATTTTATAAGTTCATGCACATGGAGGTTTTCTTAAATTATATTTTTATCAAAATTAATTACAATTACATTGTTAATGTACTGATCAATGTTAAATTAAAATTGTCTTTTATTTGGAATCATGTTATTAGAGTGCTAAAATTTTCATCGTCCATGTTTAGTTACTATGTACCCATGCTCACATCTAACTTTTTAAAGTTTAAAATTTGATGTTTAAGTTATTCATACACAATCGTATCTACTTGTACACTGTGTACAACTCTGTAAAAAGGACAAATTTCAAACGTTGATTGTAATTACCATAGAAGAAGAAGACGAAAACAATAGAGTCCCCTTCTTGGATACCCAACTGATAAGGCGGGTAGACAATAAGGTTATCACTTCTTGGTACACAAAACCAGGGTCATCTGGACGATATTTACACTATGAATCGTTCCACTCTGAAAGACAAAAAATCAATGTACTGTTGGGAATGAAAAATAGGGTTATAAACACCTCACATACCTCCCTTGTAGCGGATAATCTTAAAAAATTGTCAGAATTATTTGTTAAGTGTGGTTATCCACCGACTTTAACAAAAAAACTGATTTTCAGCAGAACAACGGCTAATGACAGTTTAAATGATAGACGTCGTGACGGGATTGTGCCCGGTATGGTTGAGAACCAGGACATGGGTAACAACATATTTTATTTTTCTGTACCGAACATAGCACTGGTGTCTGTTAAATTGAGGAAATTATTTTCAAGATTCTCTCACATAAAATTAGCATTTAAAAACAAAATAACCATCAACAATCTTTTTGCTGAATTGAAAGACAAAGACGATTTAAAAAATTATTCCAATGTGGTATATTGCATCTCTTGCATGAATTGTGAAAAAAGTATATAGGTCAAACTGGTAGAAAAGTTAAAGATAGAATCACTTCACACAGGAGCGACGTGAGACTCAACAAAGAGTCTTCGATGTTAACCAAACATGCTCTAACGTTAAACCATAATCTTAACTACGATGAAGTTAAGATTTTGGACTTTCAAAAAAACCTTCATAAAAGGACTTTCCTGGAGATGTGTCATATCTTTAACGAACCAGATGCTATGAATGCCAGAAGTGATATCGAAGGTCTCAGTATTTTATACACGTACTTATTACATGCACACGCTAATAGAAGGAACAGTGACAACACCCTGTACACTACTTTTAATAATTAGTTGGTTTCATTTGATCTGTTGTGTTGGCATCCATTTATGTCAGGCCTAGAGTAGAGAGAGAGGGGCTTGGCACCCCCTCTCTCTCTGCTCCAGTCCTGATATTTCGTGGTTTTTGTCAACATTCCGCTGCTTTCTTCGGATTTTCAAAAAACGTAGTTGACTGGTATCTGTTCAGTTTTCGAAGTGGCTGATGCAACTTCTCGATTAAGGATTTTGCTTTTAACTTAGATTGAATCAAAATGTAGTGTTTTTAATTTGTAATAGCAATGTTTTCTATAGTCCTTAGGACATGCCAATTTTATTTATAACCTCAATTTAGTAAGTACCTTTCACATTTTTTAAATAATATAATTACAATGTATAAACATTTTTATAGAATTCCTGAGGAAGAAACAATAAAGTTTCGAAAGCTTGAATTTAAAAAAGAGTCTTCTTTTTTGAACCCAGTGACTGCATTCCTGAAGTTAAATTAAATTTTTTTGTTTTTAACTTAGACAGTCGTCTAATTTTAATCTCTGTATATATATATATATATATATATATATCAAGAGCATGCTTCTAGAAGGCAGAATATATTAAAACAAAATATTTCTGTCTATCACCTCTGTGAATCCTTATTTTCATAAGGATAGTAAACCAAACTGCAACGAATTGCTAGTCTGGCCGCGTTAAGGATAAAAATCACATTTTATCACAAAACGCTTTGTTTTGATTGAAACAAATACCAGCCGAAAGATTTATACCTAATTAAAGGCAACTCTCGCAACAGTCGTCTCAGGCCACTTGCAGACTGCAGTTTCGCGCTGGTGGCGCTCGTCAGTGCAAGGCTTCCCGAGACGACTGACCCGAGAGTTCATTGTTCCCAAGTGAATCTTTCGCCGTTGCAAAACGACGAAATAGGGGAAGCTCCATCTAGCGGTCAATATCTGTGTCAATCAAAACAATATCCCGACATGGGGTGCATGTAATAGTTCAAAAGCATGCTTCTAGAGGGCAGAATATATTAAAACGAAATATTTCTGTCTATCACATCTATGAATCCTTATTTTCATAAGGATAGTAAACCAAACTGCAACGAATTGATAGTCTGGCCGCGTTAAGGATAAAAATCACATTTTATCACAAAACGCTTTGTTTTGATTGAAACAAATACGAGAGTTGCCTTTAATTAGGTATAAATCTTTCGGCTGGTATTTTTTTCAATCAAAACAAAGCGTTTTGTGATAAAATGTGATTTTTATCCTTAACGCGGCCAGACTAGCAATTCGTTGCAGTTTGGTTTACTATCCTTATGAAAATAAGGATTCATAGAGGTGATAGACAGAAATATTTTGTTTTAATATATATATATATATATATATATATATATATATATATATATATATATATATATATATATATATATATATATATGTTGTTTCTTAGGTTTTCACGGGTATTAAATGAAGTGTTGACGTGCTTCCGGGTGTTTTCCCGTGTAGTTGGTAGGCTCCTGTTGGAACCATGGTTGTCTGAACGACGTTTCGGCGGAATCTCATCTGCCATCTTCAGGTTCCAGCTGAAAGCTGCCTGCTGCTGCTGCTGCTGTCTGCTGCTGCTGCCTGCTGTTGCTGCTGCCTGCTGCTGCTGCCTGCTGCTGCTGCTGCTGCTGCTGCTGCTACTGCTGCTGCTGCTACTGCTGCTGCTGCTGCTGCTGCTGCTGCTGCTACTGCTGCTGCTGGTAGTACTGCTCCTCGTTGCTCGAGCTGAACAGTTCAACTCGACCAACGAGGAGCAGCACTACCAGCAGCAGCAGTAGCAGCAGCAGCAGCAGCAGGCAGCAGCAGGCAGCAGCAGGCAGCAGCAGCAGGCAGCAGCAGCAGCAGCAGGCAGCTTTTAGCTAGAACCTGAAGATGGCAGATGAGATTCCGCATAAACGTCGTTCAGACAACCATGGTTCCAACAGGAGCCTACCAACTACACGGGAAAACACCCGGAAGCACGTCAACACTTTATATATATATATATATATATATATATATATATATATATATATATATATATATATATATATATATATATATATATATATATATGTTGTTTCTTAGGTTTTCACGGGTAAATAATGAAGTGTTGACGTGCTTCCGGGTGTTTTCCCGTGTAGTTGGTAGGCTCCTGTTGGAACCATGGTTGTCTGAACGACGTTTCGGCGGAATCTCATCTGCCATCTTCAGGTTCTAGCTGAAAGCTGCCTGTTGCTGCTGCTGTTGCTGCTGCTGTTGCTGCTGCTCCTCGTTGTTCAGTTCGAGCAACGAGGAGCAGCAGTAGCAGCAGCAGCAGCAGCAGCAGCAGCAACAGTAGCAGCAACAGGCAGCTTTCAGCTAGAACCTGAAGATGGCAGATGAGATTCCGCCGAAACGTCGTTCAGACAACCATGGTTCCAACAGGAGCCTACCAACTACACGGGAAAACACCCGGAAGCACGTCAACACTCCATATATATATATATATATATATATTAAAATAAAATATTTCTATCAATCACCTCTGTGAATCCTTATTTTCATAAGGATAATAAACCAAACTGCAAATAATTGCGAGCCTGGCCGCGTTAAGTATAGAAATCACATTCTACAACAAAACGCTTGGTTTTGATTTAAACAAGCACCAGCCGAAAGAATTATTCCTAATTAAAGGAAACTCTCGTAAATATTTTAATATATTCTGCCCTCTGGAAGCACGCTGTTTACTATTACGTGCCCCATGTCGGGATATTATTGTTTTGATTTCAACAGGCAGCTGTCGCTAGATGGAGCCTCCTCCATTTCGTCGTTTTACAACGTCGATCTGGCCACTTGGTTAACCCAGGCTCTTGTACTAGTCGTCTCGGGCTCGCCTTGCACTAATGAGCACCAGGAAGTGCGAAACTGCAGTATGCAAGTTAGTCTGAGACGGCTGGTACGAGAGTTTATTTTAATTATGAATAATTCTTTCGGCTGGTGCTTGTTTAAATCAAAACCAAGCGTTTTGTTGTAGAATGTGATTTCTATACTTAACGCGGCCAGGCTCGCAATTATTTGCAGTTTGGTTTATTATCCTTATGAAAATAAGGATTCACAGAGGTGATGATTGACAGAAATATTTTATTTTAATATATTCTGCCCTCTGGAAGCACGCTGTTTACTATATATATATATATATCGTTACCGGATGCTGGACAGTCTTCCCGTGGCCTCCGATGACAATCACACTGGAAGAGCGCCAGCTATTACCCGTGGCCACTCCCTACTTCCTGCAGGGTTAGCGACCATCGGTACCAAAATCGATTGCCCTAAGTAAACGAAGGGACCCTAAGATGACCGCTTTTTGCATTTGAACTGCCAACCACTCGGCTGATTTACGGCAGGCCGGAATGGTCTTTAGTTCTGAGAGCAACGTGGGCTTCATTCCTCCGAGTACACCGATAATGAGGACGACCATCTTGACAGAGTATCCTGAGTATAGCACTCGGAGCTCATATCGGAGATCTCGATACTTTGTCCGCTTTTCCTCCTCCTTCAAGGTGATATTTCTCTCCGCGGGCGCGGAGAACTCGATGACATATATCACCTTGCTTTCGTGGTCGAGGAGTACTATGTCAGGTTTATTGGCTTGGATTTGCCTGACTCTCGGGAACGAGTAATTCCAATATATTCGGCATTTCTCGTTCTCGACTACGGACTCAATATCTCCGGGGATATAAGGCAGCACTGGCGTTTGGTCTATCTCATACGAGTGCCGTAAATGATAATACAGCACCCTTAATGCCGCGTTGTGTCTATGGATGTAGGCCGAACTCGCATTCACGGGACACGCGGATAGCAAATGCGTGAGCGATTCCGGCGCCTGACGGCAGATCCTGCAATTAGTGTCAGGGACCTCTACACCCATAACGTGACATCGATAGACCAAGGTGTTTATTACACCATCTTGACAGGCCACAATAAATCCCTCGGTCTCTGACTTAAGCCCAGCTGACCTTAAGAAGGCGAAGGTCAGTTTTGTCGATAAACCCAGTGCTTCTATGTTATTGTAGAATGCACCGTGCAGGGGTTTATCAACATGCTGCCGGAACAGATTCCTCTGTTCGGCAGCTTTAATCTGGGCTATCAGACGATTTGGTGGAAGCTCAGTTACTAATTCTGCGTCAGCACCTCGCCGACCTCCTCGTCTGAAGTCAAATACGAGACCGAGTTCATCTGCGGCCCGTTTTGCTGCCTTGAATAATCCTGCGCCCACCCCCGCGATCTCGTGATCTCTCACAAACAGCAGGAGTGGGTCGGAGCTCCTAAGGATGTCACATGCCATACTCAATGCCACTCTGCCATGCATGCACTCCAGGCTCAAGAGTCCTCGGCCTCCTCGTTGTCGTGGGAGGTACACCCGAGGAACGGACGATCTCGGATGAATGCTACCATGAATGTGCATCATCTTGCGAGTTTCTCTGTCTAATTGGTGCAGCTCATCTCTGTTCCACTTGACTGCTCCGAATGAGTAGAGCAGAATCGGAACGGCAAGCATATTCGTTGCAGACACCTTGTTCTTCCCCGACAGTTCGGACGACCAAATTTGTCGGAGCCGGTGTCTGTACTTGCCACGGAGAGACTCTTTAATCTGTTTTACATCCTGGATATGGTGTTGCTGTACACCCAGATATGTATAGGTCTCTCCGGCATCCAGATGTCTTAGGATGCTTCCGTCTGCGAGCTGCACGTCTTCAGAGAATTCCCCACATCGTCCTCTCTTGAGGTGGACGACTGCGCATTTGTCCAACCCAAACTCCATTCCAATTGCCCGCGTGTACTCTTGAACCACCCTCAGAGCGTTCTTGAGTTCGCGCTCTCCGGAGGCATACAGTTTGAGGTCATCCATATAAAATAGATGAGTGACCTTGTGCCTCCGGTTATTCGGTGGCCCACATTGATACCCACGGGTTTGGCGGAGACCAGCAGATAACGGTAACAGAGAGATGCAGAACAGGAGAGGACTCAGGGAGTCACCCTGGAACACTCCTCTCCTGAATGTGACCAGCTCTGTCGAGACCCGCTGAGCACCTGAAGTAATGGTGAAGCGGGTTTTCCAGAGGGGCATCAGCTGTTCAATGCATCTCACTATATATATATATATATATATATATATATATTGTTTCTTAGGCTTTCACGGGTGTTAAATGAAGTGTTGGTGTTCTTCCGGGTGTTTTCCCGTGTAGTTGGTAGGCTCCCGTGGGAGCCACGCTTGTCTGAACGACGTTTCGGCGGAATCTCATCTACCATCCTCAGGTTCTAGCTGGAAGCTGCCTATTGCTGCTGCTGCCGCTACTGCTGCTGCTGCTGCTGCTGCTGCCAGTGCTACTGCTGCTCCTCGTTGCTCGAACTGAACTGACGTTCTCTACTTCAGTATTGGGCCCTCAATGAGGATACCACACGGTGTCCGCCTCTTGGCGCTTACCGTAGTTTGATTTTTAATTATCTCTGTCCTGGACTTGCCATCCTCGTGGCTGGTTCTGGTTTGGTGGAATGTCTTCTCCCCGTAGGGGAAAACACCCGGAAGAACACCAACACTTCATTTAACACCCGTGAAAACCTAAGAAACAACATAATATGTCTCTACGGGGAGAAGACATTCCACCAAACCAGAACCTTTGAGAAATTGAGGTCGAAAAGAGGGAAACTTCTTTGCAACCTTACATTCCTACAACGCTGCAGAGATGAAAACATCGTTCCAAAATGCATGCAGCTGACGTTCCATAAAAATGACCATCACACTAAAAAGATTCTCAGAAGAACCAGCTTCGCACTACTTAGAGAATCCATTCACAATACAAGACGAACATTAGACAAGATCAATAAACAGTTACTAGATCTGCATCTACATTTAAGCAGTACCATCCATCCTACATTATGGATTAACATCGAGCAACTTGCGGAGTTCCGAGCGGAAAATGACGTCACCCTCTGCAAAGAAAAACAAAAGAGGAAATTCGACCGCCTTCAACTCTAACAGAAGCCAGTTATCAAAGTCGAACCACTGGAACCTGCAAGTGTAGTTCATAATTTGTCCAACTATCCACTTGATGAAGCCTCCTTAAATGTCCTAGCAAGAGGATTTAATTTCGCCATCGCACCAAGTCGTATTCCAGTAGAAGACATCATTTGTGGAGTAGAATCAGCAATTTCCGATATTGACAACAACACGGCTGAAACTATACGCCAAGACGCATCGCGTATACTAAGAAAAGCAAAGGCACCAAAGAGAAATATACCACAGGAAGAATTAAAAGCACTGAAGGCATTAAGACAAAATCAGGACATCATAATCTTACCAGCAGACAAAGGCAACGCTACGGTAGTGATGAATAGCGAAGATTACCACAGCAAAATAGAGACACTATTAGAAGACACTGCTTACCAAGCAATTACAACAGATCCCACAACGTACCTGGAGAAGACCACCAAAGCCAAAATTAAAGCTAGCCCGATCGACGATCAAATCAAGAACCAGATTATACCGAGAGAGAAATCTTCAAGATGCCCCAAACTATATGGCTTACCAAAGATCCACAAGGAAGGAGCCCCACTAAGACCTATTGTTAGCTCTGTAGGATCACCTGTGCAGGAATTAGCGAGGTATCTAGCTAGGCAGTTGCAGCCCCTTGCCGAAAAAGCAACGTCATATGTGAAAAACGCACAACATTTCATCGAGTTACTAAGCAACGAGACTGTCCAACCAGAACATCTTCTAGTGAGCTTCGATGTAGTGTCATTGTTCACAAACGTACCAGTAGAGGAATCACTTGAATTGATCAAGCAAAAGTACAGCCCAGAGGATCATATTCTTAGTCTAACTACACACTGTGTAAACAACACATACTTTACATACAATGACCACCGCTACAAACAAACGGAAGGAGCACCGATGGGTTCACCTTTGTCCCCAGTCATCGCTAATCTCTTCATGGAGGACTTAGAAGCTCGTGCAATACAAACTGCACCACTCAAACCGAAACTTTGGCTAAGATACGTTGACGACACGTTCGTAATTTGGACTCATGGGAGAGAACATCTTAATAATTTCTTAAACCACCTAAACAACATTCACGACAGAATCAAATTCACAATGGAGGTAGAAGCAGAAGGCCAGCTCCCATTTCTTGACGTATTAGTGAAGAAGAAACAAGACGGAACACTAGGTCATACGGTATACAGAAAACCCACTCACACAGACAGATATCTAAACGCAGCATCACACCACCATCCAGCGCAATTGAATTCAGTAGTAAAGACTCTAGTGACACGCTCCCAAAGGCTAGCAGACGGCGACCATATTAACGAAGAGATGTTATCACTCCAGAAAGCACTAATGAGAAATGGATTTTCAAGGTATACAATACAGAAGTCGCAAGAACCACCCAGACCACGAATCCAGGAAGAATCTGAGAAACCAGTGGCAAAAGCATATTTACCTTACGTGAAGGGGACAACAGATAAAATCGGAAAACTTCTACGTGGATACAACATAGACACAATATTCAAAACAGACCGGAAAATCAGCGCAGTTCTACGTAACCCGAAATCAAAAATCGCCCTAGAAAACCAAGGAGTATACGAAATCCCGTGCCAAGATTGCAACAAATCATACATAGGACAAACGAACAGACGGATAAGTGTAAGAAGGGAAGAACATAGAAATGCAGTGCAAAAAGAGGAGAAAACATCGTCTCTAGCACAACACGCAAAAACCACAGGACACAAGATAGACTTCGACAACACCAGAACGAGGTCAAGGATTACCAGAGAGGCCATAGAAATTGAAAAAAGACCTCAAAATCTTAACAAACGAGACGACACTCAAAGATTACCCACTGCATGGAAGCCCGCACTGTCAGGAAGTTACGTAACGGAAAACAGACGACGACCCACGGTAAACGAACAGATCGCAACGAGGCACCGTCGAGTATCGACCATTCACGAAGAGACACCACAGCCAGCTACAAGGGGACCCATCACGAGGAGCCGGAGCCAAGCCCTAACCAACCAAGGAGGACCACGACAACCTCCAGGGCCGGCTAGACACGAGGACGCACGACCATCAACGAGAAGTCACGTGAAACGTGACGTTTCAACGAGGCCTCTTGTCGGGTTAGCTCAGGCGCCCGCTACGCCTCCTACAGAGAGCAGAGGGCCAGTAACACGCAGCCAGGTGCGCAGGCGCGCCCCACCCCACAACATATATAAGGAGCCGCACAACACGGAGAACGTCAGTTCAGTTCGAGCAACGAGAAGCAGCAGTAGCACTGGCAGCAGCAGCAGCAGCAGCAGCAGTAGCGGCAGCAGCAGCAATAGGCAGCTTCCAGCTAGAACCTGAGGATGGTAGATGAGATTCCGCCGAAACGTCGTTCAGACAAGCGTAGCACGGGAGCCTACCAACTACACGGGAAAACACCCGGAAGAACACCAACACTTCATATATATATATATATATATATATATATATATATATATATATATATATAGTATATATATATATATATATATGAAGTGTTGACGTGCTTCCGGGTGTTTTCCCGTGTAGTTGGTAGGGGCTCCTGTTGGAACCATGGTTGTCTGAACGACGTTTCGGCGGAATCTCATCTGCCATCTTCAGGTTCTAGCTGAAAGCTGCCTGCTGCTGCTGCTGTTGCTGCTGCTGCTACTGCTGCTCCTCGTTGCTCGAACTGAAGTTCAGTTCGATTTTTATCTGGAGCTCTTACTAGTAGTCCGCTTATTCATTAACAAGGTGGTATTGGCCACAAAATGGGAATTTTGTAGTAAAGTGACTTTTAACCACATTTATTTTGCAAATTATATATGAAAACCGCTGCCTAGGGAATCACCACTTCCACATCCAGATTTTTCATCCCAGTCACTTTAAAGAAAATGTTGACTATATTTGCACGCCAGTATGTGAAAACTACTGGTCATAGAATTTTAATAATATTTGGGGTAGATGTCATAAAAAAATAATATATAGAAATCTGAGAACGCTATATTTATGTACAATTTTATATTAATTAAATTTTAAGGTGTATTATTTTAATTACGTACAATATTAATTTTCCCTCTATGACCTGCCTAAACTATAAAAGTTTGTTTGCAGTATCATGTCAAAATATAATCTAGTTTCAGATGTCGCTATAATACATACGTGTACCAAATTTCAAGTGAAAAATCTCAATTTAATTATCATCCCTTTAATAAGAGAGTGAGGGGGAGGGTGGTGGGGGCTTGGAAAATCTTAAAAAAGACCGGAGGCTTTCGCTACTAGTATGTTTACCAAATCCCAAATTTCCGTACTCTTACCAACTTGCTTTATTTATTTTCCCTTATTTACCCCTATTTAACCCCCTACCCTTCAACGGAATCATCAACATATAATCTAGTTCTAGATGTCATTATAATACCTACGTATACCAAATTTCAAGTGAATATCTCAATTTTATTTTATCAATCCCGTTTAATAATAGAGTAAGGGGTGGGGTGGTTGGGGTTTGGTTGAAAAATGTCATAAAACATCTGAGGCCCTATCTTCTAGTACATATACCGAATTTCAAGTTTCTGTACTGTTACTAGCTTGCTTTACTTATTTTCTCCTTTTTAACCCCCAACCCTTCAACGGAATAATCCCAAAATATAATATAGTTCCTGATGTCATTATAATATATGCGTATACCAAATTTCATGTGAATATCTCAATTTTATTTTATCAACCTCGTTTAGTAAGAGTGTGGGTAGTGGGGGTTGAAAATATTTTAAAAAATCTAAGGCCTTGTTTTCTAGTACATACGCCGAATTTCAAGTTTCTGTACTGTTACCAGCTTGCTTTAGTTATTTTCCTCTATTTAACCCCCAACCCTCCAATGTAATAATCGCAAAATATAATATAGTTCCTGATGTAATTATAATATATACTTACGTATACCAAATTTCAAGTGAATGTCTCAGTTTTATTTTATCAACCCCTTTAATAATGGAGTGGGGGGGGAGGAATGGAAAATATTTTTAAAATATTTGAGGGCTTAGCTTCAAGTACATACACTAAATTTCAAGTTTCTGTACTCTTACCAGCTTGCTTTACTTATCTTTCCTTACTTACCCCTACTTAACCCCCAACCCTTCAACGGAATCATCTTAAAGTATAATCTAGTACTAGATGTCGTTATAATACACACGTGTACAAAATTTCAAATTAATATCTCAATTTTATTTTATCAACCCATTTAATAATGGAGTAGGGTTGGTGGGGGGTTGAAAAATATTTTTTAAAAATCTGAGGCCTTGGCTTCTAGTACATACACCAACTTTCAAGTTTTTGTACTCTTATCAGCTTGTTTTACTTATTTCCCTTACTTACCCCTGTTTAATCCCAACCCTTCAACGGAATCATCGCAAAATATAATCCAGTTCCAGATGTCGTAACAATACATACGTGTACCAAATTTTAAGTGAAAATCTCAATTTAATTATCAACTATTTGAATTAGGGAGTGAGGAAGGGGGTGGTGGGGGCATATAAAATCTTATAAAATAACTTGAGGCCTTCGCTTCTAGTATGTACACCAAATCCCAAATTTCCTTACTATTACCAACTTGCTTTACTTATTTTTCCTTATTTACCCCTATTTAACCCCAACCCTTCAACGGAATCATCCGAATATATAATCTAGTTCCAGATGTCGTTATAATACGTACGTATGTCCAATTTCATGTGAATATCTCAATTTTATTTTATCAACCCTGTTTAGTAACAGAGTAGGTATGAGTGGTGGGGGTTGAAAAATATTTAAAAAAATCTAAGGCCTTTACTTCTAGTACATATGCCGAATTTCAACTTTCTCTACTGTTACCAGCTTGCTTTACTTATTTTCCCCTATTTAACCCCCAACCCTTCAACGGAATAATCCCAAAATATAGTATAGTTCCTGATGAAATTATAATATATACGTATACCAAATTTCAAGTGAATATCTCAATTTTATTTTATCAACCACTTTAATACTAGAGCGGGGGGGTGGGGCATGGAAAATATTTTAAAACATTTTGAGACCTTGGCTTCTAGTATATTGTCACGCAGTACTTGAAATTTATTTGGGACACCTGGTACACCATGTGTGGTAACGGATATGATTTGAGACATGAGATCGACTTAACATATTTCTTTGCATTTTACTTTGTTTCGAAAAAGATGAGTTAGCTGGAAGCAGGTTCACCGCACTACATTGTCGCCAGGGAAAAAGGGCTGTGTCAATTAAATTAATAACAATACCTCGCGCGGTAAAAAAGTCAGTTGGGTTTTGAGTTCGAAAGTAGAAAGTCCGCGGGGTACTGCGTGGGCCCAACTCCTTCCCCAGTATGGTCCGTCCCCAGGGGTTGTAATAACAAAATGTAAGTATTCTCTTTTACTTCCACATCCACGTAGTGGATTGGAAGTATAGTAATCGCAAAAAAAATTTCAAAAATTTTTATTCGCGAAATAGGTTTAGAATGTCATAAAACGTCGAGATTTTAAATTTGAGCGAAAAAAAAATTTCTGTCTGTCTGTCTGTCGGTCTGTCTGTCTGTCTGTCTGTAACTTTTTTTTTTTGTCCGCGCGTTTTCTCCGGAATGGTTTAAGATATTGACTTGAAATTTTGTACACGTATATATTATAACGAGATCTGGAACTGGATTGTTTTTTGAGGATCTCCGGTGAAGGGTTGGGGGTTAAATAGGGGTAAATAGGGGAAAATAAGTAAAGTAAGCCTGTAATAGTACAGAAACTTGAAATTCGGTGTATGTACTAGAAGTTAAGGATTCAGATATTTTTATAATATTTTTCAACCCCCCACCACCCCTACCCCATTAATGGGGTTGATAAAATAAAGTTGAGATTTTCATTTGAAATTTCGTACACGTATGTATTATAACGACGTCTGAAATTAGGAGAATATAAGTAAAACAAGTTGGTAAGAGTACAGAAACTTGAAATTCAGTGTATGTACTAAAAGCCAAAGCGTCAGATTTTTTTATATTATTTTTCAACCCCCACCACCCCTACTCCAATATGAAAAGGGTTGATAAAATAGAATTGAGATATTCATTTGAAATTTGGAACACGTATGTATTATAACGACATCTGGAACTAGATTATAATTTGAGATGATTCCGTTGAAGGATTGGGGGTTAAATAGGGAAAATAAGTAAAGCAAGCTGGTAAGACTACAGAAACTTGAAATTCGGTGTATGTACTAGAAGCCAAAGCGTCAGATTTTTTTGTAATATTTTTCAACCCCCACCATCCCTACTCCAATATGAAAAGGGTTGATAAAATAAAATTGAGATATTCATTTGAAATTTGGTACACGTATGTATTATAACGACATCTGGAACTAGATTATATTTTGAGATGATTCCGTTGAAGGGTTGGGGGTTAAATAGGGGTAAATGACGGAAAATAGAAAGCACGCTGGTAAGACTCAGAAACTTGAAATTCGGTGTATGTGCTAGCAGCCAAGGTCTCAGATTATTTATAATATTTTTCAACCCCCACCAGATATTCATTTGAAATTTGGCACATGTATGAATTATAACGACATCTGGAACTAGATTATTCTTTGAGATGATTCCTTTGAAGGGTTGGGGGTTATTTATGGGTAAATATAGGGAAATAAGTAAAGCAAGCTGATATGAGTACAGAAACTTGAAATTCGGTGTATGTACTAGAGGCAAAGGCCTTAGATTTTTTAATAATATATTTCAGCCCCCCACCATCCCTACTCCATTATTCAAGGGGTTGATAAAATAAAATTGAGATATTCACATGAAATTTAGTACGCATATGTATTATAACGACATCTGGCACTGGATTATATTTTGATATGATTCCGTCGAAGGGTTGGGGGTTAAATAGGGGTAAATAGGGGAAAATAAGTAAAGCAAGCTGGTAAGACTACAGAAACTTGAAATTCGGTGTATATACTAGAAGCCAAGGTCTCAGATTATTTATAATATTTTTCAACCCCCACCACCACTTCATTATTGAAAGGGTTGATAAAGTAAAATTGAGATATTCCATTGAAATTTGGTACACGTATGAATTATAACGACATCTGGAACTAGATTATACTTTGAGATGATTCCGTTGAAGGGTTGGGGGTTATTTAGGGGTAAATAGGGGGAAATAAGTAAAACAAGCTGGTATGAGTACAAAAACTTGAAATTCGGTGTACGTACTAGAAGCCAAGGCCTCAGATTTTTTATTGATATATTTCAGCACCTTTACCCCCACCCTTACTCCATTATTCAAGCTGTTGATAAAATAAAATTGAGATATTCACATGAAATTTAGTACGCATATGTATATAGCGACATCTGGAACTAGAATATATTTTGAGATGATTCCGTTGAAGGGTTGGGGGTTAAATAGGGGTATATGGGGGAAAATAAGTAAAGCAAGCTGGTAAAAGTACGGAAATTTGGGATTTGGGGTATATACTAGAAGCGAAGGTCTCAGGTTTTTTATTAGTATTTTCTCCCCACCACCCCCACTCCCTTATTAAGAGTTGATAAAATTAAATTTAAATTTTCATTTGAAATTTGGGACATTCATGTATTATAACTATATCTGAAACTAGATTATATTTTGACATGATTGCGTTGAAGGAGTGGGGGTTAAATAGAGGTAAATAGGGAAAATAAGTAAAGCAAGCTGGTAAGACTACAGAAACTTGAAATTCGGTGTATGTACTAGAAGCCAAGGTCTCAGATTATTTATAATATTTTTCAACCCCCACCACCCCTACTTCATTATTAAAAGGGTTGATAAAATATAATTGAGATATTCATTTGAAATTTGGTACACGTACGAATTATAACATCTGGAACTAGATTATACTTTGAGATGATTTCGTTGAAGGGTTGGGGGTTATTTAGGGGCAAATAGAGGGAAATAAGTAAAGCAAGCTGGTATGAGTACAGAAACTTGAAATTCGGTGTATGTACTAAAAGCCAAGGCCTTAAATTTTTTAATAATATATTTCAGCCCCCACCACCCCTACTCCATTATTCAAGAGGTTGATAAAATAAAATTGAGATATTCACATGAAATTTAGTACGCATATGTTTTATAACGACAACTGGAACTAGATTATATTTTGAGATGATTCCGTTGAGGGGTTGGGGGTTAAATAGGGGTATATAAGGGAAAATAAGTAAAGCAAGCTGGTAAAAGTACAGAAATTTGAGATTTGGTGTACATACTAGAAGCGAAGGTCTCAGGTTTTTTTATTGGTATTTTCCATCCCCCTACCACCCCCACTCCCTTATTAAAAGAGTCGATAAAATTAAATTTAAAATTTCACTTGAAATTTTTGCATTTATTATATGTACTATATCCGAAACTAGATTATATTTTGACATGATTGCGTTGAAGGAGTGGGGATAAGTAGAGGTAAATAGGGAAAACTAAGTAAAGCAAGCTGGTAAGAGTATTGCAACTTGAAATTCGGTGTATGTCCTAGAAGCCAAGGCCCCAAATTTTTTAATAATATTTTTCAACCCTTCCACTACCCTTACTACATTATTAAAGGGGTTGATAAAATAAAATTGAGATATTCACTTGTAATTTGGTAGACGTATGTACTGTAACGACATCTGGAACTAGATTATATTTTGGAATGATTCCGTAGAAGGGTTGGGGTTAATAGGAGTGATTAGGGGAAAATAAGTAAATCAAGCTGATCATAGTACAGAAATTTGGGATTCGGTGTATATACTAGAAACCAAGGCCTCAGATTGTTTTCTAATATTTTTCAAACTCCACCACCTCCGCTTCATTATTAATGGGATTGATAACATCAAATTGAGATATTTACTTGAAAATTAGTACACGTATGTATTGTAGTGACATCTGATTGAGATGACTCCATTGATGGGGTGGGAGGTGGTAAGCTGTGAATAGTAAAAAATAAGTAGGGTGAACCAGTAATTTCCACATACTAGAGTGCAAATATAGTCAAGATGTTTCCTTTAAAGTAACTTGGATGAAGAATCTGGATGTGGACTTAGTGATTCCTCAGGCAGCGGTTTTTTTGTATTGTTTCAATCTAATAAGCTTGTACTTTGTTTTCTACCTCTATGTTTTATTTATTAAAGTATTCATTCAATAATTAGTTAAAAATCCTCTCGTATGCCAAGAGAGTTAAAGTGGCTTCATGGGTATCGCCGATAGGACTCCGGGTAACCGGACAGTATGGGAGATACCTGTGGACGTCGCATATAATACCCTACTCAAGAATAGGTTCTAGACCCCCTAAAAAGGGTAGATTTGCGACATTTGGTGGAGGCCGCCGTGTTCGATTCCATAGGTGATTCTTCATAATCACTCCTCTTGATTTCAATACTTAAAAATATTTTTTTTTAATTTTATAGCGAGTTAATTTTTTGTACTGTATTTACGTAATTATTCATTATTACCTGACTTTAATTTTTTTTTTGCTTTTTATTAAATGTAGTACAGGCCACCACTTGTATATGATATTTTTTTAACTTTGAATTGTTTTAAAAAAGTTAACCTAAAGCAGAAAATTAATTTGTTTAGCAAACTTATGGAATTTATCACATTTTAATAAGTTATTTTTAAATATTTAGCTTGTATTTTACAATATTGAATGAATACTGCGTATTTTCCGTTTGATCGTAATTTTGTATTATTTAGAAACTTCGTAATTTCGTGTCATATAATTTTTTTTTCTTGTAAAGTCCGACGGTAGAAATCAAGTGTACAAACATTATTTAGGGGCAGTGAAATAAGGAATGAACTAGGTTTTTTTTATATTGATTTAATAGTATTTATGAAGGCAAATGTTTTTATTGAGAATCTATAGATATTGGATATATACTTTGATAATTAATTTTGCTATTGATATTTCGCACAGTAGCTATGTTTAACTTATTAGATAGACATTTTTTCACGAACTTCCGTTACATTCGTAAAACAGATTTTCTTGAAACTTCTTAATTTGCTCTGTATTATTTCTGTGATTTAAATTTTTATTATCATTCATTATTTTATGATTGATTGATTTCATCCTAACTAAATATTAATTTTACTTAATGGTAAACGCCATTACTTGCTTTTATTAATTTTTTTTTTTTTCGATTTATTGTGGACGTGCCAAATTTCGGCAGAATTAGGGTGAAAGCGCCGAATTTCTTTAGCTTGAATTGATTCTAAAATTTTTATTTGCATTTGGTTCTTTCAGTAAATTCAGAAAAATTTAAATAATGACAAAGTGATTTGTGGTACTGTCGTAACTATTTTGTAATTCATATAAATTTTTGGTGCCAATAGCTATTCTTTCTCTAGAGCCCGTCTACATGGCTAGAGACAGCTTAACAACAATTTTCTTTTTTTAAACAGTACCCCGAAGTGACTCGTCGAGTTTTCTTTTTAGATTTTTTTGGTATAAAAGGCAAAAAGTAATATAATGTTGGAGTCATTTTTTTTAATATATTTTTATTTTTACATTCGCAACCTAACCCTAATAGTTAGAGAACAATTTTTGTCCATCAGTGCGGACGCGATAAGAACAATTATTGTGCCTAGTATATATATTTTTTTGAGATGATATTTTTATAAATAATATTTTTCTTCTTTATACTTATCAAATAATTTTTGGCATGTAGATTGGAAAGTACAGTTATTTTTTTTAAGTTCTTTTACTTTTGTTACCATTTCACTGTTTACCATTATATTATTATTAAATTTTTGTTGTTTTTTCTTTGAATATTCTTATTGTGTCGATAATAGAACAAGAAATATGGAATTTTTCTATGGAAAATATACACAGTAGTAGCCAATCATATAACTTTTTTACACAGCTTGCGGTTCGTTGTGTAAAAGTACAAGAATAATATTTTTGCCTCTTTTACCCCTAAG
This sequence comes from Stenurella melanura, assembly GCA_963583905.1. NCBI lineage: Eukaryota > Metazoa > Arthropoda > Insecta > Coleoptera > Cerambycidae > Stenurella > Stenurella melanura. The sequence continues at coordinate 93,813,910 of OY757312.1, forward strand.
AAAATTTCTCTTGGAGAGAAAACAAAGTTTATAACGCATTGTAGGAAAATAATGAAAGTTTGGATAGTTTAAGTTCATTCCTTATTCCTTATTTCGCGTATAAGTTGTAATAATGTAATATTTTTTCTGAGTTTTGTTGTTCGTTAAGTTAATATTCTATGAGTTAATTTTAATGCCCCTAAATAAAGTACTTACATTTAGGAAATACACGCAGTGCCATATGTTAAGATTTTTTTAGAGGTATTTGGGGAAAATAATTTTTTTTATAAAGCTATAGGAGGGACCTAAATATTATTCAATTGTAGCGATTTATCTAAGTAATTCTAATAATTTTAATTCTAAAATAGAGTGAGAAATTGCCATTTGAAAATTAGATCCAAAATATCGTTATTTAAATATAATTTTTCTGTTGTTCAATGAAAAACAGAGTTCGTGAAGATTTGAAATCTACAAAATAATGGTCCAGGATAATTGAGTAATTTTTGTAACTTCAGTTAAGAAAAAGGGGAAGCTTTAAGTCAGACCAAAATATTATAGAGTATGTATCAAATTAGTGACAAAGTACAGTCACAGCAAATTTATTTTTATATTTTTTGGGGGGAAATACCAACGTAAGGTATATTAAAAGGAAAAACAAAACGATGTTACTGACAATATAGTGGCTAGAAGTTGAAAAAATTGCTTCTTTTGCAATTTGATTTTAAGTGGGAAGGAAGGACTTTTGAAGTAAAACTAAAAATTATAGAGTTGTCATTTTAAAAACTAACCGTAGTGACCATATTGATTTTTATGATGTTTTTAAGAGGAAAAATACCTAGATGAAGGTACAGTGAAATGTTTTACCCATGAATTAATAATTTATTTATATCAATTTGATTATGTTACAATTTTATGATGAAAATATAAAACGTATAAAAAAGGGAATATTGGCAATTAGTGAGTTATTTAATTACGTTGAATTGTTGTACCAAGACCCGGGTCAAGTCAAGTTTAGGGAAATCGAAAGCGCGCTTAAGAAAGAGAAAAGGTTTATTTTTGTGAATTATGAGAAATAATGTGTTATTAAAAGGTACTAAGTTTTTATGAGTTTATAAGAGTTATAATAAGATATTACGAGTTGATTGTTTTATGAAATAAATAATGTGTTATTAAAGGGTACCAAGTGTTATATGATTTTACAAGAATAATTATGAGATATTATGAGTTGTTACGATTTTTAATGTGAATTATGAGATAAATGTGTTTTAAAAGGTACCAAGTTTTAAGAGGTTAGAAGGGTTGTAATGAAGAGTTACGAGTTATTAAGATATTTAAGGGTACCAAAGCCAAATAGGTGGCATAAATGCTTGTGGGACAGGAAAACAGGGTTTGATGACAGTGATATAGTCCGGTCAAATCTACTGTAAGGGGGAGGTTCAAGAAAACTTTCCGTTAGTCCGGTCGAAGAAGCATAATTATGGTTTATGGTAAATAGTTGATGATATTTATTATATGTTATGGTACCAAGGTTCCCTCATAGGTCGATGAGGATGCGTCAAATGCGTCTTAGGAAAAGACGTAGAAAAAGGGTTTGATGACAGTGATATAGTCCGGTCAAATCTATTGAAAAACAAAACATGTTTTTTTTTTTATAATTCAATGTTCAGCGGGGCAAATAGCCGGGAAAGTAGTTGTTTAAAGAAGAGAGCACGCTTTGTAACATAAAATGTAAGGAGATTAATAATAAAGTTATGATGGTCTATAATGTATTATGGTACCAAGTTTCCCTCATAGGTCGATGAGGATGTGTAAAATGTGTCTTAGGAAAAAGACGCGAAAAACGGTTTGACGACAGTGATATAGTCCGGTCAAACCTAATGGAAAAACAAAACATATTCTTTTCTTTTATAATGCAATGTTCAGCGGGGCAAATAGCCGGGAAAGTAGTTGTTTAAAGAAGGGAGTACGCTTTGTAAAAATATAAAAAGATGTAAAATGAAGAAATGATGATTTTTTTTTATGTGTTATGGTACCAAGGTTTTCTCATAGGTAAATAAGGATGTGTAACAAACGTCAAATAGGAGAGACGTAGGAAAAAGTTTTGATAACTAAATATTAGTACGGTCAATGTCAAATTTAATTAGCAAAGGTACAATAAAGGTAACTCTGATCTTTGATTCGAAAGAAAATAAGGGTTGAAGAACGAATATCGTTATAATGTTTGATCAATATTCCTTGAGAGGTAAAATAGTCCTAAAGAATATGGGTAAATATAATTTTAAAGGGTATGTTGTTGTATCCTAGGTCAACAACAAATCGAGAACATTGGTATCGAAGGGTTAAATAACGTGTGGTGGTGTAAATGTTCATTTTTTTTCCTTATACGGAATCAAATTGGTGAGTCTTATTGTTGGGTCTCGAAGCAATGTTGCTGGGCGATTTAAGCTAGTGGCTACGTCGAGGTTACTAGATAAATGGCAAAGTAAAGTAGCGGACTACCTAACACCAAGCACAATCCAAGCAAAATTAAGTTTGTCACTATAATAAATAGGTACGTACCCCACGAGGGATCCCTTGTCATCGTTATATATTTATAGAACTGGAATAGAACTGGAATGTAACAACCCACGGTATATGAAATTCGAGAAAATAGAAAGAAATTAGTAAAAGTTATTATCCTCTATAGTAAAAGTTTTTTATTAGTAACATGATTGTTTTATGACGGGAAAGCTATAATAAATGACAAGAGAGAGATGGTAATATAGTAAAGTAGATGAAATTAAGATTGTTTTTCCCCACTTTTCAACCAGAGTAAGCGGTCAAATGGAAATTAGTTTCATTTTGTGACAATATATTTTTTTAAAAGAGAGAAAAGTAATAAAGGTAACAGGTCCTCCTTAGAAATGTTTGCTTCTCCAACGATTTGCATATGGGTTGAATTAATTTTTGTCCAGGGAAGAATATTAATAAAAGTAAGTTAGTTATAATTTGTTTCTATATAAAGTACAAGGTATAAACTATTAATTTCTTTTATATGACTGATATTTTTTTAATTTGGCATATTTTGCATAATAGGTAATTTTTTTGTTTATTTCGTGGATAGTTAAAGTATCAATGAATAATTTTAAAGATACCGAAATACATTTTCACTTTTGTCCTTATGAGATTAAAATTATGGAGTATATTTCTTTTTATTTGTATATTGGAAAAGATAAAAGTCAATAAATAACTGCAACGGCATCAAAATTATAATAATAATCATAATAATAATAACAATTGTCTTTGTTATATACTGCACACAAAAAACACATTTTCGTTTTATTATGAAGTTCAATTAATGGAGTACGTTTTTTTGTTTGATTTTGTTTGTGTGCTGAAACAAATGAAAGTTAATGAATAACTTAACGGGATCGAAATATATCTATTCTTTTACTATGAGATTAAGTCTATGGAGTAAAAAAAAGTATTTTTACGTTTTTGGAGAAATCATTTAGAGATGTTAACTTTAAATTTTTTACGCAAGCTCCAAATTAGAGGGGCATAGGAAAATAAAGTAGATTTGTCAAGTTAAATCGTGATTTTTTTTTAAGGTTTGTAATTTTAGGGTTGATCTAACCATAACAGGTAAACTACCTATTACTACTATTTTTTTAATTTGTGGAATAATTTGGGCTAAAGTTTAAACCAATGAAATATTAAATTCCTTTTGTTTTGATTGCAGACTGATTTTTTTGAATTTTTTTTAAGTCAACCGGGCTAGGAAAACTGTCTGTGGCATAATCGTTTTTCTGTTTTATAAATAATGGTTAATTAAGAATTGTAACAAATAAAACATAATTTATTTTTTCACACATTGTTATATAAGAATTTACTTGGGTCATTTTTTTTCTTGTTTTATGTAATCGCATCATGGAACCGAGACACACATAGCACTGGAAGGCAACCCCATTCAAATGTCCCAGGAACGGATAATCTCACCTGTAAGTCGTACCGACTAAGGCCGAACCGCATTTAAACAAAATGATCGCTGTTTCTTCTTTAAATTTTTTCGAAACCAATTCCAATATATAACGGTGTAGCTGCTTCTTGAACGAGTTTATCTGTCAATCAGGCGACAAAAAGGCCCACGTCTAAAAAGGCAATTTTGTCTCCACCCACATTAATAACTTGTGGTAATTTTCGCCTAAAATTCTTCCGCCTTAGCCTGACAGACAGTTATTTCCAAAAGAAATTTTTTGGAAATGGATAGTTGGAGAGTAGACAAGGAGTACACGTCAGATAGTTATGGTTCAGATGGCCCCGAACGAAGGGAAATGAAGTGCGTACCGCCCTACGTACAGTGGAGATGGCGACGATGGGAGCAGTTAGTCGTGGTACGCTTGTCTGGGATATCTCTACCCTTGTTCCGAGCATCCACAGGTTACACATCACCAGCCCAAATGTTGAAATGATAATTCATAAAGGTTGGCGATGAAAGATATTTAGAAAATATTTGGAACGTGGAAGGACAATGGTGTAAGTGTGGTTTGTTAATTTGATAAATTGAACAGAGCCGGACTCCAAAAATTTGTGCTATAACAGTCGTGTGTTTTCTGAAACTTATACAGTGCGAAACATTTCTAAGTGCCCAAATAACATTTTTATAATCATTTTATCTTAGCGAAGTATTTTTTTATTTATTTTTTTGTTGTTATTTTTTTGTCGAAAAACTTATACCATTTTATCATTACAATAATATTTGAATTTTTTTAATGAAAAATTTTTGTGTGCTCAAACAATGTTTTTAGAATCTTTTTACAGCCTAGCTTGGTAATTTTCATTTCGTTGTTTATTTTTTTCTCAAAAGATATTACTTTAATTTAACACTACTATATTTAATTTTTTTTTTAATGAAACATTTTTGGTTGTCCAAATACTATCTTCAGAATTTTAATAGATTCTAGCAAAATATTTTTTTTAGTATATTTTTATTTAAAACTCATTTAATTTATTACTGCAAGGATCCTTGAATTTTTTTTTCAAATACTAATATGCATTTTTTTAATTTTTATTGAATATTTAAATTTTTTTTTGACTCGCTAGTCTTTAACAATAGTTTACGGAGTATTGGAGCTTGCATTACTAAGGTTAAATAGATAATTTAATGTTTTGTCTTGTCGATTTATTGATATTTAATTATTTTAAAACATGACCATTTTTTTTTTTAAGTTTTTACTCCATATTATTATTTTATTCTTATGTGTTTTATTGTTGTGTATCGTTTGTATTGGAAATATTTTAATACTGTGTTTGCCGTTTTGTTGAATGTCTTAAAATCGTTTCTATTTTCTGTACTTAATTTTTTTTGTCTTGTTTCTTGTAATTGTATACTCAAATGTTTTAAAGCTGGGGACCAGCTTTCATGGGCGGTGGAGATGTGTCACGCAGTACTTGAGTTAGCTGGAAGCAGGTTAACCGCACTACATTGTCGCCAGGGAAAAAGTGCTGTGTCAATTAAATTAATAACAATACCTCGCGCGGTAAAAATGTCAGTTGGGTTTTGAGTTCGAAAGTAGAAAGTCCGCGGGGTACTGCGTAGGCCCAACTCCTTCCCCAGGATGGTCCGTCCTCAGGGGTTGTAATAACAAAATGTAAGTATTCTCTTTTTTTGCATTGTTTCAATCTAATAAACTTGTACTTTGTTTTCTACCTCTATGTTTTATTTATTAAAGTATTCATTCAATAATTAGTTAAAATCCTCTCGTATGCCAAGAGAGTTAAAGTGGCTCATGGGTATCGCCGATAGTACTCCGGGTAACCGGACAGTATGGGAGATACCTGTGGACGTCGCATATAATACTCAAGAATAGGTTCTAGACCCCCTAAAAAGGGTAGATTTGCGACAATATACACCAAATTTCCAGTTTTTGTACTCTTACCAGCTTGCTTCACTTATTTTCCCTTACTTGAACCTATTTAACTCCAACCCTTCAACGGAATCATCTCAAAATATAATCTAGTTCCAGATGTTGTTATAATACATAAGTGTACAAAATTTCAAATGAGTATCTCAATTTTATTTTATCAACCCCTTTAATAATGGGGTAGGGTTGGTGGGGGGTTGAAAAATATTATAAATAATCTGAGGCCTTAGCTTCTAGTACATACACCAACTTTCAAGTTTCTGTAATCTTACCAGCTTACTTTACTTATTTTCCCTTACTTACCCCTATTTAACCCCCAACCCATCAACGGAATCATCTCAAAATATAGGCGAGTTCCAGATGTCGTTATAATACATACGTATACCAAATTTCAAGTGAGTATCTCAATTTTATTTTATCAACCCCTTTAATAATGGAGTGGGGGTGGTGGGGGGTTGAAAAATATTATAAAAAAATCTGAGGCCTTAGCTTTTAATACATATACTGAATTTCAAGTTTCTGTACTCTTACCAACTTGCTTTACTTATTTTCCCTTATTTGCCCCTATTTAACCCCTAACCCTTCAACGGAATAACACCAAATTATAATATATTCGCACACCAAATTTCAAGTGAATATCTCTATTTTATTTTATCAACCCCTTTAATAATGGAGTGGTGGGGGGATGGAAAATATTAGAAAAAAATTTTAGGCCTTGACTTCTAGTACAAACACCTAATTTCAAGTTTCTGTACTTTTAGCCGCTTGCTTTACCTATTTCCCTTACTTACCCTTATTCACCCCCCAGCCCTTCACTAGATATGTCCAAGAAACAATCCAGTTCCAGATCTCGTTATAATATATACGTGTACAAAATTTCAAGTCAATATCTTAAAGCGTTCCGGAGAAAACGTGCGGACAGAAAAAAGTTACAGACAGACAGACCGACAGACAGGCAGAAATTTCTAAACGCATTTCAAGAAAAAAAAATTGAAATGTTTTTACGATTACTATACTTCCAATCCACTAGTGGTGGTTAACTAGCGATTATAAAACCAGGCCTCACAATTATAACTTACTAATAAGTGAAGTTGGATGAAAGCTTAATTAAATGTATTTTTAAAGCTACAGAAAGATCCCTTTCATAGGAATTATTTATAGATGCACACACATAAACACCTCTGTGGTGGCAATGGGGAATGAAACTTTATCAGATTGTGTTGTCCTTGGATTTAAGCATGTGCACCAATTTTCAGCTCTCTAACTTATCAGGAAGTAATTTAGAAATTGCTTAAAACATTTTTTATTTACAAAAATACGAATTTTCACCCTTAGTTCCCGGGTCTGAAGTGATTATAACTCGGTCAATTTTTACCGTAATAAAGAAAAACAAAAACAAACTAAAGTTATTTTTTAAAGCAACAAGATTTTTTGCAATTTCTTACTCTATTAATTATAATTATTTGCAGAAAAATCGTTTACCTCATATGGCATGAATCGAGCAATTTTTACAGTAATAGAAATAAATTTTCAAACTTAGTACCATTTTATAACTTCGGCTGTTACACAACAAATGCTAAAAGAATAGTAACGCAATAACATACGATCTATTAGATATATTTAAAAAATAACCGATTTGGCATTATTGCCAAACTGCTGGCCGCAACAATGTTTATCAAGTCAAATTTTACATCGATTTTCAAGTATTCGTATATTAATCTTGTATATCGCATCAGCGCCTCTATGGCAAATTGCTGAACTAATCAGACCTTATTGCGGCCGCCTTTAAATTGCTATATTTCCTTTATTTTTAGTTCAATCACAGAAAGAAAACTATATTCTGGTAGATTGAAACGTCCTCTACATTCTAAACAAGAAAAGTAAGGCACATAAAGTCGTTTTGATGGTAAAATAAGGCAGCGAATTATTGCGGCGGGTATACGGCCGTGATAGTGTCGTTGACGCAATAATGAATGTAAAAATCACTATTTATGGCCGCAATATTGTTTGCAGGATAAATAAATAAATATATATATATATATATATATATATATATATATATGAAGTGTTGGTGTTCTTCCGGGTGTTTTCCCGTGAAGTTGGTAGGCTCCTGTGGGAGCCACGCTTGTCTGAACGACGTTTCGGCGGAATCTCATCTGCCATCCTCAGGTTCTAGCTGGAAGCTGCCTACTGAACTGAAGTTCAGTTCGAGCAACGAGGAGCAGCAGTAGCACCGGCAGCAGCAGCAGCAGCAGTAGCGGCGGCAGCAGCAGCAGCAGCAATAGGCAGCTTCCAGCTAGAACCTGAGGATGGCAGATGAGATTCCGCCGAAACGTCGTTCAGACAAGCGTGGCTCCCACAGGAGCCTACCAACTACACGGGAAAACACCCGGAAGAACGCCAACACTTCATATATATATATACAGACTGTCTATTTTACGAGGGCCACACCAAATATCTCGCTTAATATCTATTGTAGAAGAATAAAGGTTTAGAAACAGTTATCCCATTTTTTGTGAGCTATATTTCAGTAAAAAGAAATTTGAAATCCATAGCCTACTTTATGAGATATATTACAAAAACCTGAAAAATAGGAAAACCACAAACGGTTATAGCTTCCTTATTTGACGTGATACGAAAAAAGTTAAAGGAATGAAAGTTGACGGCAAAGACAATAAGAATAATAACGTGTAACAAAAAAATCGAAAAATGCAGTTGGCTTTGACATACGCTATTGTGCAAAAATGAAAAATGTATATCTCAAAGTAGGCCATGACGCCATTAATTCCGTTATTTTTTTCTCATTCCAACGATATAAAACATGTCACAGAAATTTTAACCGATAGTGTCAATATTTAATATTTTACGAATACCACAATTCATATAATTGAATCGTAACAATCAGCTGTGCCATAATTAGTGAAAAACAATGTATACAGTTATTAATAAATTTGACAGATCACTGTTGTATGTTGTATGTTGTATGTTGCGTTGTCGAGTTCTAAGACAAATTTTATATCAGTAATGGACTAATACACCAATTTCCATTGACTACGTTTTCAGATAGTGTTTGATAAAAGAGACTTACGATTTTTTTTTCGAATTTTTTTTCTTTACCGTTTAGCCGGAAAAGAATAATAAAGCTGAAAAACTTTCCCCTCTGACGTCAATTTGCCCGTGACGTCACGATATGAAGCCGGCAACAGTGCATTGTCCTGATGCCGAAATTTGTATTTTAGTTTGATTTTTCAGTAGTTCAATCAGAGATTTATAATAAGTCTCTCAGAGTTCTGTCAGTATTAAGGAGGTTATGAGTCAGTAATATTTTTCGATTTTTTTCGTGTTAAAATACACTAACTTTGGGTCTGTATTAATTGAATTCAAATTTCAAAATATGGAAACAAAATCATGTTTTGTGCCATGTGCCATTGTTTTACGCAAAAATTGGAAAGACAAATAAATATTAAAATGTAAGGTTATATTAAAGTAGTTCAAATAGTTCAACGTCACAGAATCTATTGCGATGTTGTCAATTCTTGTAATTGATAAAAATTTAATAATTTAAAACCCAATTATTTGCCTTATTTGTAAATTATTTTGATATCAATAGAAAGTAAATGCATAAAAACTTCATAGAGATTATGTTTATTAAAGGATAATTGTAATTAAACGGCAATTTAATGCAGGTAGAGTTACCGGGGATAATGACGTCACGACCACCAATTTATTTAATTTTTATCTAATCCAGGTATTAAAAAATTGGGGTAATAATTATTTTGGTATTATTTTGACCTTACCAATGGGTTCATATAATTAAAATATTTAAAAAATCTTAAGTGTATTAGTCCATTATGGTGTACACCAATAACAACAAATTCGATATGATTAGCATTTATTGTCAGTGCAATTTTGACGCTGAGATGGCAGTCACGGTTTACGGAGATAGATTTCCAGATGCTCCGCAGCCAAATCGAACTATGTTTAGGAAGTTAGTTCAAAATCTAAAAACGCACGGTTCATTTTCAAAAAAAGTAGTAAGGCGAGCGCATGTTGCGGATGATGTAAGAAAAGTGAATAGAGTAATGAATTATGTTAACCAAAATGAGGAAACCTCTTTGAGACAAATTCAGAGAAACTGTCGCATAAAAAAAGACAAGAAAAATATTGAAAAAAAAACGGATTTCGATGCTACAAAATGAGGAAAGTTCAACATTTAAATGAGGGAGATAAGCCAAGGAGAGTAAGATTTTGTAGATTGTTATTAAATAAGAAAAGAATGACGCGCTGATATGTAGCAAAATTCTTTGGTCGGACGAATCAAATTTTTCTAATAATGGATTTTTCAATAGAAATATGCATTATAAGTGGACACGAGAAAATACACATTGGTGCAGAGAGACTGCTTTCCAAGAAAGATTTTCTACGAATGTTTGGTTGGGTCTTTTAGGGACTAAAGTAATTGAACCTTATTTTTATGATGACAAATTAACCGCTCGTAGATACCTTAATTTCCTGCAAAACGAATTTCAAGATTTTCTTTATGAATTAACAGTGGCAGAAAGATTAAATTATTCATATTTTCAACAAGATGGGGCTCCACCTCACACTGCTGTAATATGTACAAATTATTTAAATCAAGTTATGCCAGATAGCTGGATAGGCACCTATGGACCCATTCTATGGCCAGCTCGATCACCAGATATTACTCCCTTGGATTTTTTCGTCTGGGGTTACATTAAAGACAAGGTATTTCAAACTGCCCCTGAAAATATTGAGGACATCAAAACCAGAATTCGAAACGCATGTGAGGCAATTACTCCTGAAATGCTCCAAAATGTATTGCGTGAAGTGTTTCGTAGAGCACGTTTATGTGTCAGAATGCATGGTGCACAATTTGAGCATTTGTAGTTAGAAAAATAAATACACACAATTTCTTTTCAATGTAGTAGTAGGTAGTACTGTTATACATAGTTTTTCGTTTTTTTCTTTGGATGTTCGTTTTGTACTTGTATTTTTATTTATGAGATATTTATTGGTTTGTATTAAATTGTAATAAATAATTACGGAATTATAATTATTATAAAGTGAATTTTTACTATTATGGCACAGCTGATTGTTACGATTCAATTATATGAATTGTGGTATTCGTAAAATATTAAATATTGACACTATCGGTTAAAATTTCTGTGACATATTTTATATCGTTGGAATGAGAAAAAAATAACGGAATTAATGGCGTCATGGCCTACTTTGAGATATGTATTTTTCATTTTTGCACAATAGCGTATGTCAAAGCCAACTGCATTTTTCGATTTTTTTGTTACACGTTATTATTCTTATTGTCTTTGCCGTCACCTTTCATTCCTTTAACTTTTTTCGTATCTCCTCAAATAAGGAAGCTATAACCGTTTGTGGTTTTCCTATTTTTCAGGTTTTTGTAATATATCTCATAAAGTAGGCTATGGATTTCAAATTTCTTTTTACTGAAATATAGCTCACAAAAAATGGGATAACTGTTTCTAAAACTTTATTCTTCTACAATAGATATTAAGCGAGATATTTGGTGTGGCCCTCGTAAAATAGACTATATATATATATATATATATATACATATATCCCAGATTTTCCTCAAAAAGAGGTCGTTTCTTGGAAAGACCCCAATAAGAGAAAAACGAGGCAAGGCTACGCCATGAAAGGATGCTGAAAGCTTTCTTGGAGAATGATGCATTAAAGACTTCGAACATTTTTTTAAATAACTTTCAGAAAAACTTAACGTGTATTGCACAGTGCAATATTAAAATAATGTCCGATTATGTCTGGATATATAGACTAAATATCGATAATGTGGATACAACTGAAAGTGAAGTTAGTTATATATATATATATATATATATATACATATATCCCAGATTTTCCTCAAAAAGAGGTCGTTTCTCGGAAAGACCCCAATAAGAGAAAAACGAGGCAAGGCTACGCCATGAAAGGATGCTGAAAGCTTTCTTGGAGAATGATGCATTAAAGACTTCGAACATTTTTTTAAATAACTTTCAGAAAAACTTAACGTGTATTGCACAGTGCAATATTAAAATAATGTCCGATTATGTCTGGATATATAGACTAAATATCGATAATGTGGATACAACTGAAAGTGAAGTTAGTTATATATATATATATATATATATATATATATATATATATATATATATCCCAGATTTTCCTCAAAAAGAGGTCGTTTCTCGGAAAGACCCCAATAAGAGAAAAACGAGGCAAGGCTACGCCATGAAAGGATGCTGAAAGCTTTCTTGGAGAATGATGCATTAAAGACTTCGAACATTTTTTTAAATAACTTTCAGAAAAACTTAACGTGTATTGCACAGTGCAATATTAAAATAATGTCCGATTATGTCTGGATATATAGACTAAATATCGATAATGTGGATACAACTGAAAGTGAAGTTAGTTAACAGTGCAGTGCAGTGTTGTAATTTCAAAAGAAGTAAACATTAAAATTTTGATCTAATGATTTGGACTTGGTTTTGCCACCCAATTTAAAAATAAGCAAGTGATCATAAGTGCAGAATATATTAAGTAGGTATCAGCGTTTGAATGAAAATAATTCCCCAGTGATTGATATAGATTATTTTTGCAAAAAGCAAGTGAATTTTTGGAAAATAGTTTGACAGTTATTGAAAACACCAAAAAATGTGAGTACAAAAGTAGCTTGGAATTAAACTCTGATCAGATTGAGTTAATGTTAATGAAAAAGGGACGATATCACCCCTCAAAAGCAATTTATTCATTAATGTATTTGACTCTTTGAACGGCTTATTATAATCATGTAAAAGAACATTTAATACCTACTGCCTCAGAAGAGATACCTACAGAATATTTCTTCATCACTTAACATTGCTCTTGATAGTGATTTTAAGAACACTGGATATTACCTGCATCAATTGTATTGTACTGTATAATTTAATTGGATTGTTCATAAAGTTATTAAATTAATGAAATTGGTATTGTCGCGTATTTTCACCCCTGAAGCCACCTTCCAGGATCCGTGGGTTCTAAATAATTTTAACAAGGGGTAACCACTAACACTTTTTTTAATACTTTACTGTTTAAATTTTATTTGCTTGATATTTAACCTCACATTTTCACTTTTCAACTTATTCCTCTTGCATCGGGAACCTCATCTTATATACTTACTCCAAAATTGCCTCCAGAGTTATCTAGAACACAATCGAGAATCTTCTTCCACAACATTCCAGATAACTCGATCTCTTTCTACAAACTTCCAAGAGAGTTACTATTAGTCATGGGCGTATCAGTCTCAAGTTTCGAGGGGGTGTAATGCATAACACTGTCCCCTCATTAAGCCTGATCGTCCCGGTCAGGCAATTCAGAGTGATCAATGTATTTTGCCAGTCTATACAAATGCACGATCTTCATCTTGTACTTTTTGCTTCGTTGAATCCGATAGATGACGTCATTAATTCGGGTAATAACAGTATACGGTCCATCCCAAGGTGGTTGAAGTTTCACTGACCTTCCTTTCTTTCGCTGTGGGTTGTACAACGAAACCAGCTTCCCGCCTTCTGAACTACCTTTTCGGTCATAACGAGCCTTCATTCGGTCACTGGCTGTGGTGATTTGGTCCCTAACCAGGTCATGGACATTTCTTAGACATTCACTCATTTCATCCACATGGTTGTTCACATGAAGCCGTTCCCTGCCCGAGGTTCCAAACATCAAATAACATGGCAGTCTATCTCATGTCCAAATACTACACGGGCCAGGGTCTATTTTGTAGACTCATGGATAGCAGCTCTATATGCCATGAGGAAAACGGTACGTGGAGATCCCAGTCACGTTGATTCTTATAAACCACTTCAGAGCGATGCTCTTTCATAGCCTTGTTATTTTACAATTACGACAGCAAGCTTCAAAATCTTGACTATTTACCCCGTAAAATCATTGACGTACTTTATTTAGGATCTTGTTAATGCCGAAGTGTCTACCGGATGCTCCATTATTCACTTCCTGAAGTACTTTCGGTACCCGACACCTGAGAATCACTAGACGCATAACAACTTGCTTCCCATTCGGGCTTTCCTATGCTCTCTTTAACAGCCCGTTCATAAGTTTAAGTGAGTCCCACTGTACCCAAAAAGCCTTTAATCCAACTGCTTTGTCCGAAATATCCTTCCACTCTGGTCGAACTCCTCTGTCCTTTGCTCTCAATATAGCCCCAATTTCTGTTTCGTTCAATTGTTCTTGTCTCAGGGCATCAGTTGTCCAATCATCTGGAACATCTATTTTAATAGTGTTGACTATTTCCATGCTCCGCTGTTTCTCGGCGTCAGTGTTTGCAGTCGTCCTTGCATGGTCTTCTAGATAAAGCATCTGCGTTCCTGTGAAATCTTCCAGGTCGACGTTCGATTTTCAAGTCGTACTGTTGCAGTCGTTCTATCCAACGAGCCAGTTGACCTTCCGGGGTTTTCAACTGCAACAGCCATTTCAACGCAGCATGCTCGATCTGGATTTTGAAATATCGTCCATAGAGATACTTATGAAAATGGTCCACTGATTTGACGATGGCCAATAACTCTTTCCTGGTTACACAATAGTTTCGTTCTGGTTTGGAATGCACCTTGCTGAAGTACTCGGTCACTCTTTCCTCTCCGTTCTGGATTTGGGACAGCATACAACGAATCGAAGAATTGCTGGCATCCTATCTAAAATAAAAAGTACATTCCGTTGTGGGTATGCTAGCAGAGGACCAGTACATAGAGCTGCCTTCAACTTTCTCAGTGACGTTCCACACTCTGGTGTCCACTGGTACTGCACTTTCTCCTCTATCAGCGGGCGTAATAGCTTCGAAATTTCTGCAAACCCTTCCACAAAGTGTCTATAATAAGTGCAGAGGCCAAGGAAGCTTCGTACTTCATGAACGTTAGATGGTCTTGGTGAATCTCGTACGGCAGAATTTTTGTCGAGGTCCGTTTGTACTCCCTCCAAAGACACTACGTGACTAAGGAATTTGAATTCTTTCTGAAATAGAAGGCACTTCTTCGCGTTCAATTTCAGGAGTGCGTTCCTGATTCGCCCAAATACTTCTTGAAGATTTTTCAAGCGTTCTGTAAAGTCTCATCCCATAACCAGCACGTCATTAAGGTAAACCAGGCACGTCTTCCAGGTTAGCCCTCGTAATACGAATTCCATCAACCATCAGGATGAAGTCTCACATGTCAGTATGCGCTCCTAAGGTCTAACGTAGAAAACCATCGTGATCCTGCTAACGTGATTAACGTGTCATCAATTCGGGGTAATGGGTAACTGTCTTTCTTCGTAACATCGTTCAATTTTCTGTACTCGACAAAATATCTTAACGTTCCGTCATTCTTGGTAACCAAGACTACTGGTGATGACCAGGGACTCGTTGACTCCTCAATGACTCCATCTTGTAGCATTTTATCTATAATTGTCGAGGCGTCTTCTTGTTTTGCTATCGGAAGCATACTAGGTTGTTGTCGAATGGCAGGTGAGTCACCAGTATTTATCCGATGCTGGACTATGTCTGTTTTTGTAAGGGCCTCTATATTCTTGGCTATTAATGAAAACGAAGTGTAATTTATATGAAGTTTATTTTTAACGACAGTTCAAGTTCAAGTGACATAACACACAGTAGTTATATATTAGTTAGTGACAAAGACAATAAGTGACAAAGGTTTTCTATACGAATTATCAAAAAAAATGTACAGTTAATGTTTTAACTCAACACCTTCCCTAAAACATTACATTTTAGTTATCATTTCTAATCAAATATCATATTAAAAATAATTTAATTCATTCCCAAGAGTTTCCATAGACGAACAAACTGTTCTTTATTCGAAAACGGTTTAGTAAAAATATCAGCCACCTGCAATTGAGATGGAACATGTTGAACAAGAATAAGACCTTGTTGAACTTGCTCACGAATGTAATGATATCGAACATCTATATGTTTCGAACGTTTATGTAATTCCGGATTCTTTGTTAATTTAATAGCACTGGCGTTGTCTATGAACAAAGTTGGAACTTCTTCAAGATTGCTTATCTCCTCAAACACTTTCTTTAACCGTACTGCCTCCCGTGCAGCCTCACTTGCTGCAATGTATTTAGCCTCGGTAGTTGATAAAGAAACACTCTGTTGCCTCCGACTCGCCCATGAAACAGCTCCACTTGCATACTTGCATACAATTCCACTGACTGATCGTCGTGTAGTTGGGTTGCTTGCATAATCCGCATCACTGTAAATTTCCAGTTTCCCCATTCCTTCTTCCGAGCCATACCTGATACCGAGTCCTTTTGTACCTTTAACATATCTTAAAATCTGTTTTACCATCTCCCAATGTTTTTCTTCTGGCTTCTCAAGAAATTGAGACACATAGTTGACTGCAAAGGCTATATCTGGTCTAGAAGCGACAGCTAAATACATCAAACAACCAACTGCTTCACGATTAGGGGTTGCTGTCAACTTAACTTCCTAATTCCTTCACCCGGCAATACTTCTTCTTCAACCATATGTTGAATTTGTTCATCTCTAAGTTCTTGATTTCCTTGGTTACAATTTACTTTCGGTCCAAAAACTGCTAAAGTCTTCTCAACTTCTTCTGGTGCAAACATAACCTCTCGACTTCTGATCATATGATTTCCTGGCTGCATCAAGACACGAAACCCATCGATTTCATCAACGTAGTCCACAAAAATTCCTTTTCTTCCTTTTGCATCCCATTTTTTTCTCTTCGCATCAGGTACATGAACATAACATTCACTTCCAAATATGTGCAACTTGTTCAAGTGTCCTGATTTTCCTGTGAACAGCTCAATAGGTGTCTTCCCCTCAATGCTACTGGGTCCTACACGATTGAGTAAGAAGACTGTTGTATTCACAGCTTCGGCCCACAGATTCTTCGATAAGTCCTTCGCAATGAGCATTGTCCTAGCTAGTTCAACTACAGTCCTGTTTGTCCGCTCTGCACATCCATTTTGTTGTGGAGTATACGGGTTTGTAATAATAAGCTTTACACCATTTGAAATCAGCAGTTTCTTCACAGCTTCATTATTGAATTCCAGCCCACCACTACAAACTTTTTACTAACTTCCCATAGCTATTCTTGACAATCTGCAACACTTTTTCAAGAAATAGACGAAGCGCATTCTTGAAAAATCACATGTAAAACACAAAAAATATTTTGCTCCTCCCAAAGAAGTAGTTTCCATTGAACCACACAAATCAGCATGCAAAATTTCAGCACACTCAGTTGCTCGTTGCTTTCTAGTCTGGAAAGGGATTCCGTGCTGTTTTCCCTCGACACAAGATCCACAAAACACGTTATCTTCAGCAACTTCAATCCCATTCTTCTTTAGAATCTTCGAAACATGATTTTTATTTTGATGAGCTAATTTTTCGTACCAAATCTGCAGAGAATTCTTGACTGCTACATTAGCTTCACTTGTGCTCGAAGCATCTGGATCTATCAGTCGAATCTTCATTTCGAACAAATTTCCTTTCCTCACACCGCAAGCTTTGACTTCCCTTCCGTTTGAAAAGACACATCCAGAAGATGTAGATTGGAACGATAGACCTTTGTCCAACGCAGAAATAACAGAAAACAGGTTTTCTCAAGCGAGTGGTGCAAACAAGACGTTTTCCATATGACCTCGCAACCATTTTCCTTCGATATTTGACACAAAGTTAATCCTTCCCTGTCCAAGTGCATCCATTGTTGAGTTATTCCCGATGAAAATCTTTCTAGGAACTTTGAACTCCTCAAATGTAGAAAACCATTCTCGCTGACGAGTTAAATGATCTGTCGAACCACAATCAACGATCCATGCTTCCGAATCCACTTCTGAAGTCAAACATTCACTTATATAAGCTTGATCCCTGGTTTGTTGTATCTTAACTTTTCCAGATTTCAAAACTGGGCAATCTCGACGAAAATGGCCTATATCTTGGCATTTGTAACACCTGAACGTTGATTTCTTCTCCTCAGGCTTAGAATGGAATTTCTTCTTTACTTTGTCATGATTTTCCTTTTGAAAATTCTTTGTTTTTGTTGCAACCAAAGCTACCAACTCTTCTTGCTTCGCTGATCTCTGCTGACGACGTCTATCTTCTGATGTCAGCACACTTATGAGGTTGGTCAAAGTTCGCTAATCTTCAGATCGCACCTACCAAGCTTGACGTAAGCTTTTAAATTCATCTGGCAAAGTATCCAAGAGCTTCACCATGAGGGATGAATCATCAGGCTTGATATTCAATTGTTGCAACCTCAAAATTACACTTTCAAATTTTGAAATATGAGTAACCATGTCATCAGCTAGATTCATGCTGAAATTGAAGAATTCTGCTTGAACAGTATGAGCTGCTTGTTGCGTCTGCTGTTCAAAAATAGCTTGTAATTTCAGCCACATTTCACGAGCAGTTTGACATGTAACCAGCAAAGACATAACTTTACTTTCCAGCGTTTTAACAATTACTTGACTAGCTAACCTGTCCGCCTTGTCCCAAGTCTTTAGCTCTGCAGCATATTGATTCCTCTGATCTTGATTTGACGCTGCTCCAACCGCTTCCGGTTTGTTCAACTCGCCCATACACATTTCATGCGCGTTCTCAGTTCCTCTTAACAAATTCCGCACAACAAACTTCCACAAATTCCAGTTGTCAGCTCCACGTAGTTTTTCCACGCCTTGGAACTCCATTTCTTATTGTACTAATTACCAGTTTCGAGAATTCTGGGAACCACGCTCTGCTACCATATTAATGAAAACGAAGTGCAATTTATATGAAGTTTATTTTTAACGAGTTCAAGTTCAAGTGACATAATACACACTAGTTATATATTAGTTAGTGACAAAGACAATAAGTGACAAAGGTGTTCTATACGAATTATCAAAAAAAAAATGTACCGTTAATGTTTTAACTCAACATTGGCAAACACTGAACTTTCCTTTTCCAGGAACTTGATTGCCTCCCCTCGTTCATCCTTAGATAAACGCTCCAACAGGGAACTCAGCAAGGTCAAGGCTTCCTGGTTTATATTCGTAGATGAATTTCCCTCTGTTGGTTCCTCACACCTTGCTACTCATGTGACCACTTCATAGGAACCAATCGGTTTGCATTCTTTGATTGTCACTGCGTGTGAATTTAAATTAACGACTCTAATTGGGATTTTGTCTTTAGTCCGGGTTAAAGTTCTTGCCACAATAATATTAGTTAGGGACTTAATCGACTCATCACCTTCAACCAGGCCAACACGGTAACCTACAGGATTTCCTTCCAAGGGAGCATCGAATATCTGTTCCGAATAAGCAAGAATTGGTCGTCTGCGGTTGCCAGGATAAATTTCTTATTTCCAATTTTCAAGATTCGCTCCCCTACGTCGACAAAAACTTCTGCTTTCCCATGATGTCCAGGCCAGAAGCTAGTAACTGCGAAGAAAAAAAACATGTTTAAATGTGATTACAATGAAGATGATAATATAGTTGCTGAAGTAGCTGAAATTGAATTAGATGATGCTATGAATTCTCCAGAAAGTACACCAGGAGAATTGCAAAGTAAAAACATAAATTATTCAACAAAAAAGAAAGAAATTAATAGTCGATTCTGCAAAGAACTTATTGGAGCATTGGTGTATTTAGTAGTTGGAACTAGACCTGATATTGCTAACACTGTTTCCAGATTAGCTTAATTTGGACCTTCATTTGTAATGTCAGCCACAATGAATTGAATCTCAACCGTGCAACCTGCAGTTGCAAATTGACCTCCCCATGAACCGCAGCGCTGTCTCCCGTGGCTGTCCGAATAATTACTTAATTTTGCTTCTTCTTAATCTGCAAGCCCGATATAAACCCTGGCCGCACTATTGATGACATAGTGTCATCGCCAGCGCTGCTCGGGAATAAATGAACCGTTGGCGCGCCGCGGTAATATTTAATACCTCGGTGCACCAACCGTTAGCCAATCAGCACGCGCCTGCGCGGCCGCGATAATATCAGCTACGATACCAGTGCCCCCCTGGCACTTCTTGCTTAAGGCTGTGTTATCAATGTCAAAATACCGCGTTCACAGTCGTAAATCTTTCAACATATTGTTCTTAAAAACAAACCAACAAAAATCGGATTTGATTTAAATATTAGAACTAATTAACTTAAATCTAGTACGTATCATATTTTATATTTGAAAACTAAATCAAATTAAATATTTCCTTTGGATTATTACACGCGAACGTGCCACTGAATCGTCCGTAATTCACCATTAATTATTTTATATTCTTTAATGGGACTCAAATATTCAAATAAAATATGATACGTACTAGAATAAATATATTAAATGTAAAAAAAAGTTAAAACTCGGCATAATATTTGCTCCTAAGGGAGATTAATATGTTAGAAAAAATGTATTCAATTTTGCCAATTTAATTGGACGGTTTACTAATAGAGGGCGAAGCAGTAGCTATTCGAAATACCAACTATGCTTCAAATCACTAAAAACTGCAGGGTCGAACTTTTTGTTTTCTCTGCCATTTGAAATATAGCTTAAAATAATTTAAATTTACTTACCAATTGAATTGTTACATTTCTAGTAGCCCGGGAGGCAGCGACAGATTTTTCGCGTTAATATCTATAAAGCTAGATTTTTTTTCAAAGAGAGTTTAGATTTCGAATTGTCACGAATTGTCAAGAAATGATGATTCGCCTTCGCTCCTGCCGGCCCCAATTTTCGATTTTCACCTCGCGATTCATGTTGTACGGTCATTGCCGACCTTCTCCTCGCCATCGAGATATAGAACGGGTCTCCGATTGCCGTATTTGTTTAGTTCTTACGTTTGAAAAAGTGACTTGCGGTCGTGCTAATAGGCGACTATTTTTAAGTGGTTTCCCGAGTTCGAATCCCGACCGGGGATATTTTTTTTTTCATTTTCAATTTTTTGGCACATATTTTTGATTCTATAATTGCGATTTGCTCCGTTCTATTGCATTTTTCGGAGAAGTTTTGCATTTTCCGCCGCGGAATATTAAGATGCTCTATTTGGATCAAAAATCACATTCTACTTCCGGGTGGCTAAATCTTTGGTAGACATTGCAAAAACGGCAATACGTAGTCAAATCACGACAATTATATATTCCTCATTAGTATTAATAAACAGACAGTATTTTTATAGATCTGTTAATAAGCTTTTATTTACTCCATTATGTTATATTATTTTGGTAAGGAAATTTCTAATTTTTAATCGAAATAGTGCAGATTAATATTTCGCGGCGGAAAATGCAAAACTTTTCAGAGAAATGCAATAGAACGGAGCGAATAGCAATTATAGAATAAAAAATATCTGCCAAAAGATTGAAAACGAAAAAAAAAGTATCCCTGGGCGGGATTCGAACTCGGGAAACCACTTAAAAATAGTCGCCAATTAGCACGACCGTAAGTCAATTTTTCAAACGTAAGAACTGAATAAATACGGCGATCGGAGACCTGTTCTATGTCTCGATGGCGAGGAGAAGACCGGCGATGACCGTACAACGAGATTCGAGAGGTGAAAATCGAAAATTGAGGGCGGCAGGAGCGAAGGCGAATCGTCATTTTTTGACAATTCGTGACAATTCCAAAAACGAAATTTTCGTCCATCTGTTTTTTTCTTTAATTTTTTACCCATTTATGCACCACCAAGAGTTTGGTAGAATTGCACCTTCATTATAGATGCTATCTAAACTCTCTTTGGAAAAAAATCTAGCTTTATAGAAATGATTTCAGTCGCTGCCTCCCGGGCTATAGTTTATTCTACATCTTCAATAACTTTTTGTAAGTAATATTGCTAATAAATCAGGAGCATATCTAATTATAAAATATCATTACTGTAAAAAGTAATTTTTATATGGAGTAAATGTATCTATTTGTAATCCAGATTGTGAAAAATCAATGCCACGCGGGATTAAAAAGAACTTTGATCTTGTGGCATATAGACAAACTACCTTTGCATACACTCTAATAGTGTAGATTGTAGATAATCAATTATTATTTTGAAAGAGTAAAATGTCTCTTACTCCCCGAAGCAGAGCGTACATTTTTTCTGGGAGCAAAAATGACACGTTAGTCTTTGAAAATGATAACTAAACTAGCAGTACAGAAATATTGTTTTGAAGAATTCCGATTTTCTCATTTCCTCAAGCACGCAAAATGTATTTCCATTGTTTTCCTCTGGTTTTTGTAATTTCCATTTTCAAACATTATAATTTTATGGTTATTCATTGCTTGTCGTGTGTATGTGTTTTCGTGATATTTCACTTTCGGCGTGAAAGTGATCATCATCAAGTGACGAAAATTTGATGTTTAAGGAAAAGCCTGCAAAAGTTCGCACCCGCAGTGCGTAGGAAGACGAGAGAAATCGATTGGCGGACACCTGAGTGTTCCATCTGCGTTCTTCTTCTGAACAGGGCCTTCAGAAATTTGAAAATTTGTCACATTTTCCATGTTTAGGTGTTTTTCGTTGAATTTTTCTTTCGGTGTGAAAGTTACCATCATCGGGTGACAAACAATTCGATGTTTTAGTAGAAATCTAAAAAAAACAGGGATACGCAGTAAGCGGAGCAAAATCGAATAGTGGACACCGAAGTTTTCCATCTGTGCTATTTCTCTGAATAGGGGCCTTCGAAACAGTTTCCCAATGGAAAATGTCAAATTTTCCGTGTTTACGAGTTTTTCGTGATATTTTACTTTCGGTGTGGGTAGGGGTAGGTATGAAGGTGAGAGAAATCGAATGGCGCAAACCGCTCTTTATCTCGTTTCGTTTTCGAGATACGATCGCGGGAAGCGATCCTTACTTTCCGAGATACGGCCGCTCAAAGACTCCGGAAGGTAAACATCGAAGTTTCTCACCTCTTCCCGAGGTCATATCTCGAGAACTAAACGAGATAAAGAGCTGCGGTTTACGCCATTCCATTTCTCTCGCCTACCTAGTTACTAGTCCAAATAGGTAGGTTAAATCGCAAAAATGTGACCGGAGGGGATCTCTACAGGAAAAGTTGTATTGAGCTGACATGTAAAATAAAAAGTCTAATATATTATTAGTCCTACACTTTCCTTAAGGGTACAAAAAGGATGAAATTGTTTATTTTTGCGTATAAATCGAGAACGATGAGAGATATGGAAAAGGTTTCAGATAAAAAAATGTAGAGCTAATAATTTGGCTTAGGAAAGGTCACATGCGTTTACATCCCATTTTTGATTGTTTGGCTGTAAGATCTGTCTGACTTTTAGGGGATGAATGGAATAATAAAAAAATCGTTTAAAATCGAAAAGTTGATGCTTTTTGTTATTTCTTTTCTGAATCCCCTTAAAATAATTTCAACTTTCTTTGCAGAGATAAAGTTCCTCTGTTTGTTTAGATATAGAAGTTATAAACATCTGAATTTTTAAATTCACGACTTTTCAGGGCTAAACGCTTTACTTTAATTTTTTTCAAGCAACACTGACCTCTTAATGAAATTTCTTTAAAAAAATTCCATTACAGTTTTTTTTCTCACGCATGCCAACGTTGATATCCAGATATAATTACTACAATTCCTACGATTTTTATTTCACTCAACGCCACTGCAATATAGTCGTTGTAACTTTTTCTAGAAAATTGATCCCTCTTGTACGCTTAATTGATTGCTGATTAAATTTCCAACCCGATGATTTTCCGGTAATTTTTGCGTGAGATATGGACCGCTAAAGTGAGTCCAGCTTCGAGGACCAATTCTCCCAAACAAAAAATCTTACGAGCTCGATGGCATATTTAGCTATTTAAAATCAAACGAGAAATCGAGTGGCGCAAACCGAAAGTCGCTGCGGTCCTTCATTTCCGAGATACGGCCGCTCAAAGTTAGCGGAGAATGAAAATGAAAGTTTTTCACCGCTTCCACCGAGAACGAAACGAGACACAGAGCTGCGCTTTGCGCCATTCCATTTCTCTCACCTTCCTACGTCCTCTTGAGTTTGTTTAGATTTTTTCTGAAACGTCGAAATTTTGTCACCCGACGATAACCACTGTCATTCCAAAAGTGAAATGTAACAAAAAACACCTACTCATGAAAAATGTAACATTCTTTCACGTTCCGAGGGTCCTACCTGCATAAAGAACACAGAAAGAGAACGCCACTGTGCTATATTCGATTTGTCTCCCATTACTGCATACCCCTTAATTTTTTCAGATATTTACTAAAACGTCGAAATTTTGTCGCCCGATGATGACCACTTCCATACCGAAAGTGAAATATGACATTATTTCACTTTCCGAGGGTCCTATCCACATAAAGAACGCAGACGGAGAACGCCACTGTGCGCTATTCAATTTCTCTCCCCTTACTGCGTACCTCTGATTTTTTCAGATTTTTCCTAAAACATCGAAATTTCGCCCGATGATGACCACTTTCATACCGAAAGTGAAATGTCACGAAAAACACCTACACGAAAAATGTGACATTTTTTCACTTTCCGAGGGCCCCATCCACATAAAGAACGCAGACGGGAACGCCACTGAGTGCTATTCGATTTGTCTCCCATTATTGTATACCCCTGATATTTTTCATATTTTTTCTAAAACATCAAAATTTTGTCACCCGATGATCACTTTCATACCGAAAGTAAAATGCCACGAAAAACACCTACACATGAAAATGTGACATTGTTTCACTTTCCGAGGGCTCTATCCACATAAAGAACGCAGACGGGAACACCACTGTGCGCTATTCGATTTGTCTCCAGTTATTGCATACCCCTGACTTTTATCATGTTTCTTCTAAAATATCCAAATTTTGTCACCCGATGATGATCACTTTTATACCGAAAGTGAAACGCCACGAAAAACATCTACACACGAGAAATGTGGCATTTTTTTTACTTTCCGAGGGCCCTATCCACATAAAGAACGCAGGCTGAGAACGCCACTGCACGCTATTCGATTTATTTCCCCTTGCTCTGTACCCCTGTTTTTTTTCAGATTTTTCCTAAAACATATAATTTTTGTCGCCCGATGATGACCACTTTCATACCGAAAGTGAAATGCCACGAAAAACACCTACACACGAAAAATGTGACATTTTTTCACTTTCCGAGGGCCCCATCCACATAAAGAACGCAGACGGGAACGCCACTGAGTGCTATTCGATTTGTCTCCCATTATTGTATACCCCTGATATTTTTCAGATTTTTTCTAAAACATCGAAATTTTGTCGCCCGATGATGACCACTTTCATACCGAAAAAGAAATGCCACGAAAAACACCTACACACGAAAAATATGACATTTTTTCACTTTCCGAGGGCCCTATCCACATAAAGAATGCAGACGGAGAACGCCACTGTGCGCTATTCGATTTCTTTCCCCTTACTGCGTACCGCTGATTTTTTTCAGAATTTTCCTAAAACATCGAAAATTTGTCGCCCGATGATGACCACTTTCATAACGAAAGTGAAATTCCATGATAAACACCTACACACGAAAGAAGTGAAACTGTTCTATTTTCCGAGGACCCTACCCGAAGAAAGAACGCAGATGGAGAACTCCGGTGCGCGACATTCGATTTCTCTCCCCTTACTGAGTACCGCCCCTAATTTTTTCAGATTTTTCCTAAAACATTAAATTTTTGTCACCAGATGATGACCATTTTTACATTGAAAGTGAAATGCCACAAAAAACACCTACACACGAAAATCGATGAATAACCATTAAAATTTGAAAAAGAAAATCACAAAAAACAATATCTAACAATAATTGAAACTATTACTGCGTTATTAGATTTTGTAGATAGTTGCGGTGGCTACCGCCTAACGTAGCCACGAATTGTTTAATTATTTACAATCATCAAATCCTATTTCAAAAGTTTAATAGGAACTGAATCATTTTTTATTCACTGCTGTAAATCTAGTCAAGGCTTCCAATAGTGTCCGTACGGCCCTGCACAATTCTGTTGCCAACAACTGATGATGAAATCACTACTTATAGCTAGCCAATTTATTATTCCTATTATATCGGCATAACCATTAGTTCGCTTTTTCTATATACGAATTTACTGTGGCGTGCAAACACATTCTTAAAATAGTTGTTTTATTTAGTGAAAGTATTAATAATAATAATATCAATTTAAATAATAATAAATAATAGTGGAAACTATGGCCACCAGAAGTGGAAAACTCTTCAACCCCGTCTTGACCGAGGGGGATTTGCTCTCTCAGCAGACACTCCCGCTCACCGAAGCTACTACAACGACGTCCGATGCAGCGACGCCTCGCCCCGACTCCGAATTCCAGGAAGGCCAGGGATTCTCTGGAGAGTCCACACCTCCCTCCGACGTACTCTGGGACAGCGTAGGCAAGATAATCTCCGAGCACCTGGAGGTGACGCTGCCGTCGCATCGGCTAACACCGGCGTCGGAACGACGACGTACTATGGTCACCCGGATTCGACACCTATCTCTGCGAGAGGAAGAACCTACACGGATCCAATCTACTACCACCACGGAGGCAGCGGCGACCACTCTGCCCAGCTACGAGCAGCTAGCACACCTACTAGCCATCGCCACGGCCAACCTAGCCAGGATGGTCCCCCTTCATGTCAGGAGCGTCTCACAGCAACCGACCATGCCGGCCTCCCTTCATGCCAGTTACGTCTCGCAGCAGCCAACCATGCCGGCCCCCCTTCATGTCAGGAGCGACTGACAGCAACCAACCACGCTGGCCCCTCTTCATGTCAGGAGTGTCTCGCAGCAGCCAACCACTTTGGCCCACCTTCATGCCAGTGACGTCTCGCAGCAACCAACCACGTTGCCCCCCCTCATGCAGGGTACGTAGCACAGCAGCTCACCGTCCCGGCCCCCTTTTATGCCGCACACGTCTCGCCGCAACCAGGCACACATCGAGAAGAACACGACTCCCAGCAGCCAGGAACCTCAAGACAGATGCATCAGCCGCCAGTCATCACCACCACCACGGCCCCCTACGCTGTAGGGCACGTTTCACCACAATCGGCCACCATGGTCCCCCATCATGCAGGGAACGTCTGGCAGCCGCCAACCACGATGGTCCCACACACTGCACGGAACGCCTCGCAGCTGGAAGCACCCCAAACAGGCTTATTCCGTGGACATGGCACCTATCAACGCGGGGCTCATCATTCACCTTGGACGAGGAAGGACCCACACCCAACAATTTCTGGGGAACAACCCCAGTGGCGCCCGACAGAAATACAACAATTATCTCAAACCATGGTACAGCTCATACAAGAGAGCACCCGAGCAGCCATCCAAGCCGTCACCGAATTATTAACACTCAGAACGCGACCAAGGACACTACCCATCTTCGCAGGACTAGAATGGGAGGATCCTGAGGATTTTCTGGCAGAATTGGATCAAGCCATGGACGAACAAGGTACCCAGGAAAGGGATAAGGTTCGAGTCGCCATCGAGCAGTTGGAAGGAGGGGCAAGGAAGACTTTCGAAATGTGGAAGACGACGAAGATTACCTTTGAGTTTTTCAAAGAAAAAATAAGACGCCGATACAACGACACAGCCACGCTGGGGAATCTACGCTCCCGACTACATGGTGAAAGGCAGCGAAAAGAGAAACCGGTAGCTGTTTTTATCCAAAGGAAGATTGGGCTATGGCTCAGAGTTGCAAAAAATCTGGAGGAATAGGAAATGGTGGAAGAGGTCCGAGAATTGCTGCGCCCGGAATTAAGATTTGCCACCAGGAACACAGTGATCCACAGTATGGAGAAACTTAGCCGCATCGCCGAGCGAACGGAGGCTGACTATAAGGAGTTCCAGAGGCAGCTACGACCGATACCACGTCCAGCGACACCGCCGCCAGACAGAACCACCAACCTACCCAAGTGCCAGCGATGCCCCGGCTACCATTTCCATAAGAACTGTCCTACCAACCAAGGAAACGACCAGGCAGCATCCAGGACGGGCAATGTACAAAACCGGCCAGCAGGGCACAACAGTCTCCGCGAGAACATGAACCAGAGTCAGCCCGGCCGATCCAGCGACCATCCGTCGGGAAACGCTCGACGGGTCGAGGCGAGCCAGGGCGCTCGACCCCAACAATAGAAAGTCCAACTTATTACGGACGGCTACGGCTCATTACCACGTCGATGAGTCGAAGCTAGTGGATGCCGTACTGGCACTACTGGATAGTGGAGCTACTCATTCATTTATCAAAGGATCACACAGCGATGGGATACCCAGGAGCCACCACCCGACGATGTCTGTGCGATTAGCGAGTCCAAAGGTGTTGGTGCGTACACAAGGATGTGTGGAATTGGAACTGAACTTCGGGGACTGGACAGTCCCTGCCTTCCTTCACATATTAGATGACATCAGGGAAGACATAATTCTCGGACAAGATTTCTTCTACCAGCATCACGCACTAATGGACTTCCGCAGGAATTGCCTCTACGCCGGAGTGACGGCCCGACACACCCTGTTTTGGTCAGATAATCCCGAATATCAGATTCAGTCCCAGCCGTGGATCAAAACCGGAGCAGCTGCCCGCTTCTCATCAACACGAATACACCGAAGTCATCAGGAAGTTCTCGGATGTGTTTCAAGAATCTCTCAGCCAACCAACTACCAAGCTCACCACGCATGAAATTCGCCTCAAGGAGGACAAACCCTTCAAAATAAGAAGATACCAGTATTCAGCAGCCAAGAAAGCCATAATCAACGAGGAAGTCAAGAAGATGCTTGCCGCAGGGGTAATCCGCCGCAGTAACAGCCGTTACTGCTCTCCCATAGTGATCGTGGGGAAAAAGGATGGAAGCTCCAGATTCTGCGTTGATTGTTGCCAACTGAACCTGCAGACGTACGAAAAAGTATCATAGCTCCCACCAATAACAGAGACCATCCGAGAACTGGGAGCAGCCAAAATATTTACCAGTCTGGACCTCAAGAGCGGCTACTGGCAAGTCCCTATGGCCAAGGAAAGTGTACCATTGGCTGCGTTCAGCACCCCTGATGGAGCAACATGAATTTCTGGTGATGCCCTTTGGACTCCGAAACGCCTCGTCTACTTTTCAGAAGCTGATGACGCCGGTACTCGCAGACTACGTGGACGAGTTCGTCCAAGTGTACTTGGACGACATCGTCATATACTCAGAAACGCACGAAGAGCACCTGAAACATCTCTCCTTGGTCATGGAACGACTACGAGTGCACGTGCTGCACTGTGGTCTTACAAAATGTCGCTTTGGAGCCACCGAGTTGGACTACTTGGGGTACCGCATCACAGCTACACAGAATCAACCGCAGGAGGAACATGTGGCCCAGATTAGGGAATTTCCAGTACCAAAGATGAAGAAGGAGCTGCAAGCCTTCCTGGGGACAGCCAACTGGCTCAGGGAATTCGTGCCACCGCTCCACTCACCGATCTGCAAGCAGCCGACGCCTTTGAGAAGATTAAAGAACGATTATCGAAGCTCCTAGCCCTATGCCGACCAGAGCCAGGACTAACTTTCCACCTGCAAACTGACGCCAGTGCACGAGGAATCGGCGCCGTCCTATACCAGAAGACGCCGCTCGGGGAAAAGAGGATTATTTCATGCTCCAGTGCCAAGTTTACCGGACCAGAGACCCGCTATCATGTGAACGAGTAGGAAACACTCGCCGTGGTCTGGGCTTGTCGCAAATATCGCCATTGGCTGGAAAATGAACATTTCACCTTGGTAACCGACAGTCATGCACTCAGCTGGCTGAACCAGTTTAAGGACGAAGGGGCAAAATTAACTCGATGGGCGCTTCAACTCCAAGAATACAACTTTACTGTGGAACATTGCCCTGGACGACTCAACCAATTGCCGGACTTCCTGTCACGCCAGAGGGAGCGCGGACTCAAGTCCTGGGAGAAGCGATTGAAGACACAATTCCAAGTCATCGATGGACATCTATGGCACGTAAATAACGACAGAGCCGCCCTCTGCAAGCCGCAGCTCCACTCCGTCCTAGGCCACCAACCGAGCCTTGGCAAGCCCTGAGCATCGACGTGATGGGACCGTACGTCGAGACGGCGTCTCACAACCGTTTCATCATAGTAATCACCGATCTTTGCTCAAAATGGATTGAAGCCGAAGCTGCCCCTCAAGCAGATACTGCCCATATCCTGGCGTGTCTGGAAAAAGTATGTGTAAGGAGGGGCTACCCCGAGGAGATCATCACGGACAATGCCGCCGCCTTCCTAGCCAAAAGGATGGTCAAGTTCTGCTAGAAAAACCGGATAAGACAATTCACCTCCCCGGTGTACCACCAGCGTGCCAACCCAGTGGAGAGAAGAAATCAAGAAGGCCCTGCGGGAAAAGTTAGCCAGAAAGGCCCCAAACAAATGAGACACGGTGCTGCCCTAGATAATATTTTCTCTGCACACCGAGTTACCACGACCTGGAGAATGGGAGCATCCAGAGCAACGACGACCCCTGCCAGAGTCAAGACAAGCTGCACAGAGAAGACAGACCCGAGCCGCTCAGAAGCAAACGGAGTATCAACGGAAGTTCTTTCCCGAGCCTCGCAGAGCGCCGATTGAATACAAACCCCGTCAGCGTGTCATGTGCCGAGGATTTAAGGAAGCCAGGACAAGCTTTGGTCCCACTTGGGAAGGCCCGTTCACCATCATCCGAGCCCTGGGCGACAACACCTACGAAGTCCTCCGAAATGGAAAACCTGTGCCAATCCACATCGATGACATCCGCCCGGTGCCCGGCCAGAGACCCACCAAACGAGACCCCGCCAGGCAAGAAACTCGAGACATAGTAGCTGAAACCGAAGATGACACCGGAGAAGATGAACCTGGACCATCAACACGTCAAGAACGAGCTCCGGCAGCTGTCGCTGCCCCCAAACCCAAGGCTGTCCGTCCTCCCACTAGGACAAACGCCGGCACGGCTCAACTTCCGCTTGCTCCACCAAGCACCGAGCCAACCATCGAACCAGTTTCTCCACCCCCACAACAAGTATCTGTCGCAGTTCATCCACTTCAACCGTAGCAAATCCAAGCTGCCCACACCGTTCCAGTATTCCAGCCAACAACTGCCGTTGTTCGCCCAATGGACGCTGAACCACCTGCTCAAACTCAGCAGTCACCAAAGAAGGGCACCTCCAGGGTCTACGCCTACCCACCGATCAGGGAAGCATCGACATCAACCTCCAGCCCGGGGATCCAGCTGCCCTGGTGGGCGAAAATCATGGATGCTCAGCCAGACGACGCCGACCGACGCCCGGTCGCCAGCAGAGCCCAGCAGTCAGCCCAAGCCCAGCAAGACGCCATGGGCCAGCGAAAACCCAACCTGCAGGACCTAGCAGCTCCCGATGCCCTACAGGACCAAGCAGCCCTGGACGTCGCGGCGCCGACGCCCGAAGGCGTCACTTTGTAAATAATGTATATACGTTCATATTAGGATAGTTAAGCTGTATGGCACTTTATGTTTGTGTAACTAGAATTGAGTTGTATTTAGTTTGAAATATTTTCTGAAACTACTTAAGGCACTCATCCACTTTATTTTTTGTGACTTTATTAAAAAATCTTAATGTTTCAATAAAGCCGAAATTAAGAGGGGTGGTGTTATTGTAGATGCAAATTTTTTGATTTTCAAAAAATCTTGACCTCCAAATAAACCTCTTTTAGAGCCCGTTCGATCGCCAAAGTCAAAAACTGAATAAAAACACAACTAGTATTTTTCAAACCACTTTTAAACTTGACGTACAGCAACAAAAGTACTAAGCCCCGAGGCCGTACAACGCTGTTCAGTTCCCGTTCTACCTTCCTATTTGACGTTCACGACTTGTCGTCCTCTCAAGGGGCTGCCAGGGGCCTCTGGACGGCCCCTGGGCCTCCGGGCCACTTCGTTGCATTCCTCCATCGAGTAGAAGTACGGGATCATGCTGTTGATCAACTTGAAGTTGGGTAAGCTAGTGGACGTGCCTGACAGTAGGTGGGGGCCGGCTGCGTCGGTCTTCGCCTCTTGTCCGTCTAACGTAGTAGCTGCTCCCGGGGAGAGGGGCCTGATTTCGGAGCACTGCATCGCGGTACTGGGCGGCAGCAGGTTGTACTGCTTGCCTAATGTCGGGTAGAATAAATAAAACACTTGATTTCCCTTGAATAAGGTGCAGGGCGTATGATGCTCGTTCTTGGCGATGTTACTCGTAGGAGCGGTGGAGCTGAACTGCCTGGTCGCTGCCGAGAGGCTCGCTTTTATGCTGTGTGTGGGTGGTTATGCCCACTTGCGCATCAGCGGCCAATCAGCGGCGGCCAGCCTGAACGACTACATCCCCCCACTGTGAGGCCGAGCGTCGTACCTCCTGCAGCTATCTTTATTTCCTATTTGGTTATAATTCTAAGACCTATGCTAAGTAATGGTATCCTACTTGATCTGGTGCAAAGCTAATATATGTGACCCTAAGCTAGTTAAAATACTCCCTAAGCTAAGTAACTTATACCCTAAGTGAAAAAGAAAAACTAAATATGTATATGCACTCCCTATGCTAAAATAATTTTGTTATTTACATTATGTACAATGGTTCAATCCTTCGAAGTTGAAGGGCCGGCCGTAGGCGCGTCGTCCTGGGCGTCGGGGCGCGCGGCTCGGAGGTCGTCTAGATGGATGGGGAAATGCATGTCGTTTTTCTGCACTTCGTACGTGGTCTGGATAAGTTTCTTGATGACTTTGTGGGGGCCAGTCCACTTGACGTCAAAGGGGTGGCTCGGTGCGTGGTTGCGGACCATAACTTTGTCGCCTGGTTGGTAGGTTCGTTCTGGCGACTGGTTCCGGTCGGGGAACAGCTTCCTCTGGTAGACCACCTGGCGGTCTCTGGCCTTTTGGACCCTCTGGGGACGGGGGACGACTGGAGGTCGGGCTTCGGCTGGCACTGCCCACTCGCCTGGTCGGGGAATGACGTGGCCTAGCAGTAGCTCGCTAGGCGTGGTTCCAGTGGCAGCGTTGGTCCTCGTGCGCAGGGTGTAGAGGGCTTCCG
This sequence comes from Stenurella melanura, assembly GCA_963583905.1. Taxonomy (NCBI): domain Eukaryota; kingdom Metazoa; phylum Arthropoda; class Insecta; order Coleoptera; family Cerambycidae; genus Stenurella; species Stenurella melanura. Next base: position 93,846,833 of record OY757312.1, read on the forward strand.
TCAGATTGTCGCACCAGCGACTGATGGGCCTCTTGGTTCGTAGGATCTTCTTGAGCTCCTGGACTCGGCGCTCTATGGGATTGGCCTGCTGGTGATAGATTTGTGAATTGACGTGGTTGATGTGATGTTTCTCCAGGAATTTGTCCCAGGCACGGCCTCGGAACTGGCTGCCGTTGTCGGATATGATGGTTTCCGGGTAACCCCATCGGTGGCACACTTCTTCTTGGAGGAACTTCAGGATCGTCTTGGCCGTCATGTCTGTGGTTGGCCGGGCTTCTGTCCATTTGGTGAAGACGTCGGTGGCGACGATGGCGTACTGATATCCCTCTCTGGTGGTTGGGTAGGGACCCAAGGCGTCGATGCTGATCATCCTCCAGGGCTGGTCTGGGACTCGGGGGCGTTGTGGTGCTCGTGGCTGGGGTGCGCCGGCTTTGACGGTAGCGCACACCAGGCAGGCCTTGACTCTTCGGCTGATAAACTTGTTCATCCGGGGCCAGTGGTAGGTTCGCTGGATGGCAGTCAGGGTCTCGTCTCGGCCAGGATGCCCTGCAAGGGGTGACTCGTGGAACTCTTCGAAGATTCGCTCTCGCATATTGTAGGGGACGAGCAGCGCCCGCTGCCCGTGCTTGTGGAACCAGATGAGGTCGTCGTAGACTAGGTACTTCCGACTGATGCTCCTCTCGTGGCCATCCCTGGGACCGTCTTGTTGGATCCTCCATAGGCGTCCCTTGTCGCGGCGGCAAGCTTCGTCTTGTCGTTGTTCTTCCATGACCCTCTGGAATAGCGGATTGTCCTCGTCACCTATCTGCTGGAGGATTGGAAACATTCTTGAAGGTGGAACCGGTGCTCCGGGTCGGGCCTGCAGAGTTGTAAGGGCTGTGATAGGGCATCTTTGAGTTTCTCGAAGGCATCCTAGGCTTCGGGGGTCCATTGGAAGCGACGTCGTTTAATGGAGAGAAGGTCCGTCATGGGAGCTGCTAGTTCTGCGAAGCGGGGCACGTAGTCGCGCAGCCAGTTGGCGGTCCCCATAAAAGCTCGTAGCTCCTTCACGGTCCTGGGCGGCGGCAACTCCTGGATGTTCTCTAGATGCCCCGTCTGGGGTATGTTGTGGTCGGCGGTGATGACGTGGCCCAAGTAGGCGAGTTCCTTGGCCCCAAAGTTGCATTTGGTAGGTGCACATCGTAAGTTGTGGGTTCGGAGCCGTTCAAGTACCAGGCTGAGGTGTTTCAGATGTTCTTCGTGGTTTCTGGAGTAGATGATCACGTCGTCGAGGTAGACCTTCACAAATTGGTGTACGTATCCTTCCAGGACTTCCATCATACACTTCTGAAAGCTTCCAGGGGCGCCTGAGAGACCGAAGGGCATCACATTGAACTCGTATGACTGCCCGTCGGGCGTTGAGAAGGCTGTGTAACGCTTGGACCCCTCTTCCATGGGGATCTGCCAGTAGCCAGATTTCAAGTCCAGAGTGGTGAAGACCTTGGCGTTGCCCAGTTCTCGGATGGTGTCGTGGATGGGTGGCAGTTGTGCCGTTTCGACGATGGTCTTCTTGTTGAGTTGTCGGTAGTCGACGCAGAACCTCGGATTACCATCCTTCTTGGTGACGATGAGGACGGGACTGTTGAAGTCGGACGTACTTCGTCGGATAATCCCATTCGCCAACATCTCTTTGGTCTCTTCATTGATGATCCTTTTCTTTTGTTCAGAATATCGAAACGGTCTTACCTTGACCGGCACATGGTCCTTCAGCCTGATGAGATGTTGGGCTGCCCTGGCCGTTGCCTGTCTAGACCTCGGGATAGCTCTCCAGCACCTTTCGATAGGCTGCAGTCTCTTGTGGTGGTAGCTTGGGTTCGATCTCCGCCATGTGATCGATATTCCGGATCGGCGCCTTCGTTTGTACCCAGTACGCCGTTTGTCGTATCCCAGTGCCGAAGTGCAAGCATCCCCTGATCAGATCAATGACCGCCATCTGTTCCTTGAGCCAGGGTTGGCCGAGAACCACTTGTTCGGTGAGGTCGTCCATCACTATGGCGTCCGCTGTATACTCCTTGTCCTGGAGCGTAAATTGGATCGTCGTAGTGCCCCGCGATCGGGCCTTGTTTCGGTTGCAAGCCACAACAGCTGGTGACCATGCTTGTTCTTCTACGTACGAGATTCTGACGAAGTTGCTGTTGGCTCCGGTGTCGATCATGGCTGTTAGTGGTCGCCCATGCATCTGGATGTGGACCTTCGACAGGGCTGACGAGGGTCCTAAGGTTGCTTGGCTGGTGGTTACTCGTTGCGGCGGGACCGGACATCGCCCGTTGTCGCGGTCCGCTCGGCGTTTCCCGAATCTTGATTCCTGTTGTTTTCTCCCCTCCTCAGGGTGGGGCAGTCGTTGTTGTAGTGGTTCCCTTGGCAGTGCCTGCACGGGTACGGTGGCCTGCGGTTTGGGTCCTGCGCCGTCGCCGCCGTAGTGGTGGGCCTCCTGGTCTGTGGGGTCGCTGGTTCGGTACCCGAGGCGTTACCATCCAGTATGTCGGCCTCGACGTTCGAGATGATGTCTATCAGGGCTTGTATGTCGTCTGGTTGTGCGTTCCTGGTGTAGGCACGAGGCCTAGGGTTTAATTGTTCGAATATGATGGCCACCTGCTGCTTCTCCGGTGTATAGGCGGCGAGGCGCTGGAATAAATGTGCCTTGCGGCTAATAAAAATCCAAGCTTGCTCACCTGACCTTTGTTTCTCTCCGTAAAGCCTCATTGTGGCCTGGGATATGACTGCCGTTGAATTGAATCGTTGCCAAAAGCGGTTCAAGAAAAACAGGTAGGTGATGGTCGTTTTGGTGAGGGCTTCGAACCATGTCTTGGCTGCACCTGATAATGTCATCTTGATGTGCGAAAGGTAGGCCGCCTCCTTGATGTTCCTTTCCTGGAAATACTGTTCCAGCCGCTCGATGTATACATGTGGGTCATCCAGCCCGCTGTAGGTGAAGTCCGGTTTTTGGCCCTTCATCTCCATACATTGTATTTGTTCTGTGAGTTTCTGTGTGGCTTGGAGGAGTACCGTCAGTGCTTGGTTGTGTCCGTCCATTGCGATTTCGTTGTCTGGGCGCCACTGAATTCCATGCCCTGAATTCAGAAGGGGGTTGATGGCTATCTCCTGTCGTGGTTGTTGCCTTGGCTGCTCTATTGACGGCGTGCTGTGAAACTCTGGTTGGGTTGTGGTTCGTTGAGGCTGCCTAGTCTCAGAGGTCCCACGTTGCTGGGCGCCATGTCGTCCTCTCAAGGGGCTGCCAGGGGCCTCTGGACGGCCCCTGGGCCTCCGGACCACTTCGTTGCCTTCCTCCATCGAGTAGAAGTACGAGAACATGCTGTTGATCAACTTGAAGTTGGGTAAGCTAGTGGACGTGCCTGACAGTAGGTGGGGGCCGGCTGCGTCGGTCTTCGCCTCTTGTCCGTCTAACGTAGTAGCTGCCCCCGGGGAGAGGGGCCTGATTTCGGAGCACTGCATCGCGGTACTGGGCGGCAGCAGGTTGTATTGCTTGCCTAATGTCGGGTAGAATAAATAAAACACTTGATTTCCCTTGAATAAGGTGCAGGGCGTATGATGCTCATTCTTGGCGATGTTACTCGTATGAGCGGTGGAGCTGAACTGCCTGGTCGCTGCCGAGAGGCTCGCTTTTATGCTGTGTGTGGGTGGTTACGCCCACTTGCGCATCAGCGGCCAATCAGCGGCGGCCAGCCTGAACGACTACAGACTTAGAAAATTTTAATCTCAGATCATTTCAGGATACGATCGATAATATGGATCCACCCTGTATTAGCAAACTGCACCCTAATAAATTTCTTTCACGCGTCAATCCATTTTATTATTAATTACCCCTCGAAGCCGCCGTCGCGCTTGCAGACAAAGAACAACTAAATCTAATACGTTATTCATAATAATATTGCACCACTTCGTACAAGAACAAGCCTGCAGAATCGCCGGCGCCTTTGCCATCAAGTCTCGATTTTACGTAAATCACGTAAAACAAGTAACTATTCATATCATCGACATTCCTTTGTACAATAAAGAAAATAATTTATTTTCAAATCCAGAGCCGACTACCATTTGTCGCAATGGTAATAAATTCGTATAACAAATTATTGACAGCGAAAAAACAGATTTTCAAAGAACCATTCACATTCAAAGAAACAAAGAGAATCAAACACCCCATTATTCAAATTTAGTCTCGAGGACATCAAGTCATCAGTCAGTCGAGTCGTGTTTACTGAAGCGAACGGACGTGTTCTTCTAGCGGCAGTAAAGTGAAGTGACTAGTTAGTTGTGTAGTAGTGAAGTGGCAGCCCCACACCGAGGTTAAGGAGAGAAGAGGAGTTTTATATGTCTTTTTCAAGACAATAAAACATTGAAAGATAAATAAAAGTCTCCCTCACTTGGAGACGTATATTGTTTATTTTAATATATGTACTTTTTTCTCCAATTAATATTATAGGTATTCCTTTACAGGAGAGAACAATGTCATATGCTGGGGGGACAGCATTATGGACGACGACTCCATCAGTTCAAGAAGTGCCACGCCACAAAAGGACATGGACAAGGATCGAATTATCAATGACCTCGTACAAGAGAATAGAGTCCTCAAGGGCCAAATCGAAGAGCTCAAATAAGCTTTAGAAAAATTGCAGAGGCAAATGGCCATCCAAGCCAGAGAAGCATTGGACGCTCAAAAGGTCCAACATCGAGAGCTCCTGAAGGATATCCAGGGAGCACCTTAAGCGGCCAACAAAGAAGCCGCTGCCAGAAAGCGGAACAAATCCGCCACACAGGTATATTCTGATGAAGAGGTGCCTAAGCAGCCGAAAACACAGACTGTCCAGGACAGTGCTCCTTCGGTGGCCACCCCCCCCCCTGCACCAGGCCCCCAAGAGACCGAAAATAGCAGAGATAAGAAGACGAAAGTCCCTAGTGTCATCCTCAGAAAAAAGTAAACATGGACCTCTGTAAGCCTACGGCTACGAGACGTAGGAATAAAATACACGAAGGCAAAAGTCGTCGGAGAAGGGATCACCATCGAGCCTCAAACCGCCGACGACTACAGAAAAATGACGAGGTTGTTCTCCAACGAAAAGTGGGAACATCATACGTACGCCCTCCCAGAGGAGAAGCTCAAAGAATGACATCCAGGAGGACGAAAAGGGAGATGCCCCTTATCCTCGTTCAAGTCCCACTGGACCAGGAAAGAATCCTGGAAGTTACAAGATGCTGCTCCCTGGTTGTCAGGGTAGAAAGACAGAGAGCCGCCCCTGCTGTCACCCAGTGCCACCGCTGCCAGCGCTTTGGCCACGCACAGGGTAGGTGCACTGCACAGCCAAAGTGCGAATTAAGCCGTGTGGCCGACTTAATATCTTTTTTAAAAATATTACAAAGTTTAAAAAAGTTACAAAGTTTATTTAATTGAATTCACAATATTAAAATATTATAAAATGATGTTTACTGCATGAGAGCTCGACGCGAAGTGAGTTATCTCATCGCTGGTCACAGGGAAGCAGCTGGGATGAAACCGCTGACATGGCTTTATTGTTTGTCTTATCTGGGTTGCTATATGACTTAACTCCTCCACCCTTAGACAGAACTTTAGGGTTAAGCTGAAGTTCGAGGCGATTCTTCTTTAGGGTTGGTCCTGGTTTCTTGAAATCGTTTTCGTAATTTTTGAAAGATATAAACACTAAAACATATTATGGTAACATATAGTAATATTGTCCAAACACTGGGTTGATACCAATGAGAAGTAGAACCTGTTATTGAATTTAAATTTTGCTTGTTTTGTTCTAATTTGTATTTTATAATATGCAAGTCGTCTAGATTTGTTTGTGACAAACTAATATTTTTTATTTCGTAATTATATGTAACATTTACTTTATAATCTAATTCGGGAATATAAATATCTCTTTGGTTTGGTATATCTGTCTGTGCATATGCAAATTTTTGATTTGAAATTTGAATTATACAACTTTTTGATTGGTTACAATATAGGTTCCGGCTGTTAATAATTTTGTTTCCGACAAATCTTTGCAATTGAAATTAATTGATTTGTCTGATGGGTTTATTACTAGTAGTTGATTAAATTCTAATGTTTGCACTTTTTGACTTGTTAATTGTATTAGTTTGATGTGGCAATTAGAATATGGTCTTTTTGCTAGTAGCAGTTGTACTTCACATGGTTGATTAGTCTCTAAATTTATCAAATCTAAGTTATTAAAATAAAAGTGGTTATCTATAAGTTTACAAAGTTCGTTCGATGAGCTGTAATATTGATCGGATAAAATAAGGTATTTTTTGTTGGGGATGATTAGTTGGAAGGTATTATTTTGATTTAATACAGGACATGAGTATAAGTGATAAAGATTATATTGAATGGTGTCGGTTATTGGCACTTCTAAGATAAAATTGAGCTTCGTTTTCTTCCAGTAGGCTTTAATTTTGATTAGGGCTTCGAAGTTTAAGATTTGGTCCTTAACAGCAGGAAAAGGTAAGTTAACATAATTACTTATTTGTAAGAGGCTGTCTAGTAGATCTTCCGGTTCAATAATTGAAGGATGCATAACATTAATTTTTGCAAATGTGACAGCTTCCTCGAGTGTCTCTAATATTTGTAGGATACTTTGTGCCATTATATTTACTTGGGTATAGACATTATTAAATTGAATTCTGTGATATAGTTCGACCTTTTGGTCTTTCAGTGCTTGTTCGATTTAAAAATTCTTGAACGTAGCACGAGTTGGTTCGTGGTCAGGTTATTTATAGATGACTCAAATTTGTCTATTGCCTTGGTGGTTAGTGTTATTTGGGATTCCAATACTTGTTTTAAAGTGAGTCGATTTTTGTCTAGGTGCTCTAGGTGTCGTTCTATTCTTTCGCCGTCTTCATTATCTAAGTTACCAGTGATTGATTTCCAGATTGATCCTAATCCATTGATTAGTCCTCGTTTAGATCGAGATTGCGGCGTTAGTTGGTTAAATTTCCGATTAATTTCGGCAAATAAGAATTCTGTGATTATTGCGAAATTCTTAACTTCCATTTTTTCTCTTTCATCTAATATTAATGCCTTCTCTAGATCGTCAATATTCGACTTTAATCTGCTATATTCGTCCATGATTGGTTGCAAATCGATAGATCGTACTAATGTCCATTTGTCGATGATGTTTCTACATTTCCCTAGAGGTAGGGATAGTAGTCCTGGATTATTGTTTAATCTTCTGACTCGCTCTCCTCCGTGGATGACGGGGGTGCATCTGGAACAAGAGGTCTTCTTAAGTTTCTTAAATGTACTCTTTTTACAGATTTATTTCGTGTATTAGAAATATCGCAAGTATTATCGCTATTTATCTTAGTGATAGTGAAGGGTCCCTCATATCGATTTTTAGTTTTATGTCTGGTCGCTTTCCTACTTTTAACATATACAGTTTGTCCTTTCTTAAAAGTGGTTTGTGGGTCATCAACGTCTTCGTTTCTCCGTTGGTGGACGGTTTGTTTAGTTTGTATTATTTTTTGGTTGATGGTTTCGTATATTATTTTCATTTTCGTTTTGTGATCATTTAAGTAGTTGCTGAAAATGTCTTGATTGTAATAAATTTCGAAAGGGTTTCTGCTGTCGGTGTGTCCTATAATTAGTTCAAATGGTGTAAAACCTGTAGCGGAATGTATCGAACTATTATAAGCTAATAGGGCATATTTCATCTGATCTGTTATAGGGTCATTATTAATGTTTTTCAATATTCGTACATGTTCGAGTATTGTTGAATGGAATCTTTCCATAATACCGTTGCTCTGCGGATTTCTGACAGTTGTAAAGTGAATATCGATTTTATGTAGTTTTAAGAGTTCTTTCACTACGCTGTTGTTGAATTCCTTACCATTGTCGCTTACTATTTTTTCAGGTGTTCCGTAGAACGTAAAATAGGTGATAAGTTTTTCTGAAATGTGAACTGCTGTTTTCGCAGGGATTTCAAATGCATGAGCGAGTTTGCTAAAGGCATCGATAATTGTTAAAAATAATTTTTGTTCCATAGTAAATACGTCCATGTGTAAAATTTGGAAGGGTTTGGTTGGGGTCTCAGTCAACATCATAGGCATAATTTCGGGTATTCTCTCGTATTTGCTTCTTTTACAAATTTCGCAGTTTCTTATAAATTCCTCCACATCGCGCTGAAGGTTTGGCCAATAGTATTTTAGTTTAAGATGAGCGACGGTTTCTCTTGTCCCGCGGCGATTGGTTTTTCCTTCGTGATAGTTTTGTATTACTTGTAGCTGTTCTTCTTGCTCTAACACATCGATTAACTTTTTGGTACATCTAATCAATGTGGGTCCGTTATCTGTGAATTTGCTAGTGTATGTTTCACATAGATTTTTTTATGTGTCTTCTTTGTCAGTGAACACATGATATTGTCGATCTGTTGTCGTAAAGTCTCGGAGCAATTTAAATAGGTCTTCCATTATGGTTTCAATTTGTACTTCGGCTTCGAGGATCGTTTTCTGTCCTCGTTTCGTAACTTTCGGTTTTCTCGGATTTAGGAGAACAGTTTTGATGTGAATTTGGTTTCTTTTCGTATTTATGGGTTCATCCAATATAGGTATGCTAATCGTAGGATCTTCGTCATTTATCGAATGTGCCGTAGAAATCGGTGTTATAGGTCTATCAGCTGGGTTTAGATTTTGTTGTACCTGGTGTGGTGTAGGTGTATTTAAGCTTCGTGGTTCTTCCGTTGCGCTTTCTAGTTCGCCTAATAGAGCATCTAATTCTGTGTCGGCATTGACTATTAGAGATTGTGAGTCTAGGGGATAAATTTGGATCCTGGATAATGCGTCGGCGTTTGTGTTTGATTTTCCTTTTTTATATTCGACTCGATAATCGAACTCTTCTAGCTTTAATTTCCACCTGGTTAACTTCATATTAGCTGGTTCCTTTAAATTAAATAGCCATTTTAAAGGACGGTGGTCTGTGTATATTGTAAACTTGTGACCGTAAAGATAGGGCCTGAAAATTTTCGTTACGGACCATACAATGGCGAGTAGTTCCCTTTCTGTAGTTGAATATTTACGTTCGGCGTCGTTTAACGTCCTTGAGGCGTATGCAATGGGGTGATCTTGACCTATGGTGCCTTGCGAAAGTATACTGGCTATGGCTTCGTTCGACGCATCCGTGGTTACAATAAAAGGTTTCGTAAAATCAGGATATTGCAAAATTGGTGCCTCAGTTAAAACTTTCTTACATGTTTCGAAAGCTTGAATGAATTCTTGCGAGTGAACTAATTTGGCATTCTTTTTTAGCATTGATGTCATTGGTTTAACTATTTGTGCCATATTGGGAATAAATCGGCGGTATTAGCCTACGAGTCCTAAAAATCCTTTTATTTCCTTGGTTGTCTTAGGCAGTAGGTAATTTTGCACAGCTTTAATTTTTTCAGGATTTGGCATGACTCCTTCTGGTGTTATGATGTGACCCAAATATGCTACTTCGTTCTTCAAAAATTCGCATTTGTCTAGTTGTACCTTAAACTGTGTATCTCGCAAACGTTGAAAAACTTTTCTTAGATGTTCAATGTGTTCTTGTAAACTAGCGGAATAAATTATTATGTCGTCGAGATAAACTGAACAAATTTCGTTTTGTATACCCCTTAAAACATTGTCCATCACCCTCTGGAATGTGGATGGTGCTCCTTTTAATCCAAAAGGCATCCTGGTGTACTCGTAATGACCTTGTTCTGTAGAAAACGCCGTTTTCTCGATGTCTTCTGGGTTCATTTGTACCTGGTGAAAACCAGAGGCGAGGTCAAGTAAGGTGAAATATTGTGCTCTACCCAATTTGTCCAATATATCGGTAATATTCGGCAAAGGATATTTATCGTCTACTGTGTGTTCGTTCAGTTTCCTGTAGTCGATCACGACTCTCCATTTCCTCTTTCCTGAATTGTCCAATTTCTTGGGCACAACCCAGACGGGGCTCGACCAAGGCGATGTAGATAGCCTTATTATGTTTTGTTGTAGCATGGAATAAATCTGTTTCTGGACTTCCTCCTTGTGGACTTGAGGGTATCTGTAGGATTTCGTGAATATGGGCGTTTCGTCCTTTAGTCTGATATGATGTTTAACCTGATTGTTAAATGTAAGTGGTAATTTTTCATTATAAAATATATCTCTATATTCAGTACATAAGTTTCTAATAGCGAGGTATTCTTCCTTATTTAGGTGATTTAGTCTCAGGTTTTTTAAATTTTCCTTTTGTAGTTTGTCTATGTCGTTATAGTCCATTTCCAATTCGTTGATATCCATTTCGGTTTGGTGTAGTTCTTCAAGAGGTAATACTTCAGAAATAGTTAGTGGTTTTATAATTTTCAAAACTTGTGTTTCCTCTGTGTTATTAATTACTGTAGTAAGTGCTTGGTTATTTTTTATTGTGACAAGAGATGCGGGTATTTCCAGGTTATTTTGAAATTTTTTATATTCTAAGAGTCCTTGTTGTAGAGTGGTATGCACAGGGATGGAAATAATCGACTCGGATCTTGGTGGTATAGTTTCAGTAGTCTCCATAACTCGATTGTTCGTTGTGTTTTGTTGACATTTTGTATTTTGAGAAACTAATAAATTTCCACAGATGTACAAGGGAATTTTTGTACTTGGGGTGATCAAAAGCCCTTGTTCGAAATCGACTTTTGCTTCTAAATTCATCAACAGATCTGTCCCTATTAATCCTTCGTAATTTGGGTTGCAATTAAAAATGTAATGTTTATGGGTTAAGTCTGGTCTGTTAAATATAGTTGAAATCGGAATTTCGGCACTATAATGATGAGTTGTTGTATTATGCGGTGTTGTAATACAAAATGGGTCCTCCTGTATATAATTTTGAAAATGTTTTTAAGCGATTTGTTCGTTTATGAATGATTTTGTTGATCCAGTGTCAATCATAAATCTTGCGTTTATTTCGGGTACTTTAATATATGGTAATCGATTATTTGTCGATGTGTGAACTTCTATTAATTAGTTCCGTTTGTCTGTGATTTCCGAGGCTCCTATCGGAAAATTTGCATTTTCTTTTTCGTTGGTTTCACATTCTTGATATTCTTCGTGATTGAATTCATCATATTCCGTATATGAAAGGTTTTCGTTGTAGTTATTTCCGGGTGTCGTAAATTGTTCTAGCTCTTCTGACTGTTGTACGTAGAGTTGTTCGTTCCTCCAGTTCTGTTGGGGTGCAAATCTTGAATAATGTGGCACTTGGTTTGTAAGACGAGTTCTTTGAGAGTCTAGTTCCATGAGTGTAGGTGTGTTTGTCAAAGGTTTATTTCTCGGTAGAAAGACGTTTTGTTGGCTTCTAGGTTGATTGTGATTTGGTTGGTTTTGAAATTGTCTCGGTTGATATTGAAAATATCTCGGATATTGTTGTTGTTGGTATTGCTGTTGCTGTTGTTGTGGTTGGTGTTGTTGTTGTCCTATAGGTTTGTATGTATTGTTAAATTGTGGAAAATGCCTTGTTTGTTGCTGGTAGAAATTCGGTATCTGCCGTGTTTGTGGTGAATTTATTCTTAGTTGATGGCTATTATTCGTTCTGTGATTGTTTGTTTCGTGATTTTGAGGTGTGTGATTTATTTTTGAACGGTGATAGTTCATATTTTCCTCCTCTGTCACGATCTGGATAGCATCTTCGATAGATTCAGGTTTCCTACAGCGTAATAGGTGGCTTAGCTGTGGATTTACTCCAGTTAAGAAAGCCCTTACTGTAAAATTGTTGTATAAATCGACCTTCATTTTTCGAATTTCCTGTGTTACCGTTTGGCATGTTAATTTTGATAGTAATAAGCATCTTATGTCTATACATCTGTCTGCAAATTGTAAAGCTGTTTCTCTGGGTTGTTGTCTTAATGTGTTCAGGTCAGACAACAGAGTTTCTTCATTTCGCTGATCACCAAATAAGTTTATTAGTAAGGTTTTTAATTCAGGAAATGTCGAGAAATTTCTTGACGCCAGGAGTAGTGCTGCTTTTCCAACTAGTTTGTTTCGTATGTGCAGCATTGTAAATGTTATTCTCGAGGCTTCATTGTTCGGTGCCATAAGTGGAAGAACTTCTTCACATGCGGTAATAAATTTTGACAATTTCGTTGGTTCTCCATCAAAAGCAGGTATTAATTCCAAGTAGTCCCGAACAGAGATTTGTGGTAAAGCCATAGTGCTTTCTTCTGGTATAGGGGTTTCTTCTGGTAAAGGGGTTGTCAGAATTATCTGCCTCTCGGTTGGAAAATTGGCAAGTTGATTAACGAGGTCGTCGATAAAACTCATTAAATAAGTGTTAGTTTTATTTCACTTTATTTTAAATCGTCGTTTTATTGTAAGCTCTGTATTCACGGTTACTTCAGACCGAGGGAGGGTTGACGTACAGAGTACGGCCGTGCTCTAGTGCGAAGACTGTGAATATTTTGCTTACGGGGCTTTTGGTTTTTAAATTTTATTTAACTTATTCTAGATGGTTAGTAAAAAGCAGTTATGTTGGATTTTAATTTCTTACCCTACTCGATCCAGGTAATACTTTTAAAATCATAGGAATAAAATAAATGAGAAGGTGAATTTTCAGTGCTAAAATGAAAATTCGAAAGCAATGAGGGGTGTATGTTTATTGAATTTTGGAGAGGAAAGGTAAAAAGGAAAAAGCGGAATGATCAATATTACTTACAAAATTAGAGTTGTGATTAAAGTTGACTTCATTGATGATTTTTTCTCTCTCGTTTTGGACTATTAAGTTGTCTTCGATAGACTGATGGCTCACTATCCTCAATGGATTGATGGTTGACTGGTAGAGGTCCTCGATGGACTTAGCGAATTGTTCGAAATAGTGCCTTAATCGTAGGTACGAACAAAAGTTTTAATTTTTGAAAGCTTTTGGGCACTAATCCGTTTCCGACTGCGCCAATTAAGCCGTGTGGCCGACTTAATATCTTTTTAAAAAATATTACAAAGTTTAAAAAAGTTACAAAGTTTATTTAATTGAATTCACAATATTAAAATATTATAAAATGATGTTTACTGCATGAGAGCTCGACGCGAAGTGAGTTATCTCATCGCTGGTCACAGGGAAGCAGCTGGGATGAAACCGCTGACATGGCTTTATTGTTTGTCTTATCTGGGTTGCTATATGACTTAACTTGCGTGAAGTGCGGACAGGCCCACCACTCTGCGGAATGCCAGAAAAAGAAGGAGAGCTCCGTCAAGTGTGCAAACTGCCAAGGGGCCCACCCAGCAAATTACAGGGGATGTCCAAGTTTCCCCAAGAAGCCAGCAGGTCCACAGAAAACAACAAATCAGGGACAAAGAGCGAAGACGGCCACGACAGAGACTAGAAAGGTAACCGCTGGAAGGAGCTACGCAGAAGCGGCGAGCGCCAAGGGCAAAGCCGCACCTGCAGACAAGGCCAAGACAGCGCCGAAGAAGGGTGTCCAACCCTCAAATTCGGCTGTGGCCAACAATTTCACAGCTGCGCTGGCACAGATGCAGCAGATGTGCTCAGCAATGAGTGCATTCCTCGCCAAATATGCTCAAAGAGTAGATGGCTATTACGCTGGTGAAGCCAAAAATCTTGCAGATCGCCTCATGGAACGTAAACGGCCTCCGACAGAGGAAGTTAGAAATAGAAGAAATCTTGGAGAGGTACAACATCGACGTGATGGCTCTGCAAGAAAACAAACTTCGCCAGGTAATACGGAACTTCGAATCCCAGGCTACGAAATCTATAGAGAACAACGAAGAGCAAACGCAGGAGGAGTTGCTCTGCTCGTTAAGAGGACTATAGACCACCATCTCATCGACATGCCGGTACTGGAAAACATGGAAGCCATCGCCATAGTCGTTTCAACGGAACGAAACGGCCCACTCAAGATAGTTTCCTGTTACCAGACAACTCAACATCCCCTCCTAAACCATGACCTGGATGCCCTCATAATACGGGGTACCCAGACGGTGGCTATAGGTGACTTCAACGCCAAATCGCCAGTATGGAATAGCAGACTCACCAACACCTGTGAATGGGTGATGCTGCGATTCCTAGAAGACTTCGAGGGAGAAGTACAGGTGTTAGGCCCGGAAGAACTGACGTTTGACAACAGAAGACATAGGCCCGACGTGCTGGATATAGCCTTGCTCAACGAGATGACTTTCACCGCTGAACTTCAAACCCAAGCTGAAGGCTCCTCAGATCATAACCCCATCTTTCTAAAACTAGGAGATGGTGTCCCTGAAGAGGAAACTTTCACAAAGAGAAGAACGAACTGGGAACAATTCGGAGCAATTTTGCAAAGGAACATTGCACACGTCCCCATAATCGATAGTGAGGAAGAAGTAGAAGAGGCTGTCATCTCTTTGGAAAACCACATCCAGACAGCGCTAACGAAAAGCACGACGGAAACTGTAACAAGAAGAGTTGCAATGCCGATGGGAGAACTCCCCGAAGACACCGTGCAGCTCATTCGAGACAGAAGGAGGGTTAAGAAACTGGTACAGAGGTAAAGACTCCCAGAACACCGAAGGGAATAGAATCAGCTAACTCGAAGAGTTAAAGAAGCTCTGCAAGAACACAGGCAGAACAGATGGCAACGTCACCTGGAGTCGCTGAACCCTCAGGACAGAAGCATGTGGACCACCCAGAAGGCTCTGCGTGCCAAGCGAAAGCCAGTCCCGCCCATCCAGAGAGAACGGTATTGTCTACACTCCTCAGGAAAAAGCCGAGGCTTTTGTCGACAGCTTGGAACTGCATTGTAGAGAAAACCAGATCGACGACGAGGACGAGGACTGGGAGGACGACGTATTACGCAGAGTCAGAAGGCTGCGACGCATGCCGGATGAAGAAATAATCCCTCCGACTTATCCAGAAGAAGTCAGAGAAATCCTGAGAAGCCTTAAGCCCCGTAAAGCTCCAGGGTGCGACGGAATAGGAAATATTGTACTCAAGAAACTACCCCTCAAAGGAGTAGCAGCAATGGTAAACATCATCAACGTCATCCTGAGACTACGTTATTTCCCCACCCAGTGGAAGAATGCCGACTTCATCATGATTCCGAAGCCAGGTAAGAACTTAACCTTTCCTTCTAGTTACAGGCCCATCAGTCTTCTACCGGCGATGAGTAAAGTAGCAGAGAGGATCATCCTGAAAAGAATTAAAACCCTGACCGATGAGCTGCAGATCATCCCAGATGAGCAGTTCGCCTACAGAACCGAGCACTCCACCGAGCTCCAAGTGCTTCGTCTAACGGAACACATCACGGAGGGTTTCAATCATCGACAAGTCACAGGAGCGATCTTCCTCGGCGTAGCTAAGGCCTTCGACAGGGTTTGGCACAATGGTCTTCTGGCGAAGATGCTGTCCAACTACAGGCCAACGGAAGCGGACGTACCGCAGGGATCGGTACTCTCCCCCCACCTGTTTACCATCTACACCTCCGACATGCCAAGAACTGCAAGGACTTCTTTGGCGCTCTGCGCAGACGACACGGCCATCATCGCAAGATCATGGAGCGCAAGACTTGCCACCCGCAACCTCCAGGAAGCAGCATCCCTTCTGGAAGAGTGGTGCAACAAGTGGAAAGTCAAAGTCAATGCGGAGAAGAGCAAAGCCATACTCTTCAAGAGAGTGAGGAAGCAAACTCTGAACAAAATGTATCCTCTTATCAACAGGCGGAGTAAACTGTCCGTAACAAACTTATGTTATATAAAGTCATGTTTCGTCCAATTCTAACATATGCATGCGCCGCCTGGAATAATATCTCCGCCACCCAATGTAAGAGGATACAGACTACACAGAATAAATTAATCAGACTATTGACAAACGCAGATCGCTACACGCCGATAGCTGAACTCCACCGGGCAACGAACATTGATGAACTCTCTCAAGAGTTCTTCGCCAACAAATGTCAGCTATCGGCACTGACATCCAACATTACAGACATACGCATACACGACGAACCAACACACACTCACAGACTAATACACCAACAACTCCCCATATTCTTTCAAAGGAGATGACCTTTATTTTAACCCGACAAGACTAATTACTCTGACTAAAACAATAAACCCTCCAAATCCCACATCACTTCACCAACCCCTGCCCCCTACCCGCCGATACCTCATAATTTCATTTCTTATAAATGAATACTACATATAATCAATATTTTTATCTCTTGGCAATATTTTCTGAAACAGGTTTTTATTTTAAATTTTCCTGTATTTCTTTATTTGATCATTTACGTTCCAGCATGAAGCCACTGAACTAATGAGCTTTAAGCTCATTTAAAGCTAATAAGCAATAATCTCACTATAAATTGATATAAATTCATAAGAAATATCAGTAAAAACATGATAAATAAAAAAGCTATTATTTCTTCTAAAGTCTTCAGCCATACCAGCGGCTTGGTCATGTTTTATATTATACTTTCTGTATAAATTTAGAACGTGACAAATTATGTACTACGTACCTACTTTTATATCTTTAGATTTAAGCTTATACAATGTAATATTTGCAATTAATAAAATATATTTAAATGGGAATGGAGCGACAGGTCCCGGGTTCAAATACTGCCCACTGGACTTTTTTTTAAAAATATTTTGTAATGATTAATATCCTTTTTCATAAATTCTGGTTGGATTTGACGACAGAAATGTTCTTTTTTTTCATACGATAATTTATCTCTTTCATGTGATGGTAGTTGGGTTAGTTAGGTTGATTTTTATTTTGCTAAATAATTGTTAATAAATTATCAGCGCCGCAGGCAGCATTAGCGTCAGAGACAAAAACGGGGGGTGCGGGGGTATCCCCCCGCCTTCTTTTTCAGAAAATTGCATAAAAACATTCCAATTTCTCTGTGCGGCGGTTCAATAAGTCGTGCAAAAGCGAATGCGCATGCGCGGCGGACAGCTAAGAAATGATATATGTCCGCTGCGGCGTCCATGTAGCAACTCCCTAAACTAAAACAAGTGCCTTCCATTTCTGAAATCTCCGCACACCTCGTTATTGTGATACAAGCAACCGACTGATAGCTAGCTTAGCCGCCTGAAGTAACTTCTGGTGGTTCACCCCTATTTGCGAAGAACCCTCAGGTCGAAATTCATCTCACCAGAAAATCTCAACCCCATCCAAGCATAAATAAGGGAGTTAGAGGCGTCTTTCTGAAAATAAGTATCAGGAGAGCAGAAGTGATAGTGTCAAAGAACACCCCTGGAGGGGCTGATCATCATCCCTTCAGACGACCACCACCGCCCTAGAAGTCATCAGAGAGCTTTTACTTTTTACTTTATTAGCTCCCCCGCCTTGCGGCTTTGAGCAAACATAATCTCTATGCTACAATACTATCCACATAAAATGTTTATATATACACATATATATATATATATATATATATATATATATATATATATATATATATATATATATATATATATATATATATATATATATATGTTGTTTCTTAGGTTTTCACGGGTGTTAAATGAAGTGTTGGTGTTCTTCCGGGTGTTTTCCCGTGTAGTTGGTAGGCTCCTGTGGGAGCCACGCTTGTCTGAACGACGTTTCGGCGGAATCTCATCTGCCATCCTCAGGTTCTAGCTGGAAGCTGCCTACTGCTGCTGCTGCCGCTACTGCTGCTGCTGCCGCTGCTACTGCTGCTCCTCGTTGCTCGAACTGAACTGACGTTCTCCGTGTTGTGCGGCTCCTTATATATGTTGTGGGGTGGGGCGCGCCTGCGCACCTGGCTGCGTGTTACTGGCCCTCTACTCTCTGTAGGAGGCGTAGCGGGCGCCTGAGCTAACCCGACAAGAGGCCTCGTTGAAACGTCACGTTTCACGTGACTTCTCGTTGATGGTCGTGCGTCCTCGTGTCTAGCCGGCTCTGGAGGTTGTCCTGGTCCTCCTTGGTTGGTTAGCGCTTGGCTCCGGCTCCTCGTGATGGGTCCCTTTGTAGCTGGCTGTGGTGTCTCTTCGTGAATGGTCGATACTCGACGGTGCCTCATTGCGATCTGTTCGTTTACCGTGGGTGGTCGTCTGTTTTCCGTTACGTAACTTCCTGACAGTGCGGGCTTCCATGCAGTGGGTAATCTTTGAGTGTCGTCTCGTTTGTTAAGATATATATATATATATATATATATATATATATATATATATATATATATATATATATATATATATATATATATTAAAATAAAATATTTCTGTCAATCACCTCTGTGAATCCTTATTTTCATAAGGATAATAAACCAAACTGCAAATAATTGCGAGCCTGGCCGCGTTAAGTATAGAAATCACATTCTACAACAAAACGCTTTGTTTTGATTTAAACAAGCACCAGCCGAAAGAATTATTCCTAATTAAAGGAAACTCTCGTACCAGCCGTCTCAGACTAACTTGCATACTGCAGTTTCGCACTTCCTGGTGCTCATCAGTGCAAGGCGAGCCCGAGATGACTAGTACTATATATATATATATATATATATATATATATATATATATATATATATATATATATATATATATATATATATATATATATATATATATATATATATATATATATATATATATACAGATATACATTATCTATAATACCTGGAAGGCAACCCTCACACATGCAATTCTTCAGTCATCATCACTCTCTCTGCCCACTCGTTCCATTTCCTCACTTGTTCCTCTTGTACTACCTTATTTTCTCTCATTTGTACTTCCAGATGACCCCATTCATTCCTCACAAACCTTCTCCCTTCTTCCCTATCCATTCTTTTACATACAAACCTTACATGCTCACTATTTTCCTCTCCTCTTCCGCATTCGCACTCCCCATCTACATCCCTCAGGCGAAACCTTTTAAGGTCCCCGAGAAAATTTCCATGTCCTGTCGCCATCTGCACTCCTTTAAAGGATAATCCCAAGGCGGTATAACCCACTTCCGAACATACCTCGAAGAGGGTTCTTCCAGTTTCTCCATCTTCCCATCTTTTCTGCCATTCCTCTATAACTCTTTGTCTCGTTCTTGCTTTTCTCCCTCTCCGATCAATCCAAATTTCTCCCCCTTCTATTTCTTCTCTCATTCTTGCCCTTTTTGCACTTTCATCCACCATTTTATTTTTTTTATTTTCCTCACCCTTTCTCCTCCACATGATAATGCCACGACCTGGGGGAGCCTAGGGAGAAGAGGTTGCTCTCTTTAATAAATAAATTATTATAACTTTTACATATATTTATTTAACACACTAAATCATGGTAAAAATCAAAGATAAATAAAATGGAACTGGCAAATAAAATAATTAAAAATAAGACATAATAAAATTGAACAAAAATAATACATATAATAAAAGTGTTCTTACCAAATCATCCTAGTAGAGGTGTAGAGGAGATGTGCCTGGACGCCAATGGACTGACCATCATTAAATGATTCGCGTATTTATATAAATGCTACTTGCTTAGTCGGCATATTCCATATAGGTAGAATATAATTTATAGTTAAGTGAACTCTATTAATTATTATGTGTTTGAAATATGACACTAAGCTTCCTTTAAATATTGTAACATGCTATAAGTTAAATAAAATACATAAAATTAATTTGGGAAAGATACGAAAATTATTTTATTAAATTTAGGAATCAATTAAGCCTACCTACAGAGAACATGCCAATAAGTAATTTTGAAAATTTCACGGTCCTCGTGGCACATTTCCCCCACCTGACAAAGCTGGACTCCAGATTTTAAAACAAAAAAAAATACATTGTATATACTTACATTTAGTAAAAAAAGAAAAAAATAATAAAAATATCAATACAGTACAATACCAAAAGACAAATAAATAAATATACACATTAGTACACTTTCTACAACAAACACAGAGTAAGTTCATGTAAATAAATTATAGTTTTTTGGCACACGTTTTGAAACACTGATTTCACCTGAGTCCGGTCCTGCGTTTACCGCACACCACCAAATGGCAATTTGTTGACCTAGTTACTTTCGGTTCTCCGACGTTGCGATTGGCAATTCTCAGTCGGAAGAGTTTTGTTTCTTAACTTGAAGTTGGCACACAAGGGAATGTCATATGTCATTTGTCATTTAATTTAGCACTATTTGCATTTAGTACAATCACAACTCTTCTTAAAATAATGCTGAATAAGCAACGCGGTTTTTCGTTTGATCCCTTGGATGGAAATATTACTTGTGTAATAAGTGTAAGCCACGTCCAATGGAGATTATCATGCCAAGTATTTTTTGTGTTGCTTGTAACTGGGAGCCCTCGGTGAAGTTTTGGTCTGGTAAGTAGGTGAGTACTTATTTACTTGGTTTGCTTCAAGTGAGTAGCTAACAATTGTATAAAGCTTTATCACCTGTTTTCTAGGTAACGTTTACGAAGACCAGGGTAAACTTTTCAATAGGTGACAATTTTGCTTCTCGATTAAAATTTGGTTCCACTCCATCTCGAGTGAAATGTGCTCCTGTTAGACAAGGACGTAGGAAAATATGGCGAAATTTATTTGCAGAATGTGCAAATTTAGGAAAATGGCCGAGAATTTTGTCCCTTTACAGTTGCCTAACAGAGAGCGAAGCTCGTACTGAATTTACTGGAAACTGGCTCGTCCTCCGTGTGTACATCGGAACTCCATTTTAACCATTGGGCTTCGGTATCTATGACAGCATTATGATCACTATTATGGGTTTGTGAGGCCCTTCCTAGGTCGATTTGTTGTGTGGTGATGTTTGGCTCTGGTCAGTGCTCCGCGTGCCTCGGAGTAATTCACATGAAAAAGACAATAAGGCTTTGGTAAGTAAAAGAAAATGATAAACTATTTAAAATCTATAAGTACAATTTCATCTCGTAATTATCGACTTAAAAGAAATATTTCCTAATTATTATAGAATCTTCTGTTTTTAACAACAAAAAACAATGTTTTAATCAATAAACTAACATCCCTTGATGTTTTTATTAGACATGATATAATGCATGCAATTAGTACAATTATGTCCCTAATTCTTAACATTAGGTTATAAGTTATTTTGTCTATTTGTCCCTCTTCGTTTTCCTATTAACACTTATATTTTCGAAAAGTAAAATGTATGAAACTTATATTTTTCTCTCCCTGTACCTTGAAACAAGTCTTTCTATTGTTGGTTTAAATAAATTTATCAATACTCACAGGAGAAAAAATTGATGTTCCTTTTACGTGGAACGACATATTAATTTCATTTTAGAAAATTACTTGTATCTTGCATGATTTATTTATTTCTTTTTGTTTCTTATTAAATTAAGCATCTGGTACACCTATTCTGGGTGATGCATCACCTCTTTTTATAAAAATTAATTTACTTTAGTAAAACACACAGAAAACAGAAATCTTATCCTTTTATCTACTTCATTTTGTGTACTAGTACTTTCTTGAGCTGTGCTAATATAGCAATAATTCAAGTTACCAATTGTGTAGGATATTTATTTAATAATGTACGAAATTATTAACTTAAATAACCCAACGATGTGGTATTTTTGAATTTGAAATGGGCCCTATTTTGGTAGCTCAGTTTTATTCATATTGAGTATTTTACTCAATTCTCATTTTAACGTATGGTACGTACCTATTAAAAAAAAATCAACTTTAATATATTATTCATTCACTACATCGTACATAATGCAGTTAATTTAATCACCTGGTGCGAGGGTTGAAATATTTTCTTCAACCTCTATTATGTACCAGTTAATACATTGTGAGTTTCCTGCAAGTGTGTTTATTTCATTAAGTATATATATTTTATCTATTCTAGATTTTTTAACGCGATTGCACCAATAAAGGAAATACTTAACCAGAAAATATGCAATGAATAATACCAGTGGGTTGCATATACTACCAAATAAAACATCATGATGATTAGGAGTATTGTTTTCACCGTTGGTTGGCGTGACTACTACCTCTGGAGGAGTACCAGGCCTCTTCCTTCTTGAACCAACTCGACTTGTAAATCAATGGGATAGTAGCTGGCTTCCTATCCCACCGTGGCTGGGAGAGCTTTCCAGAAAGCTCCTGCTGTTACTTCTCAATAATGAAAATCGTAGGGACAAGACAATGTACCTGTACTAAATATTAATATTATTAAAAAGATTTACTGTTTGTGCTTTGCATTGCTAGAAATTGCTAAGGCTTAATTTCCTATATATACCCTATACATACATGCCCGGCGCCTCCACCATGTGCCACGACCTGGGGGAGCCTAGGGAGAAGAGGTTGCTCTCTTTAATAAATAAATTATTATAACTTTTACATATATTTATTTAACACACTAAATCATGGTAAAAATCAAAGATAAATAAAATGGAACTGGCAAATAAAATAATTAAAAATAAGACATAATAAAATTGAACAAAAATAATACATATAATAAAAGTGTTCTTACCAAATCATCCTAGTAGAGGTGTAGAGGAGATGTGCCTGGACGCCAATGGACTGACCATCATTAAATGATTCGCGTATTTATATAAATGCTACTTGCTTAGTCGGCATATTCCATATAGGTAGAATATAATTTATAGTTAAGTGAACTCTATTAATTATTATGTGTTTGAAATATGACACTAAGCTTCCTTTAAATATTGTAACATGCTATAAGTTAAATAAAATACATAAAATTAATTTGGGAAAGATACGAAAATTATTTTATTAGATTTAGGAATCAATTAAGCCTACCTACAGAGAACATGCCAATAAGTAATTTTGAAAATTTCACGGTCCTCGTGGCAATAATACATTCAACTCTCATCCTATTCAGTCTCTCGATACTCAATTTTATCTCAACTATCTCTCTTTCTTTCGCCCCTCCTTTCTTCAACCTCTCGAGAGTCTGCAGGCTATCCGTGACGATGGATACCTGCATTCTCTCTCGTGGCCTCATTCCCTCCTCATTCACTCTTCTCTCAATCACTCTTCTCTCAATCATATGGATGGTTTTTCCCATGGCAATGGCTTCCGCCACTCCCACGGGGATGCCATCCGCAATTCTTTCTTCAAATCATCCTTCTCCGAATATTCCCTCAATTACTCCAGCTATTCCCACTCTCCCTTCTTCGTCTCTACTCGCGTCCGAATAACCCACAATCTCACTCTCATTTTCGATTTGTGCCTCCCATACCCTCTCTGTCCTCACTCTAAACACTGGGTGTGGCCTTAGTGCTCCTTGTGTTTCTTTCCTCTTCATCTCTTCTGTTTTGTCGAGGTGAAGGACACCCGCTAGTACCTCAAGCGGCGGTATGCCACTTAGGACCTACAGAGCGGCTGTAGGAGTTGTCCTATAAGCCCTCTGGAGACCAAGAAGTGCCATTCTTTGGGTGGCCGTTAGGTGTCTCACTATTCTGCTGTCATTCGCTCTACTCCCCCAGATCTCAACACCATACATTATTGCCATTCGCATCACCCTTTCATATATAATTTTTATCAAATTTTCATTCGCTCCGTATTTCCTTTTCAGCATCGCAATCACCCTGGTACAGGTCTCTCCCACTTTTTTCCTCACACTCTTAACATGGTCGATGAATCTAAATGTCCTGTCCACCACAATCCCTAGAACCTTCACTGCATCTCCCATGTCCACAATCCCGCCTTCCATTCTAATCCGTGGTTCTCATATTATTCCTCTCATTCCCACAAACATTGCTTCGGTTTTTTCCGCATTATAGCGGAGCAGATTTTCCCTCTCCCACTGCTCGCATTCTTCTTTCGCTCGTTCCCATCTACCTTCAATCTTCTTTACGGATTCCCCGCTCAGTATTAGAATCTGGTCGTCAGCGATAGCCTGCGCATGACAGACCTTGCCTCCTTCCAGATCCACTCTTCCTACCTCCTCTTGCATCAAGCTATTTAGCTTGTTCATTCGTCTTCATCAGAGAGCTCGCCGAAACACGGTAGGGTTACATTTACCTATTATCTACTCCTTAAAGTGCTACGGACCGAATTCGAACCAGAAACCTAAAACCAACCCCAAAATCCACGTATTCCTTCTTGTATTGTATTACAATATGGCGCTCAACGTGGGGCGTTACCTCGGTGCACCAAGCGTTAGCCAATCAGCACGCGGAATGCGTGGCCGAGATAATATAAAAGCTCGCCGGCGGATTCAGCCGGCATCCAGTCGATCGCCAGCTCTTCACGAGTACACAGCAGCAGCTACGATACCAGTGCCCGCTGGCACGTCTTACTTAAAATAGTTGTTTTATTTAGTGAAAGTATTGATAATAATAATATCAATTTAAATAATAATAAATAATAGTGGAAACTATGGCTACCAGAAGTGGAAAACTCTTCAACCCCATCTTGACCGACACAGAGGGGGATTTGCTCTCTCAGCAGACACCCCCGCTCACTGAAGCTACTACAACGACGTCCGACGCAGCGACGCCTCGCCCCGACTCCGAATTCCAGGAAGGCCAGGGATTCTCTGGAGAGTTCACACCTCCCTCCGACGTACTCTGGGACAGCGTAGGCAAGATAATCTCCGAGCACCTGGAGCTGACGCCGCCGTCGCATCGGCTAACACCGGCGTCGGAACGACGACGTACTATGGACACCCGGATTCGACACCTATCTCTACGAGAGGAAGAACCTACACGGATCCAATCTACTACCACCACGGAGGCAGCGGCGACCATTCTGCCCAGCTACGAGCAGCTAGCACACCTACTAGCCATCGCCACGGTCAACCTACCCAGGGTGGTCCCCCTTCATGTCAGGAGCGACTCACAGCAACCGACCATGCCGGCCCCCCTTCATGCCAGTGACGTCTCGTAGCAGCCAACCATGCCGGCCCCCCTTCATGTCAGGAGCGACTCACAGCAACCAACCACGCTGGCCCCTCTTCATGTCAGGAGTGTCTCGCAGCAGCCAACCACTTTGGCCCCCCTTCATGCCAGTGACGTCTCGCAGCAACCAACCACGTTGCCCCCCCTCATGCAGGGTACGTCGCACAGCAGCTCACCGCCCCGGCCCCCTTTTATGGCGTACACGTCTCGCCGCAACCAGGCACACACCGGGGAGAACACGACTCCCAGCAGCCAGGAACCTCAAGACAGATGCATCAGCCGCCAGTCGTCACCACCACCACGGCCCCCTACGCGGTAGTGCACGTTTCAGCACAATCGGCCACCATGGCCCCCCATCATGCAGGGAACGTCTGGCAGCCGCCAACCACGATGGTCTCACACACTGCACGGAACGCCTCGAAGCCGGAAGCACCCCAAACAGGCTTATTCAGTGGACAATAGCACCAGTGTCAATAGTAAACACACATTTTCTTCTATCCTTGCAACAACAGAATACCTGCAATTCTTCAAAGCTAGGAAATCTTTATTTCTCTGGGGGTACCGTGTTCCCTAGCTAGCGCAGCCCCCTTGGTGCTGGCTATCTCTAGTTTTCCTGCTGCTCTTCAACATTCACAGAATTTACTCGTCTTTCAGAATTCTGCCGTCAACAGTCTCGTATCATATGTCCTATCTTGCCGCAGTTGTAGCATTTAATACCCCCACTTGGCTTTTCTCTATGTTATTGGTTTTCCTGACTTCTTGGAGGATTCGATTTAGCCAGTAATGGACTGATCATTTTATTCGTTTTCAGATAGATAGGTTCAAGATAGGGTTCTGCTCTCTCTCTTCTGGCTGCGATTCTTCCAGCGTCAAAGCCCGCACTCTTGACTTTGGGGTATCCGTATAGACGGCAAGGCTTCACTATTACGGTTATATCGGGATAACCTGAGGACTCGCCTGATCTCTTCGTCCCTTATCCACCTAGAAAAGCCTCTACTGCCAGTTGGTCTTGCAATTCCTTCGGTACATCCGGGTAAGCCAGGTGAGCCAGTCTCCACACGGCAGCTTCAAACTCTTGCATGCTTTCCCCAGCCTCTTGAACACGTGATTTCAACTGGGACTGGTACACCTTGGCAAGAAATTGTTCGTCATATCGTAAGTCCAGGGCAGCTTCTAAAACTTTAAAATCCTGCTGTTGCTCTACTGGGATTGCCTAGAGTATTTTCAATGCTTGGCCACTTAATGCCACCATTAACGCCATAGCCTTCTCTTTGTTACTCCAACTATTCGCATACGCAGCAGCCTCAAACTGTCTCTTAACAATGGTCCATGAACTTTGGCCGTCAAACGAGGGAGGTTCGAACCCCAGACCTGATAATACCACTTGCCGGCTTTCTCTATCTCTCAACTGTCGCTTAAGCAGACCTATTTCCCCCTTGACTTCTTCAAACTTGCTTACTTACTCCTTGACTTCACTTACTTCTTCTCGATGCCTTCTAACTATCTCTGGAATTGTGCAAATAAGTCCTGTATTTGCTTTTCGGTTGCCATACTTCTGGTTGTTATAGGTATAAGACTACGTTGAAATCAAATAACTTTAACAATCACTTCAATATCGACAATGGAACTGTCCAGAAAAATCTCGAAATGGCACGACCAAGTCTTATCTAGTGTCTATGTCATTTAATCACTAATGTCTAAATAGAATAGTTCTAGAAATGTCTCAAAAATGCACTTAGCATTGTTTTCCTGTTCGAAATTAACCCTCGAATAATGTCCAGTAACTTAGTTCTCTCTGTGTTAGCACTAACTCCGGTAATGCTGTCCCAGCCTTCTCAAACACTTTCGAAAAATCCTCCTGTTAAAATTCCGTGTGTGACACCAAACGTTGCGTATTTTCACCCCTGAAGCCACCATTCAAGATCTGTGGGTTCTAAATAATTTTAACAAGGGGTAACCACTAACACTTTATTTAATAATTTACTGTTTACACTTTGTTTACTTGATATTTAACCTCACTTTTACACTTTTCAACTTCTTCCTCTTGCGCCGGAAAACTCACCTTATATGCTCCAAAATTGTCTCCAGAGTTATCTAGAACACAATCGAGAATCTTCTTCCACCACACTCCAGAAAACTCGATCTCTTTCTACAAACTTACAGAACAGTCACTATTAGTCTCCAGTTTCAAGAGAGTGTAATGAACAGTATATTTTATTTCCTCCTAATTCGGGTGCACGATGCGCTCGCCAAATAAGTGATCGGACTACTGCATATCCACTTTACAGCTTTGCCGATTTTAAGTGCATGGCTTGTAAGTTGAGGAGGATGTGGTGTTACACATCTATGTTAAATTTATTATAGTTCAATAGCTACTCAAAAGTTATGATTTTTTATATATTTTAACCCTCCTCGCACCCCGTGACCGGACTGCCAATGATTTCAGTGGCTTATTATTTGTTACACATCTACGTTAAAATTTTTCTAGTTCAATAGCTAGTTAGAAAGTTACGATTTTTTAAATATTTTAAAAGTACGAATACTCTAAATTCCGCAAACTACTAAACACATCTTATCCCATCTTTCATACGTGGTGTATGTATAATACTTACATTGTGAGTCGTAATAATACATATTATTATAACTAATTTTAGAGCGCTTTAAAAAAAAAATCGGTGTTGCCAAACGATATACATTAGGATAAAAATAATGATTTCAATAACTTCTGTAATATTTAGACTACATTTGCCTCGCTGTATATATATTAAAATTTTCAAATATAAAGAAGTTTATCGATTGGTGAAAATTGTAATACATAAAATTCAAATACTTAGTTTTCCTAATTTTTAAAGAAACGAAAATGAGAACTGTGTAAAAATCATCGGTGCAATTACAAGCGCTATTATGTGTACTATAGTTAAAAAAAACAACTTCGATAGCAATATTAGTTTTGAAGTTATGACGGTGGAAACAAAGAAAAACACATTTTATTTATACAGGGCGATTCAGAACTTATCCGGAAGAATTTAAGGAGATATGCACCCTTAAAATTAGAGTCGATACCACGAAAAAAAATATAATAAGATCCTAACAGAACTGCCGTAAAAAAATATTGAAGTTATGGTATTATTAAACGCTACTTAGCTGGACGACTGGATGAAATACTAACCTACCCTCGTACGAGCAGACCTCCTAATACGTATCAAGCAAGTAGCAACTAGTTCAGGTCGTCAGTTTGTGATTTAAACACGTTGATAGTGATATTCTGAGATATTCGCGGTTAAAGTGAGGGGTCAATACATTTAAACCGTATATTAGGTTCTTTTATAAGTCACCCTAGAGAAATAAATAATATGTTATTCCTTGCTATCAGTCAATTACTAAAGTAATACCAGCACACTGGGGTCCAAAAGCACGCGCAAATAATTATAGCATAAATGCGATCGAAGTAAAAAGATTCCTGTACACATACCTAGTAAATCAATATTAAGGAACTTTTATTCTTTACAGCATTCTGCAAATTATAGTAATCTTTATATGCGTTAAGTGAATAATAAAAATTGTAACTTATTTAACCTTTTTAAATTTACTGCGTCCAATTAATTAGAGGCTATCAGCATTATTTCGAGCAGGTAGTTCGAATTTGGAACGATTATTTAATGTCTGCCTGTCCGTATTTATGTCCATCATGTCTCTTGTAAGTACGATAACTTGAGAACGAAAAGTCTGATTGTATTGAAATTTGGACAGTAAATTATTTATAGCTAGAGGAAAATCCCTATTTTTGTTAATTTAAGTTAATAAGTTAATTCATTGTTTAAGTTTAAACAAATATATTTTTTGTAATTAAACAAAAAACATTTAAAACTAATATTATTTGCAAATAAACTGCGAAAAATATCCTACAGAGTGTGCAACAATTATATAAAAAGTGCAGTAAATCGGCGAAGACTATAAAGGTTAGCTTGTTAATTAATATAAGTGTATACGAATACATATAGGTACTTTAATTGCGTTGTAGTAAGTATTTTTCAATTGTATACAATGCAACTACTTACCACATACTTTTAAGGATGTCTCCTTTGTTATTATTAGTAGATATTTTAATATTTTTAATGTTATATTTAGACACTAGCTTAATATATAGTTTAATATACAGATAGCATTTATTATTCCACGAATGTACGTTTTGCATTTCTAATGTTCTGTTTACATTCTGTATTTGCCATGTATGTTCCGTCAACATTCACATATGATGGGACATGAATCGAACATACATAAAAGTTTATATTCATAGTCGCATGTACTATGTATTCGTGTCAGGAAACGTTCATCGTATATGTGTTCACATACATCGTGTAAACATTCGTCAATGATTTATCTGTATAATACAAGTATGCTTTTTGCAGAAATATTTTGATCGCCTGCGTAGACACCAACGTCAACAAAAGTTCTGCACTTTTAATGCGAAACGTGATGGTTCGATTATTGAACTAACAAAAGTTAGACTGCATCACAACTGATACGAGACGGTGTTGGTAGTTTTATAGTATCTACTTCATAATAAAATTAAATATTTATCTATCTAGATTTGGTTTGAGTACATTTATAATCATCCCCTGACATACGTTTTATAAATTTTAAATCATTCATCAAAATTTTAGATACGAAATATGATTTAAATTTTGAATCCAAAATTTAGACTTGTGGTCGAATATTAATAAATAATAATAGATAATAAATAATTTAACTTATTCATCCATTTTTTTTTACTCTGATCAATTAATTAGTCACTATCGGCAATTTTTCAAGCAGGTACGCCGGATTTAAAACGATTATTTAATGATGTTTTATAGGATTTATAGTTAGATTTCCGTTTTCCATGTCCAGTTACAATCCCCAATTTAAATACGTGCCACGGTCATTAGGTTAAGGCGCATACTCATTGCGCAGCAGTTATTTGTCACAGACTAATCCACTTGCTGTCAAAACTCGATTTCGTTTTGTTTTCCCGTGATTATTACCATTAATCCAAGTACACTTTAGTTGCATTGCAGTATTTGACAATTGTATACAACTACCACATAGTTTTAAGGATGGCCCCATTTGTTGTCATATGCAGATATTTTAATGCCATATTCAGACACTAAAGTTTATATCACTTTAATATATTCCTGTATATAATAATACTAAGAATGCTATATACTATAACAATGACGACGATTGTAGGCATTTTTTGAAAAAAAAACGAAGGTGATTTAATTCGAAGTGGCTCACTCCACGAAAGGGAAGTTTAGTGGTCACCATTTAAACGGAATTAATTTAACAAATTGAAAAACAGGAGAAATCCCAGATGAAATGTAGATAATTTACGTTATGAGGCATTTAAATCTTGTTTTCAAGAAGGCAGATTCGATCTATTTTAATATTAAGAAGCTTGTGTTAATTTAAATCACAACCATTGATTTTGATCACAACATGCGAGTTGTCATATTTGTACTAATTTGCTAAAACCTATTTTAGAGGATTAGCGGAAATCACATCTGCTGTACAGAGTGAACAAAAACAAATCAAAGGACTATCTACAAAAAACATATTATTTCTCCCAAGAGACTACTATGGTCAGATGGACATAGTGATATCGAAGAACATATTGGAAGCCGTCGACTTTCCGAAGTGAAAGAAATTTTGCTCTTACTAAAAGTTGAAAGAAAATATATTATTCTTCTAATAACTCTAGTATGCATTTAAAATAATTGGTACAAATATTTCCGAATTTCATAAAAATACCTATGTTTTGTACATTTATGATAATTGATATTAGGTATCATAAATTGTAAAATAAATGAAACAAACTGATATTAGTTTAATTCATTTTTTATTGTTTTTATTTTCTTTTGCAAGATTTTGTAAGATAATTTTTGTCTTTTTCAACTTTATCATGGCCAATTTTTAAAGTCAAATAAGTATTCCAATATAATTGTTGTTTCTTTTATAGTTGAAACCAGCACGTGTATCTCCATCTCCTCTAGACAGAAAGAAAATACCTTCTCCCAAAAATTGGAAAAGCCAAAAGAAAGTATTCAGTCAATAGGAGCACTCACAGATGATGTGTTGAAAATGCCAAGCGGAGTTTCGCAATTACAAGTATCAGCATCGGCCACACCTAGACACTAATTTTGAAACTCTAATCCCTCCAATTATTACTAATATTAATTTACTGGCAAAAATTGGTTATAATGACTGTTTAATCTGACAGTTCATAAATTGCAAAGAACTTTTTTTTAAATATCAGTTTCAATTCTTGGAATATTTCTTTTAATTATTGCAATTTACTTTTGCCACAAAAAATAAAAACATATTTAAAGTAACACAACCGTTTTATTTATACCTCTTCCTATTTTGCAATTTAGATGCATAATTGTTACAACAAAGTGAAGTAGTTAAATTACTGTCAAAAATTGGTTATAATGACAGTTTAATATGACAATTCATAAGTTGCAAAGAACTTTTTTTTAAAATATCAATTTAAATTCTTGGCACAATTGTTTTTATTATTGCAATTCCGTTTTTCCACAAAAAATAAAAATATATTTAAAGTAACACACAACACACACAACTGTTTTATTTATACCTCTTCCTATTTAATAATTTAGATCCATACCTAATTATTACAACAATGTGAAGTAGTTAATAGAATCAAATCATGTTTTGCTCTGGACAATGACTTGAATTAGATAAAACTTTAAGGTAATGTAATAATGTAAACATTAGATTCTTTCACAAATAAAGTGTGAAATATGATTTCTTTAAAGCTGAATTTTAATGTTAGATGCATTGTATTTTAAAACGGTTTTTAACAGATCTTATAATAACATAAAAGTATTTTTTTTACATATGATATTCTTGGGCCTATGTAATGTACTGTTATAACAAATGCAGTTTTATTGATAAGTTTATTTAGCATTTGTGTGCTCCATTCAACAAAATTTGATCAATAAAACACATTTGACTTTAGTTGAAAACTAACGATAAAAACAAATTTTCTGTGCATATATTCCGTATTTACTTACACAAGGAATGTGTAAAGTGGAAAATTAGAATAAGTAATAATTGGCTGTAACAATTAAACTCTTAAATTAGATAGTGGATTTATTATATGCATGTATTGCATGAACAGGTATCAATGGTAGCTATAAGTACTTCACTCATGCCATGTATTCCCTTCAGACTTTAATTATTTTAATAATTTATCATTTATTGTAATCACAGATGAGTCGCTGCTTCATCCTGAACATATTCAGAAAGAAGCAATGACTCATCTATGATTACAATAAGTAATAAATGATTATAATAATTAAACGCTGAAGACAATACATGGCATGAGTGAAGTACTTATAGCTGCCAGTGATACACAATGTTCATTCACAATACGCATGCATCGTAGATTTATGATCCATGTGTATACAGGGTTGGGCAATAGTCCCGGAACGGCTCGATTACAGCCGAACGGGACCTCGTATCAACTTCTGGTTTTCGACACTGTATTCAGCGAAATTTTTAGAAATTCAGGACCGTGACGCCATTACGTTCGGAGGTGTGACATAATTGTCAATTTTTTTAAATGAAACACCCGGTATATTTTTCCATTTTTGTATACTTTAAGGAGTCCCAAATTCAACGATGTAACGATTGTATGGATTCTGTTATGTAATGTGGTCTCAATAAGGGAAAATTAGAAATTACAATCGTAATTAACAGAGAATAGTTTTATTTTATTAAATGTTCAAATTGGAATCCTTTCACTGCCTGACAATATGCTAGCCTGTCCACAAATTCCCGTTGAACATTTTGGAGGGTATGAGGTGTAATATTATCAACAACCGCTAGAATTCTTTCTTGAAGCTCTTGTACCGTGGCAGGTCTTGTGCGATACACCACAGACTTCAAATGACCCCAGAAAAAATCAAGAGGGGTTAGGTCAGGTGACCTAGCCGGTCATTCGATATGACCCCTTCTACCTATCCATCTCCGGGCAAAGACAGTGTCCAAAAAATTTCTTACAATTCTGGCATAGTGTGGCGGAGCCCCGTCTTGCTGGAAGTACACGTCATTTGCGATCACCTGAGGATTTTCGCGGTTGGGAAATATCTGAATTACAGCGGGTATAACTCTTTCGCGTAATGAAATTAAATAAGTATCAGCAGTTAAACTACCATTTAGAAAAAACGGCCCTAGTACATGTGTTCCAATTATACCCGCCCAGACATTTACTTTTTGTGGATCTTGTGTGTGAATTTCTTCCATCCAATGTGGGTTCTCAGCAGACCAATAGCGACAATTGTGACGATTGACAAATCCATTTAAACAAAATGTAGCCTCATCGGAAAACAAAATGCGATCTACAAACTGTGGTGTCTCGTCTAAGAAATTCATAATTTGTTGGCAAAACTGCATTCGACGATCAGGGTCATCTTCCGCAAGTTCCTGAAATAAGCTGACTTTGTAGGGATGTATTTTATTTCTCCTGACTATTCTTCGAATGGATCTTTCACTCTCACCAATTTCTAATGAAAGTTTCGGAATTGACGTTTTAGGCTCCTCCTGAATCGCTAACAGTACATCTAAAGCTCTGTCGTCGTTTGTCGCTGTTTTTGGGCGGCCAGTTTTTGGTAAATTCTTGACATTTCCCGTATGTTCAAAATTGTGCAAAATTCGACATGCTGTCGTTTTGGAAATCGGATTTCGCTCAGGAAAGGTATCGTTGAAGAGGTCACTTGCTTCCTGAAGGGATCAACGTCTCTCTCCGAATCTAATCATCATGAGTAAAGTTATCCGTTCGGTGTCGTTCAGTTGAGTCATTTTAAAGACACGTTTTTAGAATCACAAATTAGTAGTACAAAAGTAATGTCACAGTGACGTTTATACCACGACTTACTTAGATAAACTAGTAAAATAATGAGAACAATTTAACTATAACCTGTGTTTTTATTAAAGAACTACAAAAAAGCTTGTTTACGTGGGTCTTAGTTTTGTAAAAAAAAATGGTAAAAAAAATAGTGTCTTTTTTGGATACAGCTGTTTGGATATCCACTGTTCTCTGTTAATTACGATTGTAATTTCTAATTTTCCCTTATTGAGACCACATTACATAACAGAATCCATACAAACGTTACATCGTTGAATTCGGGACTCCTTAAAGTATACAAATATGGAAAAATATATCCTGTGTTTCATTTAAAAAAATTGACACTTATGTCACACCTCCGAACGTAATGACATCACGATCCTGAAATACATGTCAAGAAGTTCTAAAAATTTCGCTGAATACAGTGTCGAAAACCCGAAGTTGATACGAGGTCCCGTTCGGCTGTAATCGAGCCGTTCCGGGACTATTGCCCAACCCTGTATACCTGGTACCTACATTTCCTTACACGAATATACCGTGAACATGCAATGTGCATTATGAATGTAAGACGGACCGGACCTTCTTTTTATATACCTCATGTATCTATCAGTATATCAGTATACGTTTTTGGTTCATATCTTGATATGAACCAAACGGTGCTTGCACCGTTTTGGTTCATGGGTGTATTGTGAGAATGTCATTCGTAAATCGAGAGGCGGTCATCTGAATGTCTCCATGACATTTAGAGTGGATGATGTCATAAAAGAATTTGAGACCTTGGCTTCTATGATATACACGAAATCCCAAGTTTCTGGACTTTCACTAGCTTGCTTTATTTATTTACACCCTATTTACACCCAACCCTTCAATGGAATAAGCTCGAAATATAACCTAGTTACAGATCTCAAATAATTCAATATGTTAAGTTTAACATCGGTCTGCCTGTTGCTCGGACTGCAACATTTAAAGAGCTAACATGTGCACAAAAATGTTGCAGTCCGAGCAACAGGCAGACCGACAGACGGGGACCTTTCTTACTTTTTATTAGGTATTTTGCCACTGAAAAATATTTAAAAATTTTAATGAAAAAACCTCTGCGCCAAACGGATCAGACAGAGGTTGGTTCTTGAGTACTTGACTGTTTCAAAAAGTCTCACACCTAAAAATATATAATCTAGAACAATGTTATAAACTAAAAACTGAAAATCAAAGCTATAGGTAGTTAACGTTTTGGAAGAGAATCTACTTCCGTTCTCAAAACTTTTTTGGACGTCAACCATGACAGTTCTTTGTTTATGTATTTCCATAGTCACGTGAGACATTAAATTATATTTATCTCATTTTTACTTACTTCGTCTCTAAGGATGGGCAACCAACTAGTACAAAAATCTATTGAATAATTAGAAACGCATCTATCCTCGTTTAATAAAATAATCGCGGACTTTAAGTTTTCTTTTAGTTCCGTTGCTCTCTTTTTCCAAAATCTTCGCCGAGTCCCATTTAATTCTATGATTATTATCCCACGCGTGTTCACAAATTTTGGATTTTTCAAATTCTCCCCTTCTAGCGTAATTTCTATGTTCACCAAGCCTTACGTTGAAAGGTCTAGATGATTCACCTACGTAATGTTTTCCGCACTCACACGGAACACTATAAATACAATTTTTTGAACTTTGAACAATATTTGGAGGTTTGGTTCTTGATAAAACCGATCTTAACGTGGAGCCCGTTTGAAAAACCGTTCGTACGGAAAACCTGTTCCCAATTTTTCGTAATTTATCCGATAAACTATGTATATATGGAATTACTGCCATTGACCTAAATACCTCAGGTTGTGATAGTATATTCTCTCTACTACCAATGTTCAATAACTGACTATCAACAAAACTCTCAGGATATTGATTATTTAATAAGACAGTTTTTATAAATTGTTTTTCGTTCCTTAATATTACTTAATCATTTGAAGAAATAATTTTGGCCCTGTCGTACAAACACTTAACAACACCTTTCTTAACACTAATATGTTGATTTGAATTGAAATTTAAGTATCTGTTTATGTGTGTTTGTTTTCTATACACACTGGTTTGGTATGTGTTATCTAATTTTTTAATTAAAATATCTAAGAAATGTAATTCATTATTATTCTCTATTTCTATTGTAAATTTAATTGAAGGTTCTTTTTCGTTAATCTGATTCAAAAAATTACTTAAACATTCTTTACTATAAGGCCATATAGCAAAAATGTCATCTACATATCTCCACCATACAATGGGTTTATAAGCTAGATTATTAATATTACTTTCCTCGAAATTTTCCATGAAAATGTTACTTAATATTGGAGATAATGAAGAACCCATGGCCATCCCAAAGTCTTGTTGATAGAAGTCATTATTTAATTGAAAGTATGTTGTTTTAATGCAAAGTGTAAGTAATTCCATTATAGTTTCAATGCTTAACTTAGTTCTATTCGCCAAATTCCCATCTTGTTGCAATTTGTTTTTAATTATTATTAATGTTATTAAAAACAAATTGCAACAAGATGGGAATTTGGCGAATAGAACTAAGTTAAGCATTGAAACTATAATGGAATTACTTACACTTTGCATTAAAACAACATACTTTCAATTAAATAATGACTTCTATCAACAAGACTTTGGGATGGCCATGGGTTCTTCATTATCTCCAATATTAAGTAACATTTTCATGGAAAATTTCGAGGAAAGTAATATTAATAATCTAGCTTATAAACCCATTGTATGGTGGAGATATGTAGATGACATTTTTGCTATATGGCCTTATAGTAAAGAATGTTTAAGTAATTTTTTGAATCAGATTAACGAAAAAGAACCTTCAATTAAATTTACAATAGAAATAGAGAATAATAATGAATTACCTTTCTTAGATATTTTAATTAAAAAATTAGATAACACATACCAAACCAGTGTGTATAGAAAACAAACACACATAAACAGATACTTAAATTTCAATTCAAATCAACATATTAGTGTTAAGAAAGGTGTTGTTAAGTGTTTGTACGACAGGGCCAAAATTATTTCTTCAAATGATGTAATATTAAGGAACGAAAAACAATTTATAAAAACTGTCTTATTAAATAATCAATATCCTGAGAGTTTTGTTGATAGTCAGTTATTGAACATTGGTAGTAGAGAGAATATACTATCACAACCTGAGGTATTTAGGTCAATGGTAGTAATTCCATATATACATAGTTTATCGGATAAATTACGAAAAATTGGGAACAGGTTTTCCGTACGAACGGTTTTTCAAACGGGCTCCACGTTAAGATCGGTTTTATCAAGAACCAAACCTCCAAATATTGTTCAAAGTTCAAAAAATTGTATTTATAGTGTTCCGTGTGAGTGCGGAAAACATTACGTAGGTGAATCATCTAGACCTTTCAACGTAAGGCTTGGTGAACATAGAAATTACGCTAGAAGGGAAGAATTTGAAAAATCCAAAATTTGTGAACACGCGTGGGATAATAATCATAGAATTAAATGGGACTCAGCGAAGATTTTGGAAAAAGAGAGCAACGGAACTAAAAGAAAACTTAAAGAATCCGCGATTATTTTATTAAACGAGGATAGATGCATTTCTAATTATTCAATAGATTTTTGTACTAGTTGGTTGCCCATCCTTAGAGACGAAGTAAATAAAAATAAGATAAATATAATTTAATGTCTCACGTGACTATGGAAATACATAAACAAAGAACTGTCATGGTTGACGGCCAAAAAAGTTTTGAGAACGGAAGTAGATTCTCTTCCGAAACGTTAATTACCTATAGCTTTGATTTTCAGTTTTTAGTTTATAACATTGTTCTAGTTTATATATTTTTAGGTGTGAGACTTTTTGAAACAGTCAAGTACTCAAGAACCAACCTCTGTCTGATCCGTTTGGCGCAGAGGTTTTTTCATTAAAATTTTTAAATATTTTTCAGTGGCAAAATACCCAATAAAAAGTAAGAAAATCTGAATATGCCACAAATAAACAATTACAGACAATATCTAGACGGGGACCGATGGACAGGCCGACATAGGCTGACATGACAGGGAGAAAATTTTTTCTCAAATTTAATGTCCACAGTTCATGCCATTATAAACCTATTTCAATAAAATAAGTTTTTACGGTTATACTTTACTTCCACTTCACTACGTAGATGTGAAAAAAAAGTTGAATGCACGTTGCTGAATGCACTTATACAATCGACAATTCAAATTTTGAATTTACAATTGTTTATTACAGGCGTTATTATGAATACAAACATTTTCACTTGAAACCTGGCGTGAGGATTTAGCTCCAAAAAGGATAGATTCCCCTAAAATTTCGTTAAAATATGTGCAGTATGGTACAAGATATCAATCATTGTTTAAAAATGGCCTCTCTCAAATGTTTTTGTTTTGCAATTTGACAAATTAACTAGAAAGATTCGAACAAATCCAGTTTTCTTCCCAATTGCGTTGTGAACAATTTGTTTATTTTTCTTTATTGCGATACGGCTTATACAACCAGAAATATTTAAGAAAAACTGCAAAAATGACAATCTTAAACATTCTTTTGTTTTGAACAGAATCTTTCCACCACACGAACTTAATCCAAAACATTTAACCACACTTGTAATGTTACAAGTTTCAGCAAAAAATTTCTATAGTAAGACCAAGTTCCCTAGTTTTACTGTACAATTAAAATAATACTAGTTTTATTATTTTCTTTATCAAAATCAAATTATTATTCAGGACTAAAAATTACATTATTATTCGAATTAATGTCTACATTACCCGTTACAAGTTTTAAAATATTATTTCCAATACTTTAAAATTCTGCCAAAAAGAATAAGGTAAGAATAATAATACCAACCTATGTCAAATATTTATTAATTCGCACGACGCAAAGGGTTCACTGACAAGTCAATGTGAGTGGGTCAGGGCTGGATTGGCGTCCCGGCGTTTTCCTCCCCCACTCCTATTAAACAGACAGCGCAGCGACCCATTACATTTAAACCCAGCATCGACCCACTACGAATCATTTCAAGCAATAAGTCCGTGAGAGGTGCAGCGTGAATATCTTTGTAAGTTCTAGCAGCAGCATGTTCGGTCTCGACCCCACTGGGCTCTATTAGATAATTTACATTAGTAAAAAGTGACATTTTCTGCATGAGTTTAATTTTTGTATTAAAATAACAATAATAATCGCCATGGACGGAGGAAAATTAGATCCTACTGGACAATACTAGTGTGTGACTAATTATTTTCAATTATCCATCATTAAAAAACAAATATCCATAAGATGTCGATCACTAGAAGAAAAGGTCTGGACCCAACAGGATTATACTGAAATGTGGAGGAATGTGGCACCGTCAAAGAGGTGACGGCGGTCGTCCGGAAACTTCAAGCTGCCGACGCAAAAGACTCCGGTAAGTTCACTTCCGCATATTTAGTTTGTTCGGTTATTGACCGGACTTTTGTAACTCATTCGCCCACCTTTGGACCGCCTTCGCAAATCTTATTACTTGCATATTTCACATGCATATGATTATTCTTTAGTAAAAATTCGAAAAATGTTAACAAAACCATAAATATGTAAGTAGGTACTTTCCCTAACAATTGTTTCCAAACATGTTATCTCTAATTTTTTATTTGGTATTTTGACCTGTTATATTTATAATTTTGGTTATAAACGAAGTTATAATAAAACACTGGTTTATGTAATTAATATAATGTAAATGAATATTTTTTTACTCTTATATGTTTATTCGTTTTGTTTTTAAATTCAAGTTAATAATTCACCAAACTCAGTCACAGTGCATTCTCTTGTTTGTGTTCAAGAACGATTAATGCAAATCACATAGTTACCAAAATAATATACCAGCTGATTGACCTGAGATCATTGACACCTTGGAAACATCATAGCATCAAGAAGGTGGGATTTAAAGTATGGGAACTAGTAATTACTTACATATAAATACTCTTAGTGTCTCTTACTAGTCTACCGACCTGATGCATCTTAATAGAACCTTACTTAACCTACAAATTGTGGCTTAAGCCCCTTATGTTAAATCATTATTACAATAATGAATGACAAAGCTTAAAAATGAGTACATTGACCGATCGCTCCGGAGTTTAAACTCCATTAGGAGTGGATAATCTTAAAGTTATTACTTTTATATTACACTTTTATATCTCCCGAAAGATTCTTTAGGGATTCCTTTATTTATTTTTTATCTGTTGTTGGGTTTGTTGATCTTGCTTATTTCGGTACAGTGACCTTATGCTCGTTGCGCGACTGGGTCTAGTTTTTACTTAGAGTAAAAAGGAAATAAAAAATAGACAAAACCAAGTATTTGTAGTTAATGAAAACTTTCGTTCCCATGAATATATCTGAAGTAGGTACATATTTGATGGTAATTAGTTTGTAAATTATTGATTAAAACAAACTACCTATGTAAAATTAGGTAGTTAGTACCACCTATTTTAAAATAAAATGATATGTTATAATTGTTATTCATATATTTATATGCTGAGATGATTAAATAATTAATAATGAAGATGCAATCGTAAGATGCAATTCTAATGTCGGCAAGTGACATTTAAAACCCATTTAAAACAAAGGTCAGGTCTGTATAAAACTCTTAGGTTAATCATGACACTTGTATAGACGGGGTTAGTATTATTTTTATTTTGGTTTGTGCCACTGAAGTATTTACATGTATTTCATTCAGAGAGACAAAGACAGAGACTCACGCAATAATCAAGTCTATATATTTCCGGATTGCAATTTGCCAAGGCCACCGTTCTAAAGCTTAAGGCTATGTAGAAATGAAACATCATAATTTTAGATTTTTTTTTTTATTGGCTGACAATAACAGTACACATAATTTCTTCCAAGTTAAAAGTCAATTATTTTCTACCGGCTTAATAAAGGAATGCATCTTAGGCGTTACATGTCTCCACAGCAAAATTCTTTTGAAAATTATATTAAACAAGGCCATTTTTTTATATTTTATTTTTGTATGCGGTGATTGTACTGCAAGGTAACTCTTATCAAGGCCGTAACAATCTCTTTTATTGTTGTTATTTTTTGCCATTTTAAACTTTTTGTTGCAGTTGATGATCCACCCAAAAAATGACATCGCACTGCCACAAAGTTACCGATTACCACCATCATTTCTGGATGAACGAAGACTGATGTTTTGTTGTTTTTTATTGCTTTTTAAGATTGTTTTTATTAAGTTATACTAGGTTAGATTTTTTAAGGTAAGCATTAACGAAAAATTTATATTTTTCTTGAATTGATGTAAATAATAAAAAATTCAATTGTATATTTCCCCACCCCGTGCTTTTTATATTCTATGTAATTACATTTTAATAAAATATTTTTTGGTTAATATCTACACAAGTGTATCTTTTTATATGCTTAAAAATAAAGTTCCAGAATATTTTACTATACTTGTTACCTGTTATATTTTCAATGATTTAACAATTACCCGTAGATTTTAGAAATATTATTTATAAAAATATCACAGGTTTGCAAAAAAGTTTGTGATCTAGCGATCTAGATGCCGTATGTATTTTTGGGTGCTGAAACCGAATTTTCAATTTAAAAAATGTTCCACCGCGTAGATTTAGAGTAAATCCCGGTTTTTATTGCCAAAATGCTGTTTTGACAGTAAAAACCTTAATTTGTTCGAAATTTACGCGGTAGAAAATTTTTAAATTGAAAATTCGGTTTGTATGCTATCGACTATGTAATTGAGTAAGGAACTAATTCGTAAGAGGTATTGTATTGCTTCATACGTTCAACTATACCCGAAGGATGATAATTCCACAAAGTGCTATTAAATTTAGACTTTTCAGAGAACGGAGCAAATTTGTCCACTTTTTAATTTTTTAACCATTACTGAAAATCTACGCGGTAGAACATTTTTTAAATTGAAAATTCGGTCTTAAATATTTTTGTGTGCTGA
Organism: Stenurella melanura; assembly: GCA_963583905.1. NCBI lineage: Eukaryota > Metazoa > Arthropoda > Insecta > Coleoptera > Cerambycidae > Stenurella > Stenurella melanura. The sequence goes on from OY757312.1 coordinate 93,888,551, forward strand.
AACTGAATTTTCAATTTAAAAAAAATTCTACCGCGTAGATTTCGAATAAATTCCGGCGGTCATAGCAAAAATACGGCTCGCGACAATAAAAACCAGATTTAGTCGAAATTTACAAGGTAAAAAAATTTTTTAATTGAAAATTCGGTTTGTATGCTATTGACTATGTAATTGAATAAGAATCTAATTCGTTGAAGGTATTGTATTGTTTCATATGTTCAACTGTAACGGAAAGATGATAATTTCACAAAGTGCTCTTAATTCTAGGCTTGGATTTTTGAGAACGGAGTAAATTTGTCCACTTTTTAGTTTTGTAGCTATAACTCAAAAACTATACATTTTTAGCATATACACATAATACGATTTTTTGTAGAGAATCAGACTTCATATCGATGTGGCTTTATAAAAACAAAAAAACAAAATTTAAACAAAGTAAAAAAAACTATTTAAAAAAACGAAACATTTCAATTTTTTGTATCTTTTAAAATTTTTGTGAATAACTTTTTTCTGAGTGAATTTAGGTATAGGCATTGATTCACAAGAAAGAAGGCTGACGTAATTCCCGTCAGAATGGTGAAGAATAAAAGTATTTTTGATAAAAATTGGTTGAGATATAGTCGTTCAAAGTTACCTACTTTTTTACGATTTTACCTCTTTTTGCCTTTATATCATTTTATTTTTAATTCTTACAAGCAAAAACTATTTTTATTCGATACAAAAATTACCTTCAGTTTATCAATAATAATGATAAAGGTATTTGTTTAACATTTTGATATTCATGTGATCTTAGACACAAAAAAACTTTAATGTTATACTAACTTATAGCTGTTTTAAAGACGCTTTTTTTGAAAATTACATATCTATTATATTTATACCATAATGTTTTCAATTTGGATATCAATATCTTCGTCAACATCGTTTTCGACATTTTCTTCCGTAACTTCTGGAATATCAGCGTTTTCACAATTTAAGCCCAAACATTCTTTGCCGAACATGGAGCAGCTAATTCGTAATTTTCTGCAGCAGCAATTTCCGTGATAACCTTTTATGCACCCGCAAGCTATTTTCTCCAGTAAAGTCTGCGGTGCAAGAGGTTTGGTTGTGCTAATTGTCATTAATTCATATTTAGATTTTTTCCTATCCCACTCTAAAGGATTTAAAATATTCCCTTTCCACTGTTGAATTTGGAGGTACGTCCTTAAGCCGTGCTGTTTAGTGGTATCAGAAATTGGTGACAAATGGGCTACAGAAAATTTAGTGCTCTTCGATAATCTTTGAAAAACTTGTAAGCGACAGCTAGTTAAACTGTTGGTCTTAATGCAATATAGAGAAATTACGATGTCTTCAGGTACGAAACTGATAAATTCTATCATTCTTTTTCATATTGAAGATCATCTCAATAACAAAACTTTGAACAAATACTTTTACTTTAAGAACTTGTTAATTACATAATGTGAATTAATAAATAATGCATACAAACAAATAATAAACAAGTAATAGATATGTAATTTTCAAAAGAAATATCTTTAAAACAGCTATACATTAGTACACCATTACATTTTTTTATCTCTAAGATCATATGAATATCAAAATTACAAATACCTTATAAACCGAAAATAATCCTTGTATTGAATAAAAATAATTATTGTGCGTAAAAATTAAAAATAACATGGTATAAAGGTTTAATGGTAAAATCGTGAAAACGTATGTAACTTTGAGCGACTGTATCACTGCCAATTTTTATCAAAAATGTTTTTATCGGTAACCATTTTGACGGAAATTACGTCAGCTTTCCTTTGTGTAAACCAATGCCTATACCTAAATCCACTCAGAAAAGAGTTAAGTATACACAAAAAAATTAAAAAATGCAAATTTCAATTTTTAGTTTTTTTAAATAGTTTTTTTTTTTATTTATTTTGTTTAAAATTAAAAAAATTGACTTATAGTTAAAAACTAAAAAGTGGACAAATTTACTCCGTTCTCAAAAATCCAATCCTAAATTTAATAGCACTTTGTGGAAGTATTAATTTTCTGATACAACTGAACATATGAAACAGTGAAATACCTTTAACGAGTTAATTCCTTTTACCCCTATTCTTTTCAACATAGTCAATAGCCCATTGAGCACCCAAAAATACATAAGGAATGATGGTGTAAATCTCAAGATCACAACCTTCTTTTTGCAAACCTGTGAAATTTGCTAAAACTAATTAATATAGGTGAAACTTAAAATTGAAAATTGTAATTTAATAGGTCTGTTCTTTTATTCATGTACGCCGAGTAAAAAGTTTATTAGCTACAATTAAAATTTTGATATTGGTAAGTAAAAAGTTCATCTGTATATGGGACTTCTCCATCGCTTCTTTGCTATAAGTAACTGCTAACAGCAATTTTTAAGCAACCGTTTTTAAGCAAAATAATCTACTTCTCATTAATAAGCCACTGTACTTTTAAGAAAGTATACCTATCTTTATCTTTAATGAATTATGTGTATTTATCATCATTAGTTCGGTTATGTCTCACAAAGAAAACTACTACTTTCCATTAATACTATCATTATATATTGTTATATCATTAGATATAACTTGTGCTTTTATAGAAGTTTAAAAGATAGTTTAAGAAATGTCAAAAAAACTCGCACATTCTAAAAATATTGTATTAAAGTATAAGTGGATATTAAGGTCTTTAAAACACGCGCGATTTTTCGAGCACGACGCCACAGCCACGAATACTTTACGCTATTTTTTTTATTGGTACACTTTGAAATCGTAAATACTGGTATTATTACTACAAAAAATGGAAATAAGAATTAAGAATGTAAAATGGTTGAATTCGTGATGTGACATCAGAATACCTGTCAGTGTCAAATGAGAAATGCAAAAATTAATTGGACAGCATTAAACAGAAAGGAACCAGCACCCTCAGCTAAAATCAAGAAACAAGCTTGCAAAGAAAGGTTTTGCATCTTAATTACAATATTGAAACTGCACCATTAAATTATTATAAGGAAAATGAGTTGGAATTTTTCAGCTGAACACACATTACGATATTCTACATTTAAATAAATTAAGAAACATTTTTTTTTAATTTTGTGCGTTGGCTCCTTTCTATTTAATGTCGTCCAATTTGCAATCTGTCACATAGGATTAATTATTGTCACTATTGTTACTGATTGTATATTGCTTTAAAATGAGTTCTAACATTGATTACTTAAATAGAAAAGCAGATTCACGGTTAATACCGCAATAATTCCTGTCAGATCAATAATTAAAAAGTTGACATTTTGACTCGGGTTGTAGTTGTTGCCATGGTAACTTTAAAACACGCGCGTTTTTAAAAGTTGGATTTAGACACTCTGAGGCGTACTTTAAATAAGCAAAATAGGGTACCAATAAAAAAAATATGTTCTTCGACTTGCTTCACTTAACAAATGCGACAATTCAATTTTCGCCTTTACTATTATTTCTTTCTGGCATTATATTTACACATCAACATGATCTTCCAGCCCCTACTGACCTAATAAATTTGCATATTCCATCATGCATGCGCTTATAAAATATATAAAAACTTAAAACGATCATACACAACACTCCCTGAGTAGTGGCAGAATGAAATGAACGAGGCAAGAGAGAACGTGCCAAACAACGCCACCAAGCAAGTGCTTGGGTCCTCGCAAAAATAGCCGAACACCCTTTTTTAATATTTAATGATTGCATGTTAATTGTTAGTAAACTGTCCACTAACAGACAATGTTGATATACTTGGCCCTAGTAAAAAAAGTCAAATGCACTCCTTTAATTGCCACAAAAACATCGATGTCCACGGTAGAACAACGAAGAGGATTAATGACAAGCAAACTAATAACACGAGTGTTCAGTTTATACGACGCTATTTACCTGGTTATTACGAACTATTTACCTCGTGTAAGAATTCCTCTTTTACTTATAACAACTGCTATACAACATTATTAGGAAACAAACTAGATATTTGGCTTAATGAAAATCGTGTCAGAATCACCGTTTACTTGGAACTTTTTTCTCAGTGTAGGTATTTGGAATATTACAAAAACAAGCGCTATAAATTATTAAATAAATATCATTTGCTTTTTGACAAAGTAATATCAGTTTGTAATAAATATTTTACTTTAAAAAAATAAAATGCAGTTAATTCAAAAATATCGATAGATGAGAACTATTTGTCCATATCAAATGTGACAATAATGAAATTAAGCTCTTTATTGATTTTGCCATTTTTTTAAGGTAATCATATTATTTAAATATTTTCAATTCTTCTTTCTCATTATAAACCTCATCGCAAAATTTACTGGCAAATTTTGTGGACCGAGTTACTTTCAAGAATAAAATTAAAAAACAAATATCTAGGTAAATGTATTATATCTATTTGTTTTAAACAAACAGATACACATTACAACCAGAAAGAAAAATGTCTACAGAATTCATTGAATAACAGGCTGAATTCAGATCGAGAAAAAATGTCCGTGTGTCTGTACCTATACATGGCCACACTACCGATTCAAATGTATTTAAAATGCATAAGACAAGAAAATTATTTTTAATATTAGACAAAGATGATTATAGATTAGCAATTAGTAGATTATAGTATTTCTATTCTTAATTTAGAAATTCAGTCTAAGGCGTTGCTACCAGGATAAATAATTACAAAGCCTGTTTGTGAAAAACACCGATAAGAATAAGAATAAGAACTTTATTTTCCCATTTGGATGGTATAAGATATGGGATGTGTCAAAAGTATAAGATATTGGATGTGTCAATATACTGTGCTTGAATATTGCAAACGATACCCGTCTACGAATATAACTATATGTTATGCGCTTACTTCAAGTAAAAGTAGTTGATTGTTTACCTGGCTCACCTTACAGGTCCGTTACCAGGCTCTTGGTTCATTCTTAATATTGCCGGTAGCATAGTCGTAGGTTAAATGATACTTTTTTACTTTTATTGAATCATTCATGGACTTGTTCATTAAACTAACATTATTTATTATTAATAAATAATTTACATGATGCCAATCAATTAATATAAAGCAGTAAAACAATATTTACAATAATTAAAAGTTATTCTAAAAATTGTCGGTCGACGCTCATGGCATCGCTGGTATTATGAACTATTCCTTTGTCGGCCTTTTTTTGATATTCAAATTGACGCTACATAAACTATATACCGACAGATTTTTTTCTTACACTAGTAAAAAATGGTAGTTAAAAATAAAGAAATCAGTGCTTACCTTAGAGTATTTAGTGAAAGTATAATCACATTGTATTTTTTAGTGCATATAAAAGTAATTGTAGTAACTCAAAGATAATACAACTCTCAAAATTTGAAGTGAAATAAAACAATCGCTAACAAAATTTTCATTTATTGTTAAGAAATCAAAATTTAAGATTGAAGCAGATTAATAAAGTCAATAAAATCATTACAATTCAAGTAGGATTAAGAATTGTTAAAGGTAGATTAAATAAAAAGCTTAAGCAATAAAAACAAGAATGTACTAGTGTAAAATTAATAAAAGAAAGTGATATAAACCAAACTTTGAACACATATAAGGTCATGACAGTGATTGCAACAGTATTAATTTCTTAATAAATGTTACAGACTGACATAATAACAAATGTCAGAGACTGACGGTATAACAAAAAATGTCAGACTGACAGAAATAGTATGTTTGCCAACATAAATATGACTAGAAATAATTAAAGAGAAAAAGTAAGCGGAAAAAATAAAAGAAGAAAATTGTTGATATGATGGAAAAAAGAAAACAAGATATAAATCAATAGATACGAGAGAGGGGAGAAAATAAAAATGATGATGAAAGATAAGAAGTTATAAGAAGGAGATTTAGACGATTTAAAAGAATAAAGGTCAATAATAGAAGTAAGATAAACTGAACAACGGAACTTGAAAAGAGCGAAGTTATTAAGGAAGCAAGAGCCAACTAAGAGAGGACAGATTGGGATCATAGCCATATATTGGAGAACAACAGGTGAGAGAAGAAAAGATAGTAATTTCAATGAAGACAAACAAACGGGAAACAGGACATTGTAAGAAATGAAAAATTGATAAAAGGTAGTAATTATTAAACAATTTTGACAGTTATCGTTATTTTTGTAGAGTGACATTGTAAATAATGTGTTATAGTATATAAGTTAGCCGGAAATAGGGTTTAATGAAAGAGTTTTTATTGATATAAATAAAAAAGGAATTTGAATGATATTGCTATTTAATAAATGAAAATAAATTTATAAAAGATTTTTAAAAAATTGACTATAAAATAAAAATTTTGACAAAAATTAAATCCAGCAAGAACCCTGAGATGTGAGTGACTGAGCAAAGTTAATAAATAGTGGGTAAAATTCATCATAAAAAACTATTACGCCCCTATCTGAGCATAGTATCTGAGCATAAAAAATATATATAAAAAGGTAAGCAAAGAAAATTTATTACTTATAAAATTATTATATTATAGAGATAATAGGGAGAGTGTAATATTTGGCAGAGTAATGTGGAGCCATTCTATTTTTTAATTTCAGTTAATATTTATTGTTTAAAGTGTACAGTTAATTTATCTGGTTAAAACAATTTCATGAAACGAAGGTCAGACAAAAAGGTAATGATGAATCAAGAAGGTGAAGGAGGTACTAATACTGTTGATTCAGAACAGGCAAAAGGTGATGTAACAAAAACAGACATGCAAAGATTAATGGAGCTAATGATGCAAATGTATCAAAATATTACTCAAAATTTTCAAATGCAAAACAAGAGATTATACAGAAATTAAAATTTCAAAATCAAAATATTACACTAATGAATCTAAGTTTAAACTAACAATATCACAAATTAGATAAATTTGCACAAAACTTTGAAAAAGAAATACTATAGAAAGCAAATCAAGAGATAAGCACAAAAATAGAAACGGTATATAAAATATTCAAGAAAAGCACGGATGTGTTAAATGAGAAATCTTGAAGCAAAACAAACAAGGGAAAAGATAGAAAAGTCTAATTAATCTGTGCATACAATTCAAAGGGTATATGACAAGTCATGTTTGTTATTTGAACAGAAACTAATGTTTACGGGGGATAGAAACGGTCATCCTAAGATTTTCATAAAAAATCTTCTAGAAGAAATTAATGAAGTACCAGAGGGGGAAAATGTTAAACATTTCATAAGAAATACGTTGAAAAAAGATGCACGAACGTGATATTCTATTATAGACGAAAAACAAGTTCCATTAATAGTATTATTAATGAAGGGAGTAAAATGTAAATGGGTTATATATAAAAAACGAAACAACATTTAAGATAGGTGATTTAGTAAAAATAAAAAAAATAAGGGTACCAAGTAGGAAATACACAACTTGTGCAAAGTTGCAATTACCTTATGAAGAACCTTATTAAATAAAAACAATTCTGGACAATAACACTAATGAATTGCTTAGCAAACAATCAGGGAAAACAAGTGGAAGGTTTCACGTTAATTTGATTTATCCTTACTTTAAATATTTGGAAACAAGAATGATACATATTATGATAAAAATACAATTCAGATACCGATAAACATTGTTTAAAAAAAATAAATAGTGTTAAAGCAAGTTATCTAATGGGGAAATGACACATATTTTTATAACTTGAGACAAAGATTAGCCAAAAACTGAAATTATAAAAGATAAGTTTTGATTGAATAAATAATTAACACAAAATTAAGAAGAAGGAAATGCTTATAAATAAAGAAATCAGTGCTTACCTTAGAGTATGTAGTAAGATGATAATCGCATTGTATTTTTTAGAACATATAAAAGTAATTGTAGTAGCGCAAAGACAATAACTCTCAGAGTTTGAAGTGAAATAAAACAATCGTTCACAAAATTTTCATTTACTGAAGAAATCAAAATTTAAGATTGAAACAGATTAGTAAAGTCAATAATATCATTAAAATTCAAGTAGGATTAAGAATTGTTGAAAGTAGATGAAATAAAAAGCTTAAGCAATAAATACAGGAAGCTATTAGTGCAAAATTAATAAAAAAAAGTTATATAAACCAAAGTTTGAATAAACATAAGGTCATGACAGTGATTGCAACAGGATTCATTTCATGATAAATTTCATAGACTGATATAATAACAAATGTCAGACTGACAGAAATAGAATGTTTGCCAGCATAAACAAAAATGACTTGAAATAATGAAAAAGAAAAAGTAAGCGGAAAAAATAAAATAAGATTGTTGATATGATGGAAAAAAGGAAACAAGATAGAGACCAGTATATACGAGAGAGGAGAGAAAATATAAATTATGGTGAAAGATAAGAAGTTATAAGAAGCAGATTTAGATGATTTAAAAGAATGAAGGTCAATAATAGAAGTAGGATAAGCAGAACTTGAGACAAAAAGAGACGAGTTATTGAGGAAGTAAGAACCAGATAAGAGAAGACAGATTGGGATCATAGCCATATATTGGAGAACAACAGGAGAGAGAGGAACACACGGTAATTTCAAAGAAGACAAACAACGGTAAATAGGACATTGTAAGGAATGAAGAATTGATAAAAGGTAGTAGTTATTAAAAATGTTTGACTGTTATCGTTATTTTTATAGAGTGACATTTCAATAATGTGTTATAGTATATAAGTTAGCTGTAAATATGGTTTGAGGAAAGAGTTTTTATTAATATTAAAAAAAAAAATTGAATGATATTGTTATCGTTCAGAAAAAATCATTCAACATGCACAGCAGCATTCCAACTCGTAGAATTTATCTATAGGTAATTCACTAGACAGAAATAACTATATATTAGCTTTATTTTTTGATCTCACGCGTGCATTTGATTGTGTGGCTAGTGATTTTTTGATAAACAAATTGTTCACGATTGGCATTAGGGGTTGCATGAAGGATTTGATAAAGTCTTTTCTAACCGAACGAAAAATCGGAGTTAAAATTGACTAAGAGTTATCAGACTTCGAATATGTGAAATACGGCGTACCGCAAGGCAGTGTCCTATCACCACTTTTATTTACACTGTTCATTAATGATGTGGAAAAATACATCGGGAACGGCATTGATATACAATTAATTTTGTATGCAGATGATACCACAATCCGCCTATCTGCTATGAGCTATACTCCAATGCACAAATATTGCTCTCTGAATTCTACAGGTGGTGTAGTAGTAATAAACTTATTCTTAATTCCTCTAAAACTCACTACATAATTTTTTCAAAAAGACGTAAAATTGCAGAATTTCAATTAAAACTTATGACACCGTGTTGGAAAGACTAGATAATTGCAAGTGTCTAGGTCTCTATATTGACCACCAGCTAACGTGGAATGCACATGATGGCTTTGTGACCAGTAAGCTAAACTCAACATATTTTGCAATCGTAAATCTGAAAAATATTCTTAATACCAAGAATTTAATGAAGGTCTATTATGTTTTGGCATATTCGCATTTAAAGTACATATCGATTTACTGGGGTCAAACAACTGAGGTTACATTTTCGTTATACAGAAAAGAATAATAAGAAATATTTTTTCTGTTAAACCAGTGGAGTCCCGTAGGCTCATCTTTAAAAAGTATCATATTCTACCACTTCTCTATAGTTATTTATATAGTACTAATTTCCGTCAAAACAAGCCAAGGAAATTTCCCACATTATAATTCAGTGCATGCATATGATACCAGGTCTGACAGCAACATTCACATTTCAAATTTTAGCTTGTTAATGTATAGAAAGAGTCCCTACTGTTTTTGCAGTCATATTTTCAATAATTTTCCCAATTCTATTAAAGATATCAATCCAATAGGCAAGTTCAAAAACTACATCAAGCGCTACTTTCTAGAAAACTGCTTTTACTGTTTCCAAGAATACTACTGCTGTAATTAATTTTAACTATATACCATTTATACATATTTTAAGTTCTATAATTTTTCTTCAAATTCCCTATGTGACTCACTATTGTTTTTTATTTTATTTCCTATTCCTATTCCTATTCCTATTACTACTATTACTACTATTAGTAAATTGACGTTTATACGATCTTGCGACAATAAAGTTATTATTATTATTATTATTATTGAAAATAAACTTATAAAAATTAACAAACTTTTTTATTATAAAATAAAAAAATTGACAAATTCATAGAGGTGATAGACAGAACTATTTTGTTTTAATATATTCTGCCCTCTAGAAGCATGCTCTTGAACTATTACATGCACCCCATGTCGGGATATTGTTTTGATTGAGACAGATATTGACCGCTAGATGGAGCTTCCCCTATTTCGTCGTTTTGCAACGGCGAAATATTCACTTGGGAACAATGAACTCTCGGGTCAGTCATCTCGGGAAGCCTTGCACTGACGAGCGCCACCAGCGCGAAACTGCAGTCTGCAAGTGGCCTGAGACGACTGGTGCGAGAGTTGCCTTTAATTAGGTATAAATCTTTCGGCTGGTATTTGTTTCAATCAAAACCAAGCGTTTTGTGATAAAATGTGATTTTTATCCTTAACGCGGCCAGACTAGCAATTCGTTGCAGTTTGGTTTACTATTCTTATGAAAATAAGGATTCATAGGGGTGATAGACAGAAATATTTTGTTTTAATATATTCTGCCCTCTAGAAGCATGCTCTTGAACTATAATATATATATTGCTATGTATTTGCAATGTTGCAAATTTGTGTTGTGGAGTTGTTTATGTCTTCTAGATTTGGTAAAGATCTGATGAGGCAATTGAAATATTTAATTGTTGTTTAGTTGTTGTAGTTTGGTAGAACTGTTTTTAAGTTAGGGAATTTGTTTTATAGTTTTTATGTCATATGTTGAGGTTATTATAATTTAATGACACTGACAATGAAAATTCTAATTTTGGGCTGAAGGGGTCAGGTTTGTAATAATAATCTAAATTTAGTTGTTTTAAAAAAACTTTGGCTTCTTGATTGAAAAGAAAAAATAATTTTATAAAAAAAAGAAAAGAGAAGATCAATAGATACGGGTAGGGGATTGATAGGATTGAAAAAGAATTAAAAATTTGAGAATTTTGGAGAGAAAAATAAGTAGAAGAAAGAAGATCAATAGATACGGCAGATACGTGAGAAAAGTTTTGAATTTGGAAAAGAAAATAGGTAGACGTAAGGAGATAAAATAATTTGAAGAGAAGAAAAGAATATTAAGGCTAGTCGGAGAAGTGAAAAAAGTAAAGGAAGAAATAATTAAGAGGAGTGAAGGATAGGAATTGTAAGGTGGAGAAAATAAGTAGAAGGAAGGAGTTAAATAGTTTGAAGAGAAGAAAAGAATATAAAGATTAGTCGGAGAAGTGAGAAAAGTGAAGGAAGAAATAATTAAGAGGATTTGAAGGATAGGAATTGTAGCTACGAAGAAAGAAATGAGTGAAAGGCATTAAAATCAAAATTATTTATAAATTATCACATTCATATAATTATATCAAGAAATTAAAGGGTTGTAATACATAAAAATTTTAGTAAATTGAAATTTTAATTTTATAAAAAAAAAAAAAGAATTTCCAACATAGAAACCTGAACCTGCAATCTGAGGTGGAATTGCATAGCCGGAGCTACAGAGATAATTAAGAATTGAATATTGTTGTTTTAGTTAGTGATATTGATTTGGAAGATATAAATAAATGGTTTCACATCAAAATTTTAATCAATCATGATAATAAAACATAACAATAATTGGCACAGCAACGTGGGGCATTTCGGAAATTTCATTTCAGGTTGGTTAGACAAGATTATTTAAAAATTTAGAAAAAAAAAAGAAAAAAAGTTTTTTTTGTTTGTCAATACAAATGTCACTTAAATAGGATAATTTTAGTAAGTATTAATTTTCAATTGTGCAAAATATTTTATGAACTTACGATCAGGAAAACAAACAAAGATGGAAAATAAAGATCAAATGCCAGTAACTTCACAAGGTGACACAACACAAATGACATAAGCACAAAATGATGACAAATTTACACAGTTAATGAACATGATAGGGAATAGATTTGACGAAAATAACAAGAAAATGGAAGAAAACAAACAAGAAATGAAAAATAGATTTGACGAAAATAGCAAGAAAATGGAATAAAACAAACAAAAAATGGAAAGTAGATTAGATGAGAACAATAAGAAGTTAGAAAATAGTATACTACAGCTGCAGAATAAGGTGGATCAAAGAATTAAGAACATAGAAGTAAGTTTAGAAAAAGTTAACGAAGAGATAACTAAGAAAATTGATACAAAAATACTAGAAGCAACTAAGGAATTTAAAGGGGAAGTAAGAGTAGAAGTAGAACATGTGATATTAGAGGGTATGAAGGAAATAGATATGCGTTTGAGAAACCAAGAAGATATAGTGAGGACACAATTAAAAGAACAGGATGGTAAAATAGAACAGAATATGAAGATATTAAATAATACACATACACCTACATTTAACACATTTGCTGCAATACAAAATACGGCGATAAATCATTTCTATGGTGATTCTAGAATTCACCCAAAGGTATTTTTAGAACGTTTCAAGCAACATTTACAAAATATAAATAGTGGATATAATTTAAAATATGAAATACAAAATGTATTAAAAGCAGAATCGGAAATTTGGTATCAAATAATTGAATCTAAGTTCAAAACGTTTGAAGAATTTGAACAATTACTATTAAAGAAATATTGGTCTGAACATTGTCAAGAGAAAATTCGTGGTATATCTAGGGAAAGTTATGTCATGCGTAAAATTTATAATATTAAATTTTTGGAACCAAATTTGACAGAAAATGAAATGATGAAATATCTAGCCAGACATTTTTTGGATGACATTCATCATGTGATCGTAACACAACGCATAACAACATTAGATGGTTTAAATGAGTATTTGAGGGTAATAGATGATTTACATAAGGTTTCAAATAGCAATTTTAGATCAATGAATAGGAGAAATTTCAGACCAACACAGCATAATGAGCAAAATTTTAATAACAGACAAAATCATTATTCAGACAGACAACAATATTATAATCAGTATAACAGTAGAAATTATGATAATAATGACAAATTTAAAAGTGGCAAAATTAGTAATTTACCAATGATAAATATTAAAATTAATAAAGCAAATTTGAAGGCGTTGATTGATAGTGGATCTGAAATAAGTTTAATAAGTGGAAAGCTAATCGATAAACACAAAGATTTATATGAGAATAAATGTATTAAGATTTCAAAAATTATTTTAATGAATGCTAATGGTAAGAAGATTACTGAATGTAATAAAATTATTAATATGGAATTTGAAGTGAAAGAGACGTGTTTTAAAGGTGAATTTGTAATTGTGGATAATTTAAGTTTTGATGTTATCATTGGAGAGGACATGCTGTCAAGATTGAAAGCAATATTAGATTTAGGGGAAAGGTCTCTAATTTTAAAGGGTACATCGGTAAAAATAGTAAATAAATTTGAATCAAATATAGGGAATTTAAATATAAATAATATAAATAATGTAAAGAGTGATGAAAATAAGTTTACAAAGAAAATTAATAATTATGATATACCGAGAAAGTTGGAGATAAATTGTCCTTTAAATTATAAAAATATAGTAAACGAATTGTTGCAAAAGTATATGACATTGATAAATCATGAATCAAGAATTGCTAAAGGTTATGTGCATAGACTTCAAGTTGATGAGGATAAGCCTTTTAAATCTAAAACATATCCTATTCCATACAAACGTCGGCAAAAAGTACAAGAGGAAATACAAAATATGATGCGTGCAAATATTATTGAACCAGCAAAAACAAACTTTATAAATCCGTTGGTAATAGTACCTAAAAAAGATGATTCTATACGGATATGTCTTGACGCTAGAAATTTAATTCAAATAACGAAATCACAATTTGACTCTCCACAAACTATAGAAACTATGCTTTATAGGATTGGAAAGAACACTATATTTTCAAAATTAGATTTGAGGAATTCATTTTGGCTTATTCCATTACATGTAGAGTCTCGTAGATTTACTGGTTTTAGTGTAGATGGACATATTTATCAGTTTAAAGTAGTTCCATTTGGATTACAATCGGCATCTTCTGCTTTGGTTAAAGCAATGCAAACAATTTTGGATAAATATGAAAAGTTTTGTCTTCACTATATAGACGACATTCTTATATTTTCAGATATAGTAGAAGAACATTTAGAACATTTAAATATAATTTTAAAGGCATTAAATGAATCAGGTTTAAAATTAAATATAGAAAAATGTGAATTTTACAACACGTTCGTAAAATATTTGGGTTATATTATTAATCAGCAAGGAATATCTATAGGAAAAGAACGTATAAAGGAAATCAAAGATTATCCTACTCCAAAAAATTTAAAGATGTTAAGAGGATTTTTAGGTATATTGAATTATTATAAAAAGTTTGTACCTAGACTTTCAGAATTAGAAGTACCTTTGATAGAACTACTTAGGAAAGATATAAAATGGGAATGGGATACTAGACGACAAGAGGCATTTAATAAGTTAAAAATAAATTTTCATGATAATTTACTTTTACACAGTCCAGATTTTAATTTACCTTTTATATTACGTACAGATGCTTCCGAACAAATTATTGCAGCAGAACTTATTCAAATTGTAAATGGTATTGAAACGCCAAATATGTTTTATATCTTGAATTTTAAAACCTTATGAAACTAGGTATTCAACATCAGAGGTTGAAATGCTTGCTTTAGTTTATAGCTTATCTAGACTATCCTATATTTTAACTTCAAATCATTTTACAATTGAAACTGATCATTCAGCATTATGTTCACTTATGAAAAATAGATTTGCAAACAATCGAATTTATAGATGGTCTCTTTTAATTCAAGAATACTCTTTTACTATCAAACATAGACCAGGTACAGAAAATACAGGGTGTTGCATCATGAGAGGGACATAGCTTAATAGGAGGTAGAGAACATCAGTGGTAACCGGAACCTCCCATAGAAATGTCTCATTGGGCCTTCACTACGAAATTACAGGGTGTTAAATAATTTTTGGCCAAACCTGTTTTTTGTCATAACTTTGACAGGATATGAAATAACGGATTCATATTTGGTACGGCTAATGTACAAACGAGCCCCAAGAGGTACATGTATAAAAAAAATATATCCAGGTCCGGACTCACTATAATTTATGTTTCTTCTTTGCATCAATAAAACATCACCCTGTATATATTTTTTTGAAATTTCGATACGATATTCGAAAAGAGCAAGAAAAAACAAACAAAATGGCCTATTTCATTTTTTTGTTACACCTTCGTGGTTATTTAAATACGTTGTTAAATGTGCAAGAAAATGGATTACAGAACCCTATTAAATGAGAGGCACGTGAAATAAATAGTTTTATAACTAAAATTTGCAAAAATTCTATTGAGCCTAGGTGGTCTGGGTGAATCCTAATTCCGGCACGTTTTAAAGGTCCATTTTGGTAAAAAACTGTGGTCCTAATAAGTAATCGGGTATGAAATAACAAAATTTTTAATCAATCACAGTAGGCTTGTTCAAAGAATAAAAGTGACAGATAATTTAAACCATTTAGGCGTAAGCAACCAGTTACTTTGATCAAGAAAATCATCAACATTTTATACTTAATAAAAATTGGAAGAGAACAAACTAAAATCTAAATAAATAAAATATTTTCCATTCAATTAACAATAAATAACAAAACAATAACTAAATGTGTTTAAAAATAAAACGTAATTGACACTAAAGTAAATTTTCAAAATGTCCTCCCCCAAATTCTGTGCATTTTCTTGCGCGTTTAGAAAGGCTCGACGTATCATTTCTGGATTATTCCGTATTTCGTCGCAGGTTGTAACGATGCGCTGGATTAAATGTTGTCTACTTTCAATTTCAATGCTATAAACCTCGTTTTTTAAGTGGCCCCATAAAAAGTAATCACAAGGGTTACAATCAGGAGATCTTGGTGGCCATTCATGTGGACCCCCGCGTCCAATCCATCTATTAGGATACACATTGTTTAAGTGTTCTCTTACTTGAAGGTTAAAATGTGGTGGGGCCCCATCATGCTGAAACAACATGCCTCTTATACGGATATTTTCTAACATATTCGGTAAAATGTTTTGAAGAAAATCAAAGTAAATTTCACCATTCAATCTTTCTTCAAAAAAATGTGGCCCTATCAAATGTCTATTCACAAGTCCGACCCAAACATTTACAGAAAACCTGTGTTGCGAACGGCGTTGGCGTACCGCATGTGGGTTTTCCTGTGCCCATTTATGATTATTTCGTGAATTGTTTACTCCATCCCTTGTAAATTGTGCCTCATCCGTAAATAAGGTTCTGTAAATGACTGGGCGATGATTAGACAACCAACGACAAAATGCCAGGCGGGGGATATCGTCGCCTTGTTGAAGACGCTGTACCTGCTGGATATGATATGGATGGTAACGTTCTCTTTTTAGGGTTCTCCATACTCGCCAATGAGGAATACCAGTTGCCAAACTGATTCGTCTAGTGCTCATATTTGGGTTTTCTTGAACTACGTTTATAATATTGTTTTGTTCCTGCACACCTTGTTGTAAAACACGCTCCACAACTGCAGAAGTAGGAAACTTTCCGTGTTGTCTTGCATACTGGAACACCGTACTAAAGGTTTTATGATTAGGGCATCGACGACCAGGAAAACGCAGCCGATATTCTCTTTCCGCCGACCTACCATTTCCATTACAGAAACCATAGATGAATATTATGTCAGCATATTCCCCGTTTGTAAATTTTACTGGCATAGTTAAAATATTTTCACAAGTTTTCACTAACTAAATGCGGATTATTGACACATTAAATTACTAACAAACAATTATTCAACTGTTTAGGAGATTTCTTTTTATTATCTGTCACTTTGAACAAGCCTACTGTGATTGATTAAAAATTTTGTTATTTCATACCCGATTACTTATTAGGACCACAGTTTTTTACCAAAATGGACCTTTAAAACGTGCCGGAATTAGGATTCACCCAGACCACCTAGGCTCAATAGAATTTTTGCAAATTTTAGTTATAAAACTATTTATTTCACGTGCCTCTCATTTAATAGGGTTCTGTAATCCATTTTCTTGCACATTTAACAACGTATTTAAATAACCACGAAGGTGTAACAAAAAAATGAAATAGGCCATTTTGTTTGTTTTTTCTTGCTCTTTTCGAATATCGTATCGAAATTTCAAAAAAATATATACAGGGTGATGTTTTATTGATGCAAAGAAGAAACATAAATTATAGTGAGTCCGGACCTGGATATATTTTTTTTTATACATGTACCTCTTGGGGCTCGTTTGTACATTAGCCGTACCAAATATGAATCCGTTATTTCATTTCCTGTCAAAGTTATGACAAAAAACAGGTTTGGCCTAAAATTATTTAACACCCTGTAATTTCGTAGTGAAGGCCCAATGAGACATTTCTATGGGAGGTTCCGGTTACCACTGATGTTCTCTACCTCCTATTAAGCTATGTCCCTCTCATGATGCAACACCCTGTATAACTGCAGGTGCACTAACTCGAAATAAACAAATAGACATAGACAAAAAGAATAATTTTATCATAGGATTAAATTATCTATTAGACGAACAAAATTTATATACATATGAAAGGATTAGGGGAAGCCAGGGATATTTGAATGAACTTAGAAATGTAGTACAATTAGGTGAATATAAGGGTTATAGTATAAAAAATGATTTGTTGATTAAAACAGTTATGAATGAAGAGAAATATGTGATACATGATAATTTGGCGTTGAATATTTTAAATGATTTGCATAATCATTTTGGGCATATTGGTGTAAGGAAAACTTGGATGATTTTCAGAGAAACTTTTTTCTGTAAGAACGATTTACAATTAACAAAAATAATCATATCATTATGTCATGATTGTTGTTTAGGGAAGACGAAAAATTACAAAAACAGAAATGAAGTAAATAGTATTTTGACAAAGGAACCTCTTGACATAATAGCAATGGATTTTATAAATAATTTGATTAAAGATAAAGAAGGGCATAAACACATATTAGTTATAGTGGATATTTTTTCAAAATTTACAAAAGTTTATCCTACAAAAAGATGTAATACAAATGCGGTTTGTATATTACTTTCCAAATATTTCAAATCGGTAGGAATACCAAAGAAAATTTTAGCTGATAACGCGACGTATTTTGATAATGACAAATTAAAAAATTATTTGACAGGTAAACAAATTAAATTAAGTTTTACTACAATTAGACATCCACAAGCAAATCCAGCAGAACGATATATACAAGAGGTGACTAAAATTTTAAGATTTACCATACACAATGATCATACAGATTGGTTATTATGTTTATCAAATGTTGAATACATTATAAATAATGTTCCAAGTACGATTACAGAAGTACCGCCGATAACAATTATGTTTGGTATTCCACCTATCAGACCATGGAATTTTGAAACTGGGATTGAATTAGATCAAATGAGAAATCAAGTAAAAATTAGATTAGAACGAAATGCAAAAAAATATCAGGCTAGAGAAAATAAAAAAATTAAGAAACATGTAGTGTATAAACAAGGGGAATTAGTAGTTATAAAAAGATTGAAAGTGTCAAATTTTGACAAGAAATTATGTGCAAAATTTATATTTCCTTATGAAGGTCCTTATATAATACATAGACCACTAAATGAAAATACATATGAATTGAGACATATAAACAGTGAACATATAAGAGGTAAATTTCATATAGAAATGATTTATCCATATACACCAAGAAATTGAGACACAAGTAGACTTACACGATTAAACTGGTGAAAGATTTTATTTTGCAAATACGTTTGTTTTAAGAAATTTTAAACATTTTACCTAAGTTAATTGTTTAAGATTTGGGGAGGGAAATGCTATGTATTTGCAATGTTGCATATTTGTGTTGTGGAGTTATTTATGTCTTCTAGATTTGGTAAAGATCTGATGAGGCAATTGAAATATTTTGAATTGTTATTTAGTTGTTGTAGTTTGGTAGAACTGTTTTTAAGTTAGAGAATTTGTTTTATAGTTTTTATATGTCATATGTTGAGGTTATTATAATTTAATGACACTGACAATGAAAATTCTAATTTTGGGCTGAAGGGGTCAGGTTTGTAATAATAATCTAAATTTAGTTGTTTTAAAAAAACTTTGGCTTCTTGATTGAAAAGAAAAAATAATTTTATAAAAAAAAAAGAAAAGAGAAGATCAATAGATACGGGTAGGGGATTGATAAGATTGAAAAAGAATAAAAAATTTGAGAATTTTGGAGAGAAAAACAAGTAGACATAGACATAGACATAGACATATTTATTCACCATGTAGAATACAGTTTATGTACATATGGTAAGTCAGGTACAAGAGCAGTTTATAATGTATAAAACAAGTATAAAAAGAGAACAAAGATTTAAGTGTAGATTACATATACCACTTTCGAAGTAGAAGAAAGAAGATCAATAGATACGGCAGATACGTGAGAACAGTTTTGAAATTTGGAAAAGAAAATAGGTAGAAGGAAGGAGATAAAATAATTTGTAGAGAAGAAAAGAATATTAAGGCTAGTCGGAGAAGTGAAAAAAGTAAAGGAAGAAATAATTAAGAGGAGTGAAGGATAGGAATTGTAAGGTGGAGAAAATAAGTAGAAGGAAGGAGTTAAATAGTTTGAAGAGAAGAAAAGAATATAAAGATTAGTCGGAGAAGTGAGAAAAGTGAAGGAAGAAATAATTAAGAGGATTTGAAGGATAGGAATTGTAGCTACGAAGAAAGAAATGAGTGAAAGGTATTAAAATCAAAATTATTTATAAATTATCACATTCATATAATTATATCAAGAAATTAAAGGGTTGTAATAAATAAAAATTTTAGTCAATTGAAATTTTAATTTTATAAAAAAAAAAAAGAGGAATTGCCAACATAGAAACCTGAACCTGCAATCTGAGGTGGAATTGCATAGCCGGAGCTACAGAGATAATTAAGAATTGAATAAGTATTGTTATTTTAGTTAGTGGTATTGATTTGGAAGATATAAATGGTTTCACATCACATTATATATATATATATATATATATATATATATATATATATATATATATATATATATATATATATATATATTGCTGTGTATCCACACTGTGGAACACTACCTAAGTATCGCGTTTGAAATCATAAATAAAACTCACAAAATTGTATGTATTTTAGAAAATAACCATAACAGTTTTACTTTAACGGATCATACAGAAGCAGGAATATCTGTGGTTTATTTAATTGATTCAAGTTCACTTATTCTCAGCGAGTAGGATGCAGAGAATGAAACTTGATATTGAATACGAACAAAATATTAAAATAAACATAAAATGAAGTAAATTTATTTTAACAAGGTTATTCTAAATAGTATATGATAAAACATGAACTTATAGAGAATCACAATCTCATATAAAATGATTTAGAATAAAATTGGAAAACAAAAAAGTAAAATGTATAAAATCTGACATGTATGTCAAAACTTAGGGCTGAAAATCATATTTTGTGTAGAAACACTGTAAATCTACACAAAATGAATATTGGATGAAAGACTATTAACAGTAGTTGCATTGCAGCGTGATATTTTAGAAATAGTAAGTCCATAGATTACAAAACACTGAATGACATTTTAAGTTTTCAGATATTTTCAAATATCATTGCAGAAAGGTGTTTTGTAAATGATATTTCACATCATGAATTGAATCAATTAAATAAACCACAGATATTCCTGCCTCCTGGGTGATCGTCTGTTTTCCGTTACGTAACTTCCTGACACCCACGGTAAACGAACAGATCGCAACGAGGCACCGTCGAGTATCGACCATTCACGAAGAGACACCACAGCCAGCTACAAGGGGACCCATCACGAGGAGCCGGAGCCAAGCGCTAACCAACCAAGGAGGACCACGACAACCTCCAGAGCCGGCTAGACACGAGGACGCACGACCATCAACGAGAAGTCACGTGAAACGAGACGTTTCAACGAGGCCTCTTGTCGGGTTAGCTCAGGCTGAAAAATACTAGGTTCACGGGTTGAACCGCGTCTGAGATTATTGGAGTCTCGACGTTTCGGCTCCCACTTTGGAGCCATTTTCAAGAGAAAGGGGGGGGGGGAAGAAGAATCGATAATGTATGGGATATGGGAGGTCTAGTCTAGGAAGTGTAAGGAATGGTTCGAGTCCGGGGCCTCAATCTGCCTACTCCCCAGGTCGAACCGTGGTTCGTCTCTAAGATCTCAATCCCAGTTCTTAGAGAGAACCGACGAGTTGTGGGTTGGGGTGAGGTATTTATAGTAGGGTTGGTGGGTGTGGCGAGCACTGGTGCAGAACGGTTGCGCATGGTAGGAGGGTCGCTGTGTGGTCTTGGTAAGGGTTGTATAGTTAGTGGAGTTATTAGTGATTTCCAAGCAGTTGGAAGTCGAAGACTGTCGTCCCTTTTGTTTAAACAATTGGGACGCTTCTCGATTTCAATTGCTTCGCGGATCGTTCGTGTTTTTAGGGAATATAAAGGTGCTATTGTTTTTGTGTTGTCAAAGTCTATGTTATGTCCAGTCTGGAGACGGTGTTGGGCTAAGGATGAGGTAGGATCAGTTTTTCTGACCGCTAAGCGATGTTCGTATACCCTGTTGTTAATGCGTCTGTTTGTTTGTCCAATGTAAGTTTGGGGACAGTCGGAGCAAGGTATTTCGTAAACGCCATGGGAGTCATTAGGGACTTGGTCTTTTGGGGACTTGATAAGGTTGGAAATAGTCTGTTGTGTTGTGAATATTGTTTTTATGTTGTTTGCTTTTAGGACTTTGGAGATTCACCATGGAAGTAGAGAATAATTCATCTCTGCCTTTCCTAGATGTCCTTATCACCAAAAATAACACAAACCAATTTTCTTACTCTGTTTACCGAAAACCAACCCACACAAACCGTTACTTAAATGCAAACTCCCATCACCATCCCTCACAAATAAATTCGGTCGTCAACACCCTCATAACAAGATCCCTCAGACTAACTGACAGCCACAACAGACAAACTGAATTGCACACATTAGAACACGCACTCCTACAAAACGGCTACGACAGAAACCATATAAGACGGACCATAAATAAAGCACAGAACCCATCCCAAACACAACATCCGGACACATCCCTACCTGAACAACACAAAGCCTTCCTACCTTACATCAAAGGTGTCACAGACCGAATCTCCAAAGTCCTAAAAGCAAACAACATAAAAACAATATTCACAACACAACAGACTATTTCCAACCTTATCAAGTCCCCAAAAGACCAAGTCCCTAATGACTCCCATGGCGTTTACGAAATACCTTGCTCCGACTGTCCCCAAACTTACATTGGACAAACAAACAGACGCATTAACAACAGGGTATACGAACATCGCTTAGCGGTCAGAAAAACTGATCCTACCTCATCCTCAGCCCAACACCGTCTCCAGACTGGACATAACATAGACTTTGACAACACAAAAACAATAGCACCTTTATATTCCCTAAAAACACGAACGATCCGCGAAGCAATTGAAATCGAGAAGCGTCCCAATTGTTTAAACAAAAGGGACGACAGTCTTCGACTTCCAACTGCTTGGAAATCACTAATAACTCCACTAACTATACAACCCTTACCAAGACCACACAGCGACCCTCCTACCATGCGCAACCGTTCTGCACCAGTGCTCGCCACACCCACCAACCCTACTATAAATACCTCACCCCAACCCACAACTCGTCGGTTCTCTCTAAGAACTGGGATTGAGATCTTAGAGACGAACCACGGTTCGACCTGGGGAGTAGGCAGATTGAGGCCCCGGACTCGAACCATTCCTTACACTTCCTAGACTAGACCTCCCATATCCCATACATTATCGATTCTTCTTCCCCCCCCCCCCCCCCTTTCTCTTGAAAATGGCTCCAAAGTGGGATCCGAAACGTCGAGACTCCAATAATCTCAGACGCGGTTCAACCCGTGAACCTAGTATTTTTCATATATATATATATATATATATATATATATATATATATATATATATATATATATATATATTATATATATACAGACTGTCTATTTTACGAGGGCCACACCAAATATCTCGCTTAATATCTATTGTAGAAGAATAAAGTTTTAGAAACAGTTATCCCATTTTTTGTGAGCTATATTTCAGTAAAAAGAAATTTGAAATCCATAGCCTACTTTATGAGATATATTACAAAAACCTGAAAAATAGGAAAACCACAAACGGTTATAGCTTTCTTATTTGAGGAGATACGAAAAAAGTTAAAGGAATGAAAGTTGACGGCAAAGACAATAAGAATAATAACGTGTAACAAAAAAATCGAAAAATGCAGTTGGCTTTGACATACGCTATTGTGCAAAAATGAAAAATACATATCTCAAAGTAGGCCATGACGCCATTAATTCCGTTATTTTTTTCTCATTCCAACGATATAAAACATGTCACAGAAATTTTAACCGATAGTGTCATTATTTAATATTTTACGAATACCACAATTCATATAATTGAATCGTAACAATCAGCTGTGCCATAATTAGTGAAAAGCAATGTATACAGTTATTAATAAATTTGACAGATTGTCACTGTTGTATGTTGTATGTTGCGTTGTCGAGTTCTAAGACAAATTTTATATCAGTAATTATGGTGTACACCAATAATAACAAATTCGATATGATTAGCATTTATTGTCAGTGCAATTTTGATGCTGAGATGGCAGTCACGGTTTACGGAGATAGATTTCCAGATGCTCCGCAGCCAAATCGAACTATGTTTAGGAAGTTAGTTCAAAATCTAAAAACGCACGGTTCATTTTCAAAAAAAGTAGTAAGGCGAGCGCATGTTGCGGATAATGTAAGAAAAGTGAATAGAGTAATGAATTATGTTAACCAAAATGAGGAAACCTCTTTGAGACAAATTCAGAGAAACTGTCGCATAAAAAAAGACAATGCAAGAAAAATATTGAAAAAAAACGGATTTCGATGCTACAAAATGAGGAAAGTTCAACATTTAAATGAGGGAGATAAGCCAAGGAGAGTAAGATTTTGTAGATGGTTATTAAATAAGAAAAGGAATGACGCGCTGATATGTAGCAAAATTCTTTGGTCGGACGAATCAAACTTTTCTAATAATGGATTTTTCAACAGAAATATGCATTATAAGTGGACACGAGAAAATACACATTGGTGCAGAGAGACTGCTTTCCAAGAAAGATTTTTACGAATGTTTGGTTGGGTCTTTTAGGGACTAAAGTAATTGGACCTTATTTTTATGATGGCAAATTAACCGCTCGTAGATACCTTAATTTCCTGCAAAACGAATTTCAAGATTTTCTTTAAGAATTAACAGTGGCAGAAAGATTAAATTATTCATATTTTCAACAAGATGGGGCTCCACTTCACACTGCTGTAATATGTACAATTTATTTAAATCAAGTTATGCCAGATAGCTGGATAGGCACCTATGGACCCATTCTATGGCCAGCTCGATCACCAGATATTACTCCCTTGGATTTTTGGTCTGGGGTTACATTAAAGACAAGGTATTTCAAACTGCCCCTGAAAATATTGAGGACATCAAAACCAGAATTCGAAACGCATGTGAGGCAATTACTCCTGAAATGCTCCAAAATGTAATGCGTGACGTGTCTCGTAGAGCACGTTTATGTGTCAGAATGCATGGTGCACAATTTGAGCATTTGTAGTTAGAAAAATAAATACACACAATTTTTTTTCAATATAGTAGTAGGTAGTACTGTTATACATAGTTTTTCGTTTTTTTCTTTGGATGTTCGTTTTGTACTTGTATTTTTATTTATGAGATATTTATTGGTTTGTATTAAATTGTAATAAATAATTACGGAATTATAATTATTATAAAGTGAATTTTTACTATTATGGCACAGCTGATTGTTACGATTTAATTATATGAATTGTGGTATTCGTAAAATATTAAATATTGACACTATCGGTTAAAATTTCTGTGACATGTTTTATATCGTTGGAATGAGAAAAAAATAACGGAATTAATTGCGAAGATCTTTGATATTCCATCATTAGAAATCTCCAATACTAAGTTCAGGACTCCCATGTGGTCATGGAATTGAGCCATGAAATTTTACTGAACAGAAAAATGAATTCGCAGTGAGAGATTAAGATTTACCATAATTATTATTCCATAACATTTTTCTTTAATTCCATGTCTCAATTCTTACCATTCTGTTAAAAGTTTTGGAAAACAGTATCATTGTCGAACTGTCAATGAAAAGCAGGCTCATTTATTTTGCATTTTTTTTAAGCCTTAAACGATTTTAGATGTTATTTAACCTTCATTTGATGTAATTTAGATGGACCTGTTTGTTTTTTGGCTATCGTTTAAGAACACTTAGTGCAGTAACGGGTAGAAGTTGCAGTCGTGCGTGGTTAACTCCAAATACCGACTTGATTAACACTTTGCATGATTGACTTGGTACGACCACAGTAATAGAATAAGCAAGGAATATGTTTTTTTCAAGTAGTTTTTCAGTCTTACTAAAAATATTTAGAAGTAAAATTGATGTCACCTAACTTCACTAAACTCAAAAGATTTAGACACTGATGGGGTGGTTTTGAAGAGTTTTAAAAAATATTTAGTTTTAATATTCTAAAACATTGTAGATACGATAATATTGTTCCCGTGAATACACTAAAAATAGTAAAAAAAAAATCGAAGGACCAAGGTTATGGATTTTAAGGGGGTTGGAAATTAAATATTATTTTAAAATTACGTAACGTTTTGAATAAGGTTTGCGAATCTACGAAAAAAATGTAAAGTAAATGTAGTGAAATAAATGTAAGCTCTTAAAGGATGGTTTTTGAAAGGGTGTAGCGGACAATTTTATGTTTCGAGAACGAACGAAATTATTTCAATTATATTTTTTTTGTTTTTGATGCAAAACGGTTTACTTTGTAATTTTAGGTTGTTCTTAAAATAATATTAAGATATGCTGTAAATTAAGTTGTATTTAAAATGAAGTGCTTGATTGCTCTAAGTAGAGAGATGTAAAAGTAGGGAATTGTAATTTTCTGAATATCTGCAAATTCTTGCAGGTCTATAGTTTTATTTACATTGATATAAGTTCTGTCGCTTTAAGAACTATAATTATCTATTATTACTTTATCATTTTATGAAAAAAAAGCTGCTACCATCTGCTACTTTAATCATAAATTTACTTTCAGTTACTTACACTCCACCACGGAGAAGTCTCTTTGAGTTATGGTCAATGGAATGTGACAAAGGGAAAACATAATAGGATGTACTTGCATATCCTTAATCTCTGCACCTTTTAGCTCTTTCACTAAGTTTGTCTGACAATGTCCTTGGCCGTCCAGGTGTTTTGGAAGTTGATTGCTGATTAGGCTTTTTCGACTTTTCCAGTTCATTAAATTTAATGTCCCTATCCAACCAGTAATAATTAGTTTTTAAAAACTTGACCTTATCCTACAACTTTCTCGCCATCATTCAGAAATACAATATCCAATTTTTCAAATTGCTTCCATCATTGCCTGTTCTAAAGCTCCTCTACAATGTTGTATGTTAAGGACATGTATAGACACAAACATGTACACACTATAAATTGTATATTATAAAAGATGAAGTTTAAATAGATTAAGTGATATATTAATTTTACTTTACAATGTATTAAGGTATTCTTAGTATGACTATTTTAAAATGAGTGAAGCATGCTGCTTACTACGAATGCTCCTTAAAATAAATAGGATGTATACTTAATCTCAATGGCACCTCGTTACAGGCGCGGATTCAGGGAGGGGGCGAAGGGAGTATCGCCCCCCCCTGGAGCAAAGTTTAGATAAGAAAACCTGATATAAAAATAAATTTATTTTAATGCATTTTTCCCTCAACAAAATGCTGGATCCGCACCTGCCTCGTTACCGGAAATTGTACAGCATTCATACAAAATATTAGCTAAATATATATTCGCAATCAGCTATGCTCAACTGCAACTTCTACTCCTATAAACATACTTCTAAATAATTTTATTCAGAAGTACGTTTATAGGAATAGAAGTTGCAACTTCGTATTTACGAAGTTAGAGAATTCATCAAAACAACATGCTGAAATACATCATTGATGTACCTCTTCTACGAACGAAATTGTTGGTTAATCGATGAAATAAATTTTGTTCGCTATGAAATATAGTTATTATAAAATTCATCATTTTCGCATTATGGTTATTACTTTGTACCACATAGGCCACGAATAATTGGTCTACTCTACTCATTGCATATATTTTAAATTTTCTCAAACTGTTCTGTCCAACGAGAAAATTATAAAAAATGTTCCTGATGCAATTTTCTATCCTTAACAATTTATCTTTCAATTTCTAGATTCAATTAAACATTTTTTTCACGCCGTTCTTCAGCCCTCCGCGTCCCCGGTGAGCCGTCACTATAATATAGTTTGCATTGCACGTATAAAGTAATAAAAAGAAGTTCAATTTATTCCAAAATTTAAAATAACATTTGAAATATTTTTCATCGACATCTATTGATATGAGTATATTTCTCAGCTGATAGTGTGTCCCAATTGAGGCTGTATGTATTGCTATTTCATCCGTTATTATATAAGATGGAAATGGACAGAATTTTAGAGAATTCTTGTGTATTTCAATGGCGCTTTTAGATTTGATATAACCTTTACTTCCCTCACACACCGAAGGGAATTATTGTATTCGAGAAAAATCACTCCAAGATTTTTTCGAATTTTCACGTTTCCGATCATGTAGATTACGAAAATAATACATTTTTTCAATTTCATCGGTCTGTCTTTCGGTCTGTTGTCATTAACTAAAAAACTACTTGACGGAGAACAGTAAAATTTGGTAGGGAATAGAAAACGAAAAAGAATTTTCGCTCCAATTTAAAATTTTTACGTTCAACTTATAAAAAAAAACATTTTTAACCACTTCTACTCCACTACGTCGAGATGCAACTAAAAATGTGACAGATGGCAATAATATTTGGCATATAGTTAACACAACTGGCAAGGAAGACACCTATTATAGTTTTAGTGAGAAATATTCAGATCAGTCATCCTAAGAAATAATTCAATCATGATGGAAATTTGTAAAGCAAGCCTTCTATATTTTTGGCACTTTTTATTTAATATTGAATTTTTGCTGTCGAACAACCACTCTGTATATTTCGTTGACCAAAAGTTATCAGGTCTTCTTTGTAATAATAGTGATAACTACATTCCGATTATTATCATTTTCATATGTCGTTTCATAATTAATAATTTGTTGGAGTAACCGCACTGTATAAGTAAAGAGGCAAGTTCTATGTAAATACCTTTACCTTTTTTGTTTTTAAAATAATTGAGGAAACCCATATTGCGAAATAATAATAATAATAATAATAATAATATCATCCCTATGAGTTTACACGAAAACATAAAAAAATTAAATTTACACAAGGGTACTTATATAAACTTACAAAAAGCTGTGATTCTAGGAACAACAAGAATAGTTCGCAAGTTCTTGAATCAAACATGAGGGTGCTTGGCTTAGCCCGTACCTCATGAAAAATTGCCAGCATAGAAAGAGCTGAGAACAACAGAGAGAATAATAATAATAATAGATTTAATACTGTTCGATAAGAGGTTACAAACAGCTACTATAATTGATTTTGCCATACCATCAGATGACAACATCTTACGAACAGAAGTTGAAAAGCGAAGAAAATACCAACCACTGGCAACAGAGCTTAAGCATATGTACCGCCTCGACGTAGTCAACATATTGCCAGTGGTCATCTCAGCAAATGGGCTAGTTAGCAAGAGCTGGAAAGATATAATGAAAGATCTAGATCTAAAGAACTTTCATAAGCGAATTATCCAGAAAGCGGCATTGCTCGGAACAGCAAACATAATAAGAAAAGTTCTAGAACTTTGACCATCTCGTTGGTACATGAATGACAGTGCTTATGGCTCAATGAGCCCAGCACTGTTATTAAGAAGCTAAATTTAAAGAAATAAATAATAATAATAATAATATAAGTATGAGCATGACCCCAAACCAGTGACGGAAAAAGATGGTACAGTATTGATGTGGAACCAATCCATTATTACCGATAGAGAAATCAGGGCGAATAAACCAGATATCCTTATAAAAAATAAAACAGAAAAAACAGCGTTAATAATCGATGTTGCAGTGCCAGGAGATAGACGGGTGGTGGAGAAAGAGGCGGAAAAAATCTTGAAATATCAGGACCTCAGTATAGAGATAGAGCGAATGTGGGGAGTCTCGTCCACAGTAGTACCAATAGTAATAGGTGCCACTGGAACAGTCACAAAAAAACTGGAAACATATTTAAATAAAATACCAGGACAAAAATATAAAGCCAGTTTACAAAAAAGCGTGCTTCTGGGAACTGCATATATTATCCGAAGGGTACTACAATCACAGGGTTAGTGGAACTCACGAATGCGAAGCAGGGTAGATCTAAGGAGCTGGGTAAGCTCTCGACCTATCTTGGAAGTACCAGCTGTTAAACGCAGCTGTGATTAAGGGATAACAATAATAACATAATAATAATAATAATAATAATAATAATAATAATACTCCCTACTAATGGAACTTACGAGCATATTAAAATACAATCCTGGGCAGGAAAAGCCTTACATGGTCGACACCCAACTGAGCTCAGTCACAATTTTGTCGATAATGAAGCGTCGAACAAGTGGCTCACGCATTCAGATTTATTTCTTGAGACCGAGCGCTTCATGATTGCAATCCAGGACCAAGTGATTGCAACCAAAAACTACCGCAAGTACATTTTAAGGGAGGCTGATATCAACGACACATGCAGGAGATGTAGTGAAACAGCAGAGACTATTCAACATATCACTGCTGGCTGCAGAATATTAGCGAATACGAGCTACCTTCAGAGACACGACCAGGTAGCCAGCATAGTGCATCAGAAGCTGGCCACAATGCACAAGCTGTCCGCTAATACGAGTCCCTACTATAAGTACCAACCTGACAACGTGCTCGAAAATGACACTCACAAGTTGTACTGGAACCGAAGCATTATAACGGATAAAACCATACCTTGTAATCGGCCAGACATCACCCTCACAGATAAGGCATCCAACACCACGTACCTAATAGACATTGCCATTCCCAACTCGCACAACCTTCAGACTACTTGGAATGAGAAGCTAAGCAAGTATAGACCTCTTGCTGATGAAATTAAGAACATGTGGAAGCAGAAACAGGTTTATATAATTCCGATAGTCATATCGGCAACGGCAGTCATCCCGCGGAAACTGCATGAAAGTATCCTTAAACTACAGCTGCATCCACTCACCTACATCCAACTCCAGAAGTCAGTTGTCCTCAATACCACAGCAATAGTCCGGTCCCACCTCAACATTCCTTAATAGAATTGATAGTTACTTGTTTGTAAAAACCGTACCTATCACTTTCCGTCGAAAGACGTGCGAAACAAAATAATAATAATAATAATAATAAACCCGCGTGGGGTTTGTCTGTCCCCAGCCGGGCGCGTCCCCAGGTGGCGGATAGGGGAATGCTCGTCAGCATTGCTGAAGGGTAGGAGGGAAATAAAATACCTCTCGCGGACCAAAACAGACCGGGAAGGGGTAGTGACTAGATCACTATATCGGGAGCGACGACCCCACGGACCCTAGTCGACCGCAAGGTTATCCCAAACTGGATATCGGGAGTGACAGACCCGCGGACCTGAGTCAACCGTTCAACGGGCCAACTACCCGCGGACGTGTAAAATAAGTTCCAAGAAATAAGAAACAAGCCTCGGATGCACTGGGTGAACAGGCTGGGCCCAGTGCAAATAGTTCACAGCCGGCTGAGGTACGTGATGAAGTCTATGGCATCACCCTCAGAAGCAGGACCATAGCACCGCGAAGGACTACGGACAGAGAAGCAAATGCTCAGGAAATTGTTGCTGAGGATATTAACCCCCAGCCCAACCCTGCAGCAGCACCAAACACCAGGCAAAGGACGAAATGGACAGAGGAAATGAATAAATTTATCGTTCTAAGCTACTACATAATTACCAACATCGAGAGAGATAAGATTCCATACAGCGTCGAATTGCACAGAAGGGTCACGAACAAGTTCCCAGAAATAGCAAATAAAACTATTCAAAATGTACTAGACCAAAGAAGATGGCTGATGTCAAACAATAAAATTACACCTACTGAACTACAAGAAATAAAGAATCAAGCAAAGATAGAACTAGGAATTGAGGAACATATGGATGAAAGGGGGAATGGAGAAGAAAATGCAAACAACATTGAAAATGACCAAGAAAGAAACATAACACCTGAAAACGACACGGAAGTCACATTTGAACAATCGTTCGCAGAATATGCAGAGATGAACGCCATATACAGACCCAAACTGCCTAGGTTGAAAGGCAGCAGTAACACCAATGCAATACTGGAGAAAGTAAATGAAATCATAAAACAAAGGATCAATGAAACGCAAGACCTGGCACAAGTGCATACGCTCATATATGTGGGAGCCGTGACTACTCTAAAAATGCACAAACAGGAAATAAAAATCAACTGTCCCAAAAAAAATAACAACAACATAAATTATCAACCACCATGGATAAAACGACTACAGGGAAAAATCAATGACCTTAGAAAATCGCTAGGGCGTTTGACACAATCAACAAGAAATGGAGCCAGTGAAAAAACTAAGAGGAAGGCTAAAACAATAATTGAGAGATATGAAAACGACAAACGCAAGACAAACATAGAAATAACAGACTACTTAAAACAGTTACTCGCTGCAACAGCAAAAAGGCTCAGAAGATACCAGAAAAGCCATAAAAGACGAACTCAGAACAAAAGGTTTAATGCAAGTGAGAAACAGTTCTATAATAGTCTTAACAATGAAGGAGGAGATACAGACCAATCCATAGAAATAGATAAAGAAGAAACGATAAACTTCTGGAAGAACATATGGGAAAATGCTACGCCCCACAAACAAGCTGCCTGGATTAGAGAAGAGGTGAGATCCATTGGAAATATAAGAACAATGGAAGGGAGTGAAATATCAGATGCGGAAGTGAAAGAAGCCATCAAAAAGACGCACAGCTGGAAAGGACCTGGTAACGACGGCCTACATAATTATTGGCTAAAAAGCTTCCCATCGACCTACGAAGCGCTAGCGAAACACTTCACAACCATCATTAAAGACCCTAACCAGATACCACAGTTTATGACAAAGGGAGTAACCTATCTCATCCCGAAAACCAGCCCACCAGAAGCCAATCCTGCAAAATATAGACCTATCACATGCCTGCCTACAATATATAAAATACTCACCTCTATCATCACGAATAAAATATATAAACACCTAGAGCGAAACAAAATAATCACGGAAGAGCAAAAAGGATGCAGGAGAGGAGCGCAAGGATGTAAGGAACAGCTAATAATCGATGAAATACTAACAGGCGAAATAAAAAAACGCAAGAAGAATCTATACACTGCCTACATCGATTATCAAAAAGCGTTTGATAGCGTACCTCACTCGTGGCTTCTGAAAGTTATGGGAATTTATAAAATTGATCCAACATTACTGCAGTTCCTACAAACCATCATGTGCAAATGGGAAACTACGCTCAAGTTAAGCATCGGTCAGCTGAAAGAAGTGGGAAACGTCAAGATAAAGAGAGGAATTTTTCAAGGTGACTCTCTGAGTGCACTATGGTTCTGCCTAGCACTCAATCCAATGTCCCGAAGGCTCAACACCATGCAAGGAGTCCATGTGCATGAACAAAATGTCACACATCTATTATATATGGACGATTTGAAGCTATATGCAGAAACCAGAACCAATCTTGACAAGTTAATGCAATGGACCGAAAAATTCAGTAAAGACCTTCACATGAATTTCGGGATAGAGAAATGCAAAGTGAATGCCATGAAAACCGGCAAATGGGAGCAAACTCAAAAATATAAAACCAGAGAAAATGAGGAAATAGAAGGAATGGAGGAAGAAGAATTATATAAATACTTGGGATACCTACAAACAAGAGGTATAGATCGAAAAACCGCCAAGACACAGATCACCAAAAAATTTAACCAACGACTAAGCCTAATTCTAAAAACTGAATTATGGGCCAAGAACAAGTTCAAGGCAATCAACACCTTTGCTATCCCTGTACTTACTTACAGCTTTGGAGTAATCCGATGGACTGCAACTGAATTACAAGACCTAGATCGAGCAGTCAGAAAAGAACTTACTAGGCACAGGGTACATCATCCCAGAAGTGCAACGGAAAGGCTATACCTACCTAGGTCCGAAGGCGGAAGAGGTCTGATCTCCATCTCCAACCTCCACTATCGCCAAATAAAACATCTGAGAGAATACTTCATAAAAAAGGCACAAGATTCAGCACTTCATAGATACGTATCACAAGCAGACACTAATCTGACACCATTAAATCTAGGTAATCTTGCCTATGATGCCGAAGCTCATATTATAACTCGCTCTGACATGCTGAATACTTGGAAATCAAAACCTCTACACGGCAAACACCCGCAGATTATAGAGCAAGCCCACATCGACCACAAGGCATCTTACGAGTGGTTAAGGAAAGGTTACCTGTATGCAGAGACAGAGGGATTCTTAATAGCCATTCAAGACCAAGTAGTAAACACAAAATATTACCGAAGACATATAATAAGAGACATACATACAGATGACAAATGCAGGCTATGCAAATCAAAACCTGAAACAATCGACCACATTGTAAGCGGATGTACCAGTATTACAGCCACAGAATATACGAGAAGGCATAACAACGTAGCCAAAATCATACACCAGGAGATATGTCAACAAGAAGGTATACCAACAGACAACATACCCTACTATCAATACGATCCACAGAATGTCATAGAAAACGACACGAGAAAGATATATTGGAACTGGGAAATAATAACTGACAGAGCCATACAACATAATGTACCCGATATCGTACTACAACACAAGGATAAAAGTATCACTTACCTCATAGAAGTTTCTATTCCTAACGCCGCCAACCTAGAAAAGAAAAATACCGAAAAGCTGACGAAATATCTACCACTTGCAGAAGAAATACGGGAAATGTGGCGGCAGGAGAAAGTCATTATCGTACCAATCATCCTAGGAGCAACCGGTGAAATCCCCAAAAATCTTGCCCACAATTTAAAATCCATAAACCTAAAAGAACACCTCATTTATAAAATGCAAAAATCAGTCATAATTGATACCTGTAGTATGTGCAGAAGGACGCTGAATACTCACCAGGAACTATAATAATCTCTAAGTGCTTGAAGGCTTTCCGCACTTAAAGAAAATACCGACAAGAGAACGAGATAGAGTGAGAACGAAATAATAATAATAATAATAATAATAATAATAATAATAATAATAATAATAATAATAATAATAATAGAAAATATATACTCAAGGAGAACATCCCAAATGACACTTGCAGACAATGCGCAGATGCTCCGGAGACAATCCAACACATCACATCAGGGTGCCGCCTTATGGCAGCGACTGACTATACGCACAGGCATAACCAAGTAGCCAAAATAATTCACTCTCAATTGGCCCTTAATCATCAATTGACCAGCACGAATCAGCCATACTACGAGTACTCGCCTAACGCAGTCTTGGAGAACAACAACTACCGGCTTTACTGGGACCGCTCTGTTATTACTGATAGAACCATCTCTGCAAATAGACCAGACATCGTCCTAACGAACAAATCAGAGAAACTTACTTTTCTGATTGACATAGCCATACCAAATACTCATAGACTACGACAAGCACATGCGGAAAAACTTAATAAATACAGTGAACTTGCAGAAGAAATTAAAAAGATGTGGCAACAAGACAAGGTATCCATTGTCCCGATCGTTCTGTCCTCAACTGGCGTTGTTCCTAATGACTTGAAGAAGGGCCTAGACACACTCGGCCTTAGTCAGCATATTATTGGTCTGATACAGAAAGCTACGATACTCAGCACTTGCAATACAGTCCGGAAGTTTTTAAACCTACCAACTTAAGAAACCTACAATAGAAACTTATTATCTTGCTTTAAAGAGCCGATAATAAGCGAACCCCACCCTCAGTGTGTGAGAACTTTAGAGATAATAATAATAATAATAATATAATAATAATAATAATAATAATAATTTATTTTTCATATGTTGTCTACATTACAATTGTATAGGAATAGTGAAGTTACAACATATACCTTAAAAACTAGATAAAAAGCCTCATACAGTGAAAAAACATTTAGATAGCAAAAACTGTTTTAACTTTATTTAATTTAAAATTCAGCAAGTTTCTAGCTAATTTACATTCAGAGGGTAAGTTATTAAACAATTTTGGTGCCACGTAATTTGGAGAATTGTAGGTTAAATTAAATCTTGCATATGGTATTCGAAACTCTTTCTTGCTACGCGAATTTGCATTATGAATATTTTTATTCACAATGAACATACTCTTGTTTCGATAAGCATAAACGCATATTCCGAAAATGTATAAGCATGACAAAATTAATATATTTTACTCTCTAAAGATCTCTTTGCAAGAGTGGGTACTAGAAACACGAGCTATACAACGCATTATCCGTTTTTGAGCAATGGAGACATTCTGTGATAAAGTGGAGTTCCCCCAGAAACAGACACCATATCTTAATCTAGACTCCACTTGGTATAAATTAACTAATTGCTCCCTGGTAAGCACGGTTTTAATATTATTAAATAAAAATGAAATTGACGCTAGCTTGGAAATTAAATATTCACAATATGATTTCCAAGTCAGGCACTCATCGATATGTAAACCCAAAAATTTTATACTTTCATGGGTATTCGTTATAATTGACTCATTGACCTGAAAATAAATAGACTCGCATTTTTTCTGTCTATTATGAAACAGAGTTAACAGAATTGCATCTGCATTGAAGTACAACTGATGTTGATTTAAAGACGTAGATACCTTTTCTACAACATTATTACATTTACTTTCTGGCACATTATGCATCTAAGATAATCATAGAAAGATCATTAGCATACATTGAAAAGAAATTATTACATGAAACCCAGTCGAGCTCATTAATATATAATATGAATAACACGGGGCCCAATATTGATCCCTGTGGAACTCCGATACTTAAAAACGAACATTCAGAATTGGCAGTAAATACCATATTTTCACTAACATGTATACTCATATACTGTCGACGATTGTTTAAAAAGGAATTAATCCAGTTTAGTGGTTGCCCTCTAATCCCATAGTCATATAGTACAGTTAACAATTTTGCATGATCGACGCAGTCAAATGCCGTGCTGAAATCAAAAAATATTCCAACCCCTGTCTTAATATATTAAATTATATGGTTATAAAATGTTGATATAGTTGTTATAGTGGATTTTCCATAACGAAAACCATGTTGTCTCTCGGACAAAAGTAATTTAGAGAAACTACTGGCCTATAGTTCACCAAAATATGGGAATAAATTTTCTTAAAAATTGGTACTACTTTACCCACTTTTAAGAATTCTGGAAACGTTCCCGTTTTAAAAGACATATTCACCAGATAAGTAAATGGTGTCACCAGTCGTCAGGACTTTTAAGGCGTCACTAAATATTATATGGTTGAATGTTTCAGGATAAGTATTGTTTTTTGGGTAGAATACGATAAAAAAGTTTACAGCTGTAAGGTGCCGGTAAAATTCTGCATCATTTCGGACACCTACATTATCAGCGGCAGCAATATCAACAAATTAAAAATTCACCACTAACAAACATTATTTAATTCGTTATTAGTTTTGTGTTACCCTAGTTTTTACTAATTATAAGAAGTCACAATACAGATAATACTACATTTTGTTCTAAATATATTCCATGCAGTTGAAGTCTCTACATTTTCAAATGACGAATGCCCATCCAGATTTGAGTTAAAATACTTCTCTATCCCAGAGACAAATATCCTGGACATTCTATTAATACATTTTATTAGCCAGCGCATGCTTGTAAATTTGGCAACATTGTGGGATGCAGAAATGATAGAGATATGTAACTAAATATACATGTCGGACGCAGAATGAACCGCAGCATGTAAGAAAAATATGCATCGGAGTTGGAAATGATTGTAGAATAAAAGGACGCAGAAATGTATGGTCCATGAAGGAACACTTTTTTTTTTAATTCTTCATTTAGAAAAAAATAAAACCGATCACGGACATCTACGTTAAAAATAAGTCGATATTCATCTATAAACGGTTTGCTAGAACCTCTCCTTCTGGTGGACGCAGAAATGTATGATCCATGAAAGGACGCAGAATTGATAGCGGGATGTATATATATATATATATATATAAATTTTTAATTTAACTTCAGGGATGCAGTCCCTGAAGTTAAATTAAAAATTTTTGTTTTTAACTTAGACAGTCGTCTAATTTTAATCTCTGTATATATATATATATATATATATATATATATATATATATATATATATATATATATATATATATATATATATATATATATATATATATATATATAGATAGAGGTAAGATTAGCTCAACTGGCTATTTAAGGACGAAAATTTGAAGTTAAGTTGGGTAGGCAGTCATAAGGTACAAAATTAAAGAACACTCTTTATTTCTGTTCAAGCTTCAGGAACGGAAAAGGTGAGGTTATATAAAAGCCGCACAAGTTTTGAAACAAAATTGGAATAAACATGTTAAAAATATCTACTTCTATACAACGAACATTGGAACAAAACTATTTATTACAAGTTAAAAATTAAAAAAAAAAAATTTTAAAAGTCAGTCAATGTGACAGTATTTTTAAATTAAATATAATCACATGACGTAGTCAACTTTTTAAAATTTTTTAACTTGTAATAGTGTTTTGTCCCAATGTTCGTTGTATAGAAGTAGATATTTTTAACATGTTTATTCCAATTTTGTTTCAAAACTTGTGCGGCTTTTATATAACCTCACCTTTTCCGTTCCTGAAGAAGAGACAATAAAGACTCGAAAGCTTGAACAGAAATAAAGAGTGTTCTTTAATTTTGTACCTTATGACTACTATGATTTTTCCAATGTTATTAGGTTACCAGATTTACACAGAAATGTGCCATTTTAGTTTCCAAACCCCACTAATCTATTATCTATTAGCCGCATGTTTCTAAAAGCTTGGTTGCATTGTATTTTGGCTGAAATCTCAAATATTTCTGAGCGGATTTTCAAAATTTTGGTATCATTAGATTTGTATGAAAATGAGGTATTTAAAAATGTTGGTGAACGATTAAATTCCCATTTAGAAAAACCGAGTTAGTGGGTAAAAATCACATTTAAAAATTTTAAACGCCTCTAGAGAATTAAGTAATGCAATCATATTGCTCTTTTTATTTTTATAGTAACGTAGCACACAAACTAAAATATATTTTGGGCACCACAGCACTCTGGATTCAGAAATAGATTTTTTAATAAAATTTTTAATGTTTATCAAAAGTGACCAAAATGGATGTATTGTAAACAGGAAAGGAAACAATAAACATTTCCGAAAGCTTGACAAGTAACGAAGAGTTTCTTTGTGTGTTTGGCCATAACAACTTTACAACAACATATATATATATATATATATATATATATATATATATATATATATATATATATATATATATATATATATCAACACGGCCGCCAGGCCGCGTTATTATTAAAAAGGAGTTGATCTGTACCCCTCTAAAATTGCCATTTTACCGCGGAGTGTTTTCCGCGGGGCGGAGGTTTTTCGGCGCGGGCCCGCCGTCGTTCGATTCGCCGGCGAATTTTCCGTCGCTTAGGCCGTATGCGGGGCGGGTATTTTTTGTGGTTTATTAATAATTAACGTGTAAAAGTCCACCGTCTCTCTCGCCTGCTTTTTTTTGGAATGAGGAGTCAAGGGGCAAGAGAGAAAATAGGAGAGGTCGTTTTGGTATTTCGTAAACGTCAAAAATGTTCGATTTCTTTTCGTTCCTGTCGGGCTCGATTTTCGATTTCGACCTCGCAGTTTGCGGCTAGCTATAACTAGAATCTCTCCCCGTTCCGCCGCGACGCCGTACGGCGCTCCGAAATATGTATTTCGAAAAATACGGACGTTTTAGGATTGCACGTTTTTGCGCTGTTTCGGATCCGAAGCGAGACCCATTTTTTCGGTTTTTCGCCTATAACTCGAAAACGGTTGGAGCTAGCTCAAAATATAAAAATCTCGAAGGACAAGAGCGTTTCTTTCCGCTTCCTCCGGTATCTTCAAAAATTCCGTACGACGCTTCGTTTCGGAGATATCGGCCAGAAGGTGCGGCGGTGCAAAAATGCGAAAAATTGGACGTTTTTACCTTTAAACCTCCATAACTTCTAAACGGGGCCTCCTAGAGCAAAATACTTTGCCCTATCGAAAATGTAGAAAAATGAATTATCTAAAAGTCGTATTTTTTGTTTTTTTCCAGCTCCAAAAATTAACGAGATACGGGCGGTCAAAGTGGAAGAATTTTTCGTAATTACGTGATATTTTAAATTTAATAGATCCCAGAAAAGCTACTTTTGTCGCGCTCGCCGCTCGCCTGACGGCTTTAGCTGTCACCCCTCCGGAGGAGCTAGAATGGGCGATAGCCCATTCTAGTCAATACGGCCGGGAGGCCGCGTATATTCAACACGGCCGCGACGCCGCGTATATATGAAAAGGGAGTTGATCTGTACCCCTCTAAAATTGCAATTTTACAATAAGAACTCCTCCGAGGGGAGGAGGTTTTTCGGCGCGGGTCCGGCGTCGTTCGATTCGCCTGCGAATTTTTCGTCGCTTAGGCCGTACGCGGGGCGGGTATTTTTCGTGGTTTTTTCATTATTAACGAGTAAAAGTCCGCTATCTCTCTCGCCTGCTTTTTTTGGGAATGAGGAGTCGAGGGGTAAGAGAGAAAATAGGAGAGGTCGTTTTGGCATTTCGTAAACGTCAAAAATGTTCGATTTCTTTTCGTTCCTGCCGGGCTCGATTTTCGATTTCGACCTCGCAGTTTGCGGCTAGCTATAACTAGAATCTCTCCCCGTTCCGCCGCGACGCCGTACGGCGCTCCCAAATATGTATTTCAAAAAATACGGACGTTTTAAGATCGCACGTTTTTGCAGTGTTTCGAATCCGAAGCGAGACTCATTTTTTCGGTTTTTCGCCTATTACTCGAAAACGGCTGGAGCTAGCTCAAAATAAAAATCTCGAAGGACAAGAGCGTTTCTTTCCGCTTCCTCCGGTATCTTCAAAAATTTCCTACGACTCTTCGTTTCGGAGATATCGGCCGAAAGGTGCGGTGGTGCAAAAAGGCGAAAAATTTGACATTTTTACTTTTAAGCCTCCATAACTTCTAAACGGGGCCTCCTAGAGCAAAATACTTTGCCCTAACGAAAATGTAGAAAAATGAATTATCTAAAAGCCTCTTTTTTTGTTTTTCCCAGCTTCAAAAATTAACGAGTTACGGGCGGTCAAAGTCATAATTTTTCGTAATTATGTGATATTTTAAATTTAAAAGGTCCCAGAAAAGCTAATTTTGTCGCGCACGCCGCGGGCCTAATTTTCCATTTTTCCGGTCAAACTCGGTATCGCCAGAAAGCTACGTTCCTCTTTTTTCCAGAGAGACGTCGAACGCCGTTCTACTCCCGATTTTTATTCACTTATGTATTTTTAAAGTACTTACGGTTTCCGATTTTTATGAAAATATCCATTCTTATTTCGCACAGAACTACACTAAATTTTTTAATTAACCCAGGGCACGTACTGCACGAATAAAATGTGAATCTCCGTGTTCCAATAGAGACTAAGACCGACCCTCTACGTCCAGTATTAACTAAAATATGAGTGTTTTAAGATTTCATGTTTTACAATTTTCTAGGTTACGTTTTAACACACTCAAATTTGTCACATTTGTCTCGCCCCTGCGAGGCCGAATTTTCGATTTTCCCTATACAATTTGGTATCACGGGAAAGAGCCAAGCTCCCCCTTTCCATCGAGACATAGAACGAGCTTCTATTCCAAGTAATTGCTTAATTATGAATTTATTTGTACGTAGATGTTTTTCACTTTCTCACAAAAAACCCAACTTTCACACGCCCGTGCCGGGCCGAATTTCTGATTTGACCCGCACACTCTACTATCACAACAAAATATCGCCCTTTCCGGTTAATTTGAGACATAGAACGCCTTTCAACTCCACTTATTTCCTGAGAAATGACCGTTTTTAAAGTCCATGTTTTTGCTTCCGCCATTTTAAATAACGTACATAACAATATTCTAGGAATTCTGCGTTATAGGGGTGCTCAAAGTAATGCTTGGTTCCAGGGTTGGCCAAAGTCATCGAAAATCGCAATTAAATTAATTCGTCATCCGATTGACCTGAAATTTGGTACTCGGGGGTTATCGACCACGCTGATCACGAATATGACGTCAGAATCGCAAAATTCAAAATGGCGACGCCAATATGGCGGACGATACCCTAATATCCATTATTTACTATAACTTTCTTATTTTCCAACCGATTCAAATGAAACTCGGTATTATAAAGTTACTGAAGTAGCTGATTGTGAATATGATATCGACATTTAAAATTCAAAATGGCGGCGTCTCCATAGCCTAATATCCATTATTTACTATAATTTTCTTATTTTCCAACCGATTCGAATGGAACTCGAGACGTTGAAGTTACTGAAGTAGCTGATTGTGAATGTGACGTCGAAATGGAAAAAATTCAAAATGGCGGCCGAGTTGCAGGACACATTTTGTCATTTACGGTGCTATTCGTCTGAAAATAAGTACGTATGTGTTATCAAGATCACAGATCACGAATATCTAGTCGTAACTCAAAAATTCAAAATGGCGGCCTCTCCATAGCCTAATATCCATTACTTACTATAACATTCTTATTTTCCAACCGATTCGAATAAAACTCGGTACTATAAACTTACTGAAGCAGCTCATTGTGAATATGACATCGGAATTGAAAAATTCAAAATGGCGGCGTCCCCATAACCTATTATCCTTTATTTACTGTAACTTTCTTATTTGCCAACCGATTCATCTAAAACTCGGTATTTAGAGGTTATTAGAGTA
The DNA here is from genome assembly GCA_963583905.1 of Stenurella melanura. Taxonomy (NCBI): domain Eukaryota; kingdom Metazoa; phylum Arthropoda; class Insecta; order Coleoptera; family Cerambycidae; genus Stenurella; species Stenurella melanura. The sequence continues at coordinate 93,930,850 of OY757312.1, forward strand.
GCTGGTAACGAATATGATTACGGAAATGAAAAATTCAAAATGGCGGCACGAATTTCAGGACACAATCTGTCATTTACGGTGACATTCGTCCAAAAATAGGTCTGTGAGTGTTATCGAGGCTACAGATCACGAATCTGTGACCGTCGCTAAAGAATTCAAAATGGTGGCGTCCCCGTAGCCATTTATTCTAACTTTTTTATTTACAGTCCGATTGAAATGAAACTCGGTATGTACAGGTTATTCGTGAAGCTAATAACGAATATAATATCAGATTTACAAAATTCAACATGGCGGCAACCAAAATGGCTGACAACATATGTCATTTATGGACCGATTCGACTGAAAATCGGTACCTAGGTGTTTTTCAGGTAGCTGATAACGAATCTGAAATCGAAACTAAAAATCAAGCTTTCTACATTGATTCAACCTTTCTACAATGATTCAAGCGTTACCTAATCGAGTGCGGAGCACTCGCATTGATAGCTTTAGTTGTCACCCCTCCGGAGGAGCTAGAATGGGCGATAGCCCATTCTAGTCATAGTAATAGAATCCAGTTGGTGCGAGCCCCTTCCTCTTTGTGATCTTAAAAGATCGAGATGTTAAGACGCGCTTAATTTGGCCGGTCCGCGCCCGCCTCTGACGCATCGGGACGGAATTCTGTAGTGTATAGGCTATACTCGGTTCCGGTATTTTTCCGGGTTTTTTCTTTATTAACGGACGAAAATCACCTATCTCTCTCGCCTCTTATTTTTGGGGATGAGGAGTCGAGGGGGACGAGAGAAAATAGGGGAAGGCGTTTTGGTATTTCATAAACGTCAAAAATTTACCATTTTCGTTAGCTCCTGCCGGGCCTAATTTTCGATTTCGACCTCGCAGTTTGCGGCTAGCGATAACTAGGACCTCTCCCCGTTCCGCCGCGACGCCGTACGGCGCTCCAAAATATGTATTTCGAAAAATATGGACGTTTTAAGATTGCACGTTTTTGCACTGTTTCGGCTCCGAAGCGAGACTCATTTTTTCGGTTTTTCGCCTATAACTCGAAAACGGTCGGAGCTAGCTCAAAATTAAAAAATCTCGAAGGACAAGAGCGTTTCTTTCCGCTTCCTCCGGTATCTTCAAAATTTCCATACGTGTCTTCGTTTCGGAAATACCGGCCGAAAGGTGCGGCAGTGCAAAAAGGCGAAAAATTGGACATTTTTACCTTTAAACCTTCATAACTTCTAAACGGGGCCTCCTAGAGCAAAATACTTCGCCCTGGCGAAAATGTAGAAAAATAAATTATCTAAAAGCCTTTTTTTTGTTTTCCTCCAGCTCCAAAGATTAACGATCTACGGGCGGTCAAAGTGGAAGAATTTTTCGTAATTACGTGATATTTTAAATTTAAAAATCCCAGAAAATCTACTTTTGTCGCGCTCGCCGCGGGCCTAATTTTCCATTTGTCCGGTCAAACTTGGTATCGCCAGAAAGCTACGTTCTTCTGCTTTCCAGAAAGACGTCGAACGCCGTTTCACTCCCGATTTTTATTTACTTATGAATTTTCAAAGTACTTACGGTTTTCAATTTTTACGAAAATATCCATTCTTATTTCGCACAGAACTACACTAAATTTTTCATTTAACCAAGAGCACATACTGCGTGGATAAAATGCCAATCTCCGTGTTCAAATAGAGACTAAGATCGAGCTTCTACGTCAAGTATTAACTAAAATATGAGTGTTTTAAGATTTCATGTTTTACAATTTTCTAGGTTACGTTTTAACGCACTCAAATTTGTCACGTTTGTCTCGCCCCTGTGAGGCCGAATTTTCGATTTTCCCTGTAAAATTTGGTATCACGGGAAAGGGCCAAGCTCCCCCTTTCCATCGAGACACAGAACGAGCTTCTATTCTATGTAGTTGCTTAATTATGAATTTTTTTGTACGTAGATGTTTTTCACTTTCTCAGAAAAAACCCAACTTTCACACGCCCGTGTCGGGCCGAATTTCCGATTTGGCCCGCACACTCCACTATCACAACAAAATATCGTCCTTTCCGATTAATTTGAAACCTAGAAAGCTTCTCAACTCCCATTATTTCCTGAAAAATCACAGGTTTTAAAGTCCATGTTTGGTCTTCCGACATAAATTTTTGTCGGCAATGCAGACCACTGTAATAGGTGGTAAAAATTATGTGTGTGAAGTTAGTATATAATATAGAAGTTGGACCAAGACCAGTGGTGAGTTATCGGGATCCCAGATGTACAGACTGGAAGGGATACAAACAGTCCCTCGAGTCGCACCTTGGATCCGCTCTCACCACAATCAGGAATCGTGATGAAGTAGAAATTGCGGCGGAACAGATCCGGAATGCAGCTGTTTCAGCTTATCACGAAAATTCTCCACTAAAATCCAAAAAGGACAACAGAGGGGCACCATGGTGGAACAAAAAACTAGATAAAATGAGAAAAGAAGTTCGACGCCTCTTTAATCGAGCTAAAGATTCGGGCAACTGGGAGCAATATAGATCTACACTAACAGATTATAATAAAGAAATCAGAAAAGCAAAAAGGGAGTCTTGGAGGAAGTTCTGCGAGGGTATTACTGACTTACCTGGCAGCACTAGGATCCACAAGATCATCTCCAGAGAACCGGCTCGAGTATTTGGTATGGTAAAACGACCGGATGGCTCGTTTGCCGAATCTGGAAAAGAAACCCTAGAAATTCTTGCACTGAACCACTTCCCAGGAAGTTCGATTCTGATGGATAATCAATTGCCGCCACCATCGGGGGGACGACTAAAACGTCCACACAAAAACGACTGGCAGGTGGCAAAAAAGGTTATCACAGCCTCAGCGGTAGAATGGGCTATTGGATCATTCCAACCATTCAAATCGCCTGGTGAGGATGGCATATTTCCAGCGCTACTACAAAATGGACTGGAGGTACTGCTACCTTTCCTCATCAGACTATACAGAGCTAGTCTGGTATGGAATTATATTCCATCCAGTTGGGCAGCGATTAAAGTGGTATATATACCAAAAATGGGTCGGACAGAACCTGACCCAAAATCGCTTAGGCCCATTAGCCTGACATCATTTTTGTTGAAAGGTCTGGAGAAGGTACTGGATGGGCACATCAGAGGAAACATCCTGAGTATACGTCCTCTCAGTGTCCATCAATATGCCTATCAACCGGGCAAATCAACAGAACTAGCCTTAAATAACCTGGTTGGGAAAATCACCCAATCTCTACAGGCAAAGGAGATTGCGGTGGCAGCATTTCTCGACATTGAAGGAGCATTTAATAATGCACTGCCCGACTCCTTATACACAGCAGCAGCTGCCAGAGGAGTCGAGCCAACCATAAGTGACTGGATTCGAGCTATGCTAGAAAACAGAATCATCACGACGTCTCTAAAGGGGGAAACGGTGAGCTTTAGGGCCGCGAGGGGATGCCCACAGGGCGGGGTTCTCTCCCCGCTCCTGTGGTCACTCCTTGTGGACGACCTGCTTGCCATTATCTCCCTGTGGGAAGTCGAGATTCAGGCATATGCTGACGACCTAGTCATTCTGGTTAGAGGAAAATCTGAAGAGGTACTCTCAAATACCCTTCAAGAGGTACTAGATGCTATTCACATCTGGTGTGAGAGAGAGCAGATGTCTGTTAACCCCCACAAAATGGTAATTATACCCTTCACCAGAAAAAGGAAGCTGGACAACCTGGAACCACCTTCCATATCGGGTGAAATTATTCCATTTGCGGAAGAAGTGAAATACCTAGGTGTCACCCTAGATAAGTCACTCAACTGGAATTCCCACTTGGAAAAGATAATCCACAAAGCGAGACTGTCCCTGTGGACATGTCGAAGAATTTGCGGAAAATCTTGGGGCATTGGTCCCCAACAATTGTATTGGATATACGTTACGGTCATCAGACCAATGATAGCGTATGCTTCAATAGTTTGGTGGTCGAAAGGGCTGCAACAAACGACCAAAACCAAACTCTCTGGATTGCAGAGACAAGCAGGCTTGGCAATAACTGGTGCAATAAGCACCACACCGTCAGCTGCTCTGGAAGTCCTCCTGGAACTACCTCCTCTCCATATTTACCTGGAGAGAGAGGCCAGGTGGGCAACATACAGAATCTATCAAGCGGTAACTAATATGCCGCAGGCTAGCATCATGGAGCACAACAGGCTGTTGGATGACTTACACTGTCACAACATCCTGGGAATGCCATCAGATGTGATGCCTACCTTTATCAACCATGAACTGCCCTTTAAAGTCCTGTTTCCTGGAAGAGATGAATGGGATCGGAACAAAACCGACCTACAAAGGGCAGATAGTTGTTGGTTTACAGACGGCTCCAAAACCCCTGAGGGAACTGGAGCCGGTGTATATAGTCGCAAGCCAAAGGTAAGGATAATTTCGAGCCTTGGTGACAATGCGACTATATTTCAGGCAGAAATTCATGCCATTGAACTGTGTGTACGGAGGCTCGAACAGACGCAACCTAGACACAGATCAATAAAAATATTTTCAGACAGCCAAGCGGCTCTTAAAGCCCTTGGATCCTACCGTTGTAACTCTAAAACGGTTAGGAATTGCCAGGAAGCTCTTGCCCGACTGGGCAAAAACAACAAACTGACTCTGATTTGGATACCTGGCCACTCTGGTATGGAGGGCAACGAAGTTGCCGATTCCTTGGCCAGAGAAGGTGCGGCAACCAAATTTATAGGTCCAGAACCAGCACTTGGCATATCCGCAAATTCTGCCAAGGCTGCTATCCTAGCCTGGGCTGAATTGAAAACAATCCAGCACTGGCAGGAACTACCAGGATTAGTTCACTCAAAGGAGTTTATTACATACCCCTTGAAGTCAAGAACTAAAAAACTATTAGAGTTGAATAGGCTACACCTAAGAACTCTAATTGGCCTATACACTGGGCACTGCAGATTAAATCATCACCTACACAGAATTGGACTGGTGGAAAGCGCCGAATGCCGTCTGTGTTTGGAGGATGATGAAACGGCAGAGCACATTTTATGTACCTGTCCTGCTGCAGAAAGAACCAGGTTCTCACTGTTTGGCAAAGGGCGACTGAAGCCAGAGGACCTGGACAGTTTCTCACCCAACAAGATTATCAGCTTTATTAAAAAGCTGAATCTGTTGGGTGAACTATAACTAGGAGTGAGCCACAATAGACCCGATGGTCGCAGTGGAGGGTCTGACAGGAGCCCACTCACATATGAACCTAACCTAACCTAACCTAGTAACGCGTTGCTGGCAACGCGGCGTTGCCAGCAACGCGGAAATAAGTTTTGATGTCAAATTTTTACAAATTAAATAGAATGCCAATAGTCGGGTGCGCAAAACAAATCTCCATATAGGGTGAGCCAAATTTATCGAATTAAATTTATTTGTCGTCCGATTGGCCTGAAATTTGGTACTCGGGGATTATCGACCACGGTGCTCACGAATGTGACGTCGAAATCGCAAAATTCAAAATGGCGGCGCCAAAATGGCGAACGACGTTTGTCGATTATGGCGCCACACCGCTCAAAATCGGTATGTGGGGGTTTTCGAGGTCGCCGATTATGAATCCGAAATCTAAATTGAAAAATTCAAGATGGCGGCGGAGCTACAGGACACATTTTGCCATGTACTATGCTATTCGACTGAAAATAAGTACGTATGTGTTATCGAGGTCACAGATCACGAATATGTTATCGTAACTCAAAAATTCAAAATGGCGGCGTCCCCATAGCATGAATATTAATTCATCATTTACTGTAACTTCCTTATCTTTCAATCGATTCAAATGAAACTCGGTATGTTGAAGTTACTGAAGTAGCTGATTGTGAATATGACGTCGAAATTGAAAAATTCAAAATGGCGGCGGAGTTGCAGGACCCATTTTACCATTTACGGTGCCATTCGTCTGAAAATAGGTATGTATATGTTATCGAGGTCACAGATCACGAATATGTTATCGTAACTCAAAAATTCAAAATGGCGGCGTCCCCGTAGCATAATATTTATCATTTACTGTAACTTCCTTATTTATCGTCCGATTCAAATGAAACTCGATATGTTGAAGTTACTGAAGTAGTTGATTGTGAAAATGACGTCGAAATTGAAAATTTCAAAATGGCGGCGTCCCCATAACCTAATATCCGCTATTTACTGTAACTTTCTTATTTGCCGTCCGATTCAGCTGAAACTCGGAATGTGAAGGTTGCTGAAGTACCTAATCGAATAATGAAAGTGAAAAACTAAAAAACTGAAAAACTGAAAAATTGAAAAACTGAAAAACTAAAAATCTGAAAATCTGAAAAACTACAATAATGAAAAACTGATAAACTTGAAGACTTGAAAACTTGAAAACTTGAAAACTTGCAAACTTGAAAAATTAAGAAATTGAAAACTTGAAATCTTGAAAACTTGGAAACTTGAAAACTTGAAGAGTTGAAGACTTGAAAACTTGAAAACTTGAAAACTTGAAAACTTGCAAATTTGAAAAATTGAAAACTTGAGAACTTGAAAACTTGAAATCTTGGAAACTTGAAAACTTGAAATCTTGAAAACTTGAAAACTTGAAATCTTGAAAACTTGAAAACTTGAAAAATTGAAAACTAAAAAATCGAAAGATGAAAAACTATAAACTGAAAATCTGAAAACTTAAAAACCGAAAAACTGAAATAAAAGGCTGACAAATGAAAAACTGAACAATGAAAAACTGAAAAACTGAAAAACAAAAAACTGAAACACTGAAAACCTGAAAAACTTAACTTAAAAACTTAAAAACTGCAAATCTTCAAAACCTAAAAACTTAAAAACCTAAAAACTTAAAAACTTAGAAACCTAGAAACTTAGAAACTTAAAAACTTAAAAACTTAGAAAATTAAAAACTTCAAAACTTCGAAACTTTAAAACTTTAAAACTGAAACTGAAAAACTGGAAAACTGGGAAATTGAGAAACTGAGAAACTGAAACACTGAAAGACTAAAAGACTGAAAAACTGAAATACTGAAAAACTGACAAACTGAAAAATGGAACTAAAAACTGAAAACCACAAAAACTAAAAACTGAAAAATTGAAAAACTAAAAACTGAAAATTGAAAAAAAAATTAAAAAATTGAAAAAGTGAAAACTGAAAATTGAAAAATTGAAAAACTGAAAAACTAAAAACTGAAGACTCAAAAACTGAAAACTGAAAAACTGAAAACTGAAAAATCGAAACACTGAATGATGAAAAACCGAAAAACTAAAAAACTGAAAACTTAAAATTTAAAAAACCCAAAAAAAGTGAAAATTGAAAACTAAAAATCAAGCTTTCTACAATGATTCAAGCGTTACCTAAACGAGTGCGGATCACTCGCCTCACATCTTTAGCTGTCACCCCTCCGGAGGAGCTAGAATGGGCGATAGCCCATTCTAGTATATATAGAAAAAGCTAATTTTTTCTTGAGGTTGCAGTCAGAAGTGTAAAGTTGTTATGGCCAAACACACAAAGAAAACTCCTCGTTACTTATCAAGCTTTCGGAAATGTTTATTGTTTCCTTTCTCAGGACATCCATAAAGTGTATTATTTTAGAAATAAGTCATATATATATATATATATATATATATATATATATATATATATATATATATATATATATATATATATATATATATATATATATATATATATATATATATATAAAACAATTAATTACTTACTAACTTGAGGATTATTGTTGAGGTAGTGCACAAAACTGGAAATACAATCATCCTCGAGAAAAAACATAGAAGGTTAAAATATTCTTATAAACTATACCATATTAATAATTTAAAAGCATTTTTGTGCGAAAAACTTAAAACAATTACATTTTAAAATAGATATGTATCAATACATTTTGTTAACATTAGGCGTCTACTTGTGAAAGGTAAGGAGCAACAATTCTACGAAAAAATATGAGAAAAAACTCTTAAAAGGACAAATCTGATTGGTGTTAAGTGTTTAGGGAATTTTCTAGGGTCCCTAGGCTATCAACTGACCAGTGACGATTTATTGCCAACTTAAAGGTTACAAATTTTGGTTTGTCATTGTAACATTTAGATATTTGTCTTTTTCTAACTTTAGAATGTAGATGTAAATATTACTGAGGTTTTCAATGTCTGATTTCTTATTTAAATGTTAGAACGACAAACCAAAATTTGTAACCTTTAGGTTGGCAATAAATCGACATCGACCCACCCACACGCCATCCCGGAGCCTACTGGGCCCTAATCACAACCACAAGCGTCTGGGTACACAAATTTTGCAATTATTCGCGCATGCATGATGTACGCGCCTTTGTTTTATTTTGTGAAAAGAAGGAGGGCCTAGGGGTTTGATCCCGGAACCTTTCACACCATAAGAGAGAGCTTTATCTATGCCCCAACCAGGTGTCTGACGGTGAACAATTGGGCAAGGAATAAATAGTCAGTTAAATGATATCACGTTTTGCGCATGCACGAATAATTGCAAACTTGCTGTACCTAGATGCTTTTCTCATAAACTACCCACACTATAGACGCTCAACGAGCGTACGTTCGAATGAGACTGAAATTGACGCGCCTCTGTTGGTTGGAAGCGGTAGTAAAGACGATTGGGGGAATTATTTTGGCTCTCAAATTAATATACATAATTTTAAAAACACATGTCTTTTTAAACAGTGCTATGCCACATTTGATAATTACCTATATATCAAAATATGACTAGCACAGTTTCCAAGACGCTGAAATTATGCTGATATGCTGTAGAAGCAAATATAGTTTGGGTTTTATTTCATTTGTATTTATATCATAGTATCAATATATACTTGAAATAAGTATCTTTACATGCTAAAGCCATAAATAGTAAATTGGTTAACAAGTGGTAGTTTTCTAGCGGAAAAATTTACACAAGCTTGTAAATACACTTCTTACAAGTTGAACATGCCATATTTTTTTAAGAAACTGGCCAGAAAGTAGCAATTTTCAATTTATTTTCAGGTCAGAAAATCGCATTTATCAGACTGAGCCATACAATGAAAAATGAGGCCTAGGTATAAAAGCATTTACAGGACTATCACAATCATTTTCTGGCTCAGTCTGATAAAATGCGATTTTCTGACCTAAAAATAAACTGAAAAGTGCTAATTTCTGCACGATATAAAAAATGTTACAAGGAAACACCACTATACTCCACGAAGACACTCGTAAAAATTGACAATTTGCCATATAACAAAGCACTATTTGTCAATAACATCAAACCAATAACACAGCGCTGCCAACTTTGCTCATAAAATTCTCTAGATTTTGCAACATCTCTTGGTTGGAAGCACAACTTCCAAGTACCACGTGACCGGGCCAACTTGCCGGAATTTACATTGAGTGTCTATAGTGTTGTTAGTTTGTGGCCCTAGTCGTCCTATTAAAATAATTATGTAAAATGAATGTATACACTGTGCTGAGTCCGTCTATATCTGTTCGTGCGTTCATGGGAGTATTCTCGTTTAAGATACGGCACATTTCAAGAAAAACTCTCTTTAACATTGGTTTCAAAATCTAATATTTTTACTTCATTGTAATTAATATTGTGGTTATGTGTTAACGTTTTTAATGTTTTGACAGCATAAAAGACATTTTGTTGTGTGTAATATCACTTTTATTACTAGTATTTCTGTCTTTGAATTTTCTACTTATATGTCCTATATATTTTCCTTCACAATCGTGACATGGAATGCAATATACCTCATTTGACAGATTTAAAAAGTGTTCTCTATCGTTTAATTTTGAGAATAAGGCATTTCTTAAGGTTAACTTATTTTTTAACGCTAATTTGACACCATCAATACTTTTTTTATTTTCTTAGATGTGGAACCTAGGTATGGTAGGGCTAGATCAGCTGTATTGCTACTATTGTTATGTGAATTCTGTTGAAAGCCACTTTAGTTGCAATTGTGGGTGATAATGTTGGAAGCCTCATTTAAGTTATCATGTAGAGTAATAATTGTTTAATTAGTGGTGGTGGATATCCATATTTGATAAAAAGATTCTAAAGTTCTCTTAAGTTTTGATTTCTTAGTGACGCATGATAGAGAGATAACTCTATGTTTCATTCCTAAAATTATGTTGATTTTTACTTCCCTCGCATACCGAAGGGAAGTATTGTATTCGAGAAAAAATCACCCTCCGAGATTTTTTCGGATTCTAACGTTTCAGATCACGTAGATTACGAAAATATAGGTTTTTCAATTCCATCAGTCTGTCTGTCTGTCTGTCTGTCTGTCTGTCTGTCCGTTGGTGCATTAACTTAAAAAAAAACTACTTGACGGAGAGCAGTCAAATTTGGTAGGTAGTTGACCCTACTGTCAGCGAAGAAACGGTTAAACTTTTACTGGAAAATATGCAGGGTGGACCGTCTATACGGAATAAATAGTGAAAAAAAATTGTTTTTGCTCAAATTTAAAATTTCCGCGTTCATGACACGCTAAACCTATTTCAGAAAAAAAAATTGAAAATTTTTTGAACAATTTTTACCACTAAAATAGATGGAAAATGTTTTCTATATTTGCTTAAATTTAAAATTTTCACGTTTCATGGCATTCTAAACATATTTAAAAAATACATAATTTTTTACCACTACTATACAATAGAAGGAAACTTTCCTTTTTGCTCAAATTTAAAATTTCTACGTTTCATGACATTCTAAACCTATTTCAGAAGAAAAAATATTTGAAAATTTTTTTACCAACATTTTTGAAAATTAAAAAAAAAATTGGTAAAGGTGTTTACACAGAACTTCCCTCGTTATTTGTGCAATGTGCATGGCGGTCACTTAAAAAAAATATTAATTACGAAATGACATTAAGAATAATAATCGGAATATAGTTATTGCTATTATTACAAAGAAAACCTGATAACTTTTGGTCAAAAAAATATAGAGTTCTCATCCAACAGCAAAAGTTCAATACTAAATAACAGGTGCCAAATATGGAAGGCTTTCGCAAATACCTTTACAAATATCCACCAGGACTGAATTATTTCTTGGGATGACCACCCTGTACATTTTTCAATAAACGTATAATAGGTGCATATGCTAAATATTATTGCCATCTGTCACATTTTCAATCCCACATTCACATAATGGAGTGGAAGTATAGTGGTGGTTAAAAAATTTCATTTTCTTTTTGAAATTCTTCAAAAATGTTGGTAAAAAAATTTTCCAAATTTTTTTCTTCTGAAATAGTAGAATGTCATGAAACTTAGAAATTTTAAATTCGAGCAAAAGGAAAGTTTCCTTCTATTCTACAGCAGTGATAAAAAAAGTTTACAAATTTAAACATTATGTGTTTTTTTAAATAGGTTTAGAATGCCATGAAACGTGAAAATTTTAAATTTGAGCAAATGAAAAAAAATTTCCATCTATTTTAGTGGTAAAAAGTTTTTTAAAAATGTTGGTGAAAAAAAATTTTTATTTTTTTTTCCTGAATTAGGTTAAGAATGTGAAAATTTTAAATTTGAGAAAAAAAAATGTTTTCCATCTATTCGTGTTAAATTTTCTTCCAAAATGGTAAAAAAATATTGCAATTTTTTTCCGAAATAGGTTTGGAATGTCATGAAACGTGGAAATTTTAAATCTGAGCAAAAAAAAAATGTTTCGTCTTTTCTATAGTAGTGATAAATAGATTAAAAATGTTTTCAAAATTACTTTTAAATTTATCGTTTTAAATTTCTTTGAATAGTTTTAGAAAATCCGAACAAAGAAAAAAAAATTCCATCTATTTTAGTGGTAAAATTTTTCCAAAAATTGTAAATAAAATTTCTAATTTTTTTTAAATAGATTTAGAAAGCTATGAAACGTGGAAATTTTAAATTTGAAGAAAAAAAAGTTTCCGTCTATTTTAGTGGTAGAAAATGTTTCAAAAATGTTGGTGAAAAAAATTTTCTTTTTTTTTTCTGAAATAGGTTTAGCGTGTCATGAAACATGGAAATTTTAAATCTGAGCAAAGAAATTTTTTTTTCACTATTTATTCCGTTTAGACGGTCCACCCTATATATTTTCCAGTGAAATTTTTACCATTTCTTCGCTGACAGTAGGGTCAACTACCTACCAAATTTGACTGCTCTCCGTAAAGTAGTTTTTTTAGTTAATACACCAACAGACAGACAGACTGACTGACGGAATTGAAAAACCTATATTTTCGTAATCTACGTGATCTGAAGCATCAGAATCCGAAAAAATCTCGGAGGGTGATTTTTTCTCGAATACAATACTTCCCTTCGGTATGCGGAGGAAGTAAAAATGAAATTTTTTAACCACCACTATACTTCCATTCCATTACGTGAATGTGGGAATGAAAATGTGTCAGATGGCAATCATATTTGGCATATGCACCAATTATACTTTTATTGAAAAATGTACAGGGTGGTCATCCCAAGAAATAATTCAGTCATGGTGGACATTTGTAAAAGTATTTGCGCAAGCCTTCGATATTTGGCACCTGTTATTTTTTTGACCAAAAGTTATCAGGTTTTCTTTGTAATAATAGCAATAACTATATTCCGATTAATATTCTCAAGGTCATTTCGTAATTAATATTTTTTTAGAGTGACCGCCATGCACAAATAACGAGGGAAGTTCTGTGTAAATACCTTTACCGATTTTCTATTTATGTGAATGTTACGACTGATAATGTAGGAACCGTCCAGCTTTCCTGCAATGGCAATAATGGTGTTATCTTCCCTTCTTAGGAGTGTTTTGTCAATAAATGGAATACTCCTATCGTTGTCCTCAAATTTTACGGTAAATTTCAGGAATTGATTGTAACTATTGAAAATGTCTAGGTAATTGTTCAGAACCAACGTTGGGTATATTGAGAATGTTGTCATCTATGTATTTTTTTAAAAACGGTATACGATAATTTAATTTATTTGTGCATTCATTTAGTAGATCATCCATAACGAATTGGGCTAAAATGGGCGAAACAGGACTACCAATTGGTATGCCTAGTGTTTGTTTGTAAATTGTGTTACTGTAGCTGTATTCAGCTACAATTCTATGAATATCAGTGTATACACACCAAAATACCTCTTTCCAACATTTGATTAGTTTTTTTCCACTAAGTACTAAATATAAGAGAATTGTGATTGTATATATTACCATTTACTTATTCAATTATACGAATCTTTGTATTTTGATTTACATTGTTTGCAAATTGGGAAACAATAACCATCATAGCGACACAGCCGCATCTTCTAATAGCGAAACCACTTTTATAGACATATTTGAGCCAGTTACAGAGAATTTACCTTGTACATCTATTTTTATTTTTATCTACCTTCAAGCATAATATTATACTAATATTATGTAGGTAATCTTATCATAAATTAATCAGCATAATTAGCAAGATTCTTTGAAGATGTGCCTATATAGAAGGTAATTTCGTTCAACGGGACAACTAGAACTTAGTGGCTCTACCTCAATTTCATTCCCAATTCTGCCGAATGAGAGCATATGTAGTTAAATACACTTTTGCGAAAATTACTTCAGATCACAAAACCAGACTTGTGGAGAATGCAGTTCCACTATAGACTAAGTCTCGTCCCCATATATCTAGCTTGAAGGTAGTCCGTAATGTATGTTGAGAGAGCGCATCTGACTTAGAAGATTCGTATTGTTTATCAAAACATATTCTCTACCTCCCTTCCGTTTTTCGGCCCTTAAGGCTGTGTTTGCACGCCGCAGTAAATTCGTATATAGAAAAAGCGAACTAATGGTTATGTCGATATAACAGGAACCATAAATTGGCTAGCTGTAAGTAGTGATTTCATCATCAGTTGCTGGCAACTGAATTCTGCAGGGCCGTACGGACACTATTGGGAATCCTTGGCTAGATTTACAGCAGTGAATAAAAAATTATTCAGATTCTACTTTGTAACTTTTGAAATAGGATTTGATGTTTGTAAATAATCAAACAATTCATGGTTACGTTAGGCGGCAGCCACCGCAACTATCTACAAAATCTAATAACACAGTAATACTTTCAATTATTGTTAGATTGTTTTTTGTGAATTCCTTTTTCAAATTTTAATAGTTATTCATTGGTTTTCGTGTGTAGGTGCTTTTTGTGGCATTTCACTTTCAGTGTAAAAGTGGTCATCATCTGGTGACAAAAATTTGATGATATAGGAAAAATCTGAAAAAATTGGGTGTACCCAGTAAGGGGAGGGAAATCCAATGTCGCGCACCGGAGTTCTCCATCTGCGTTCTTTCTTCGGGTAAGGTACTCGGAGATTGGAACAGTTTCACTTCTTTCGTGTGTAAGTGTTTATCATGGAATTTCACTTTCGTTATGAAAGTGGTCATCATCGGGCGACAAAATTTCGATGTTTTAGGAAAATTCTGAAAAAAAATCAGCGGTACGCAGTAAGGGGAGAGAAATCGAATAGTGCATAGTGGCGTTCTCTGTCTGCATTCTTTATGGATAGGGCCCTCGGATAGTGAAAAAATGTCACATTTTTCGTCTGTAGGTGTTTTTCGTGGCATTTCACTTTCGGTATGAAAGTGATCATCATCGGGTGAAAGAATTTTGGTGTTTTAGAAAAAATATGAAAAATATCAGGGGTATGCAATAATGGGAGACAAATCGAATGGCGCACAGTGGCGTTCTCCGTCTGCGTTCTTTATGTAGATAGGGCCCTCGGAAAATGAAAAAATGTCAAATTTTTCGTGTGTAGGTGTTTTTCGTGCCGTTTCACTTTCGGTATAAAAGTGATCATTATCGGGCGACAAAATTTCGATGTTTTAGGAAAAATCTGAAATAAACCAGGGGTACACAGTAAGGGGAGAGAAATCGAATAGCGTACAGCGGCATTCTCAGTCTTCTTTATGCGGATAGGGCACTCGGAAACTGAAAAAATGCCACATTTCGCCACATTTCTCGTGTGTAGATGTATTTCGTGGCACTTCACTTTCGGTATGAAAGTGATCATCAGCGGGTGACAAAATGTTATGTTTTAGAAAAAATCAGGGGTATGCAATAACGGGAGACAAGTCGAATAGCGCACAGTGGTGTTCTCCGTCTGCGTTCTTTTTGCGGATAGGGTCCTCGGAAATCGAAAAAATGTCACATTTCTCGTGTGTAGCATTGCACTTTCGGTTTGGAAGTGGTCATCATCGGGCGACAAAATTTCGGTATTTTAGGAAATATCTGAAAAAATTCAGGGGTATGCAGTAATGGGAGACAAATCGAATAGAGCACAGTGTCATTCTCTTTCTGTGTTCTTTATGTGGATAGGGTCCTCGGAAAGGGAAAGAATATTTCAGTTTTCGTGAGTAGGTGTTTTTCGTTACATTTCGTTTTTGGAATGAAAGTGGTCACCGTCGGGTGACAAAATTTCGACGTCTCAGGAAAAATCTAAATAAAATCAGGAGGGCGTAGGAAGGTGAAAGAAATGGAATGACGCAAACCGCAGCTCTGTATCTCGTTCAGTTCTTGGTGGAAGCGCTGAAAAACTTCGACTTTCACTGTACGCTGACTTTGAGCGGCCGTATCTCGGAAACGAAGGACTACAGCGGCTTTCGGTTTGCGCCATAATTGCAAAATTGGTGTACATAAATGCTCTTTTCTTTTAGTAGTCTAATTCCACCTGAATGAAGTTGACAATCCCTGCGAACGACATTCCCTGACAAATGCATGTAGCCTTCTTTAAAATTTTATTTCCATTTGGCAAGTAAACTATCCATACACTATTTATTATACTTTACTTCTTATAGCAGCCAATTGTTCTGGACTAGCACTAGCTCGAACTTCCTTGCTTTTTCACTTACGGAGGCTTCCATTTCTTTTTTTTGCATATAAAATAGACAGGGTGAAATTTAGTGGTATAGGTTAATTAGATTTCAGAAATAATTTTTTGATTCGTCTACATCTTAAGTTAAGTGGTCTCTTTTCTAGCTTAGCTGCGCTCTTTTTTCATTTCAAGATTTAGTTCATTGAAATGTTACATTGACCTTGCATTTTCGATAGGACAAGATTATTGACGTGTATATGGGTTAAGTGTGAGAATAAAACTCGGTTTTCGGGGTTGAAGCCCTCCATTTGGCCGTCTTGGAAAAGGAGGCGTAAACAGTTTTTCGCGATACCTTGAGAACCGAAGTCTCACAAAAATCTTTTTAAACTTCTCTTGCAAAGAATTAAATTATCTACAATATTGGTTTAAATACTTCTTACCATAAAATTGAAAATGTAAAATAAAAATAGACTAAAATTTTGAAGAGAAATATCATTTAAGGGTTATAACCCTTTTTCTGTGATTTTAATGAAAATACACATCAGATGTTTTTGAAGATTATTTTATTGTGAACAATATTCTCTACTTATTTTTTAAATTTCGCTTCTTTGGTGAGGTGTAAGAATGCTGCAAAGGGATCAAACCAATACTCCATTTAAAATGCGCGAAAGTGTACAAGAAAGAACACCGGTCTGAAACCACTTTGAGTATAGGTTTTTGGGTAGAAGATTATGAAAATCTGGGTACCACAGTTCTCAAAGTTGGGGAACACCCCTAGAAACGAAACCCTTTTAGGGGGTTTTCGCGATAATTTTAATAAAAATTAAAAAGGATCCTATGAAATCCCCTTTCTCTAATATTAACTTGCAAAGGTGGTTGATACATACCAACTATAGCCGAATTATATGATTTGGGATAATCAGAGAGGGTTAAAACTACTCCTATATCGGCTTAAAATGAAAGAAATTGATAAAATTTTTAATATTTTCTATTTTTTACTTCAAATTCGGTTGAATGGGCATTGCCGGTCAAAAGTACATTATTCTCAACCCCTTAGGGGTAAAACTCCCCTTTCCTACCCTTAAATTGAAGCAGGCTTTAAATAACGAGTAATTTGTACCGCTTATCACTATCTTTTTATCTTTTTGATAACGATGTTTACTAAGGATATAGCCAGTTGTTACGTTAACTTCTTATCTAATTTATTATTTTGTTTACCAAAGCTAATACTATTTATTTGACATACAACATGCTTCATATTTTTTATTAATTAATGTTGTTTACTAGGGTGGAGTGAAATTTTTTTTTTTTAATTTTCAAAAAGCTTGGGTGTGCAAAAGTTGCCACTTAGCATACGTAAACACATCATAATTTATTTTTCAAATTTTGTTAATTTTTTAAGCTGCCGCAATGGCCATTTTTGTTTCCATTTTCGTGAATGACGCCATTTATGAACATTTTGAAAAACTGGTGGTTTTTTCAAATTTAATTATACTTGTAATTTATTAGAGTAGATATATTCAAGATTAACTTGAAAAAAGAAATACTACTTCCTACGGATTTAACCTTTAGGTGCCACAAGAGTACGTAAATATTAGTAAAAAGCTGAAAATCGTTCTAATTTATAATTTTAATAAAATATATCATACACGTAAAAAGTAACTGATATATATTTATAAGTTTATTCAAGAACATAAGAACATAAAAATAAATAACATAACAATGCGTAACTTTGACTGCAAAAAAATATATTATAGATATAGGTAAATCAAATTTATTACAGAATCACAAAAACAGAATAAACCAACCACCAAAAGTTATTGTTCTATTTTGAACTCGGACTTTTTATTAAAACTGGGCATTATGGTTCTTTTTAATATGCTTCTAATGTACCCATTCCTTTCAGTTTTGCAAACTGTTGCAGAAACTTCAGTCACTAAGCGAATGCACCGCTCTACAGCTTGTGTGTGACATAAGAACCTTGGAAAAGTTAGCTGACAATGTTCCGTAATGGATCTTTGGATTTCTTCGCGATTAATCGTTTTAGTTATGGGCGGTTCAACATTAGAAAAGTCCTCGTAGCTTATTATCTCATAGTAGTTTAAAGCCTTAAAATTCAGCTCCGGAACAAACTTTCTAACACTGTTCGACACCCTTTTATTGTTTCTAGTCTTTAAAAATGCTATTCTTCTGCTGGTTTCGTTGTTATCTTTCAGCATAGCCAACATTACATTTTCAGTATGCGCAAAATATGAGTTCCCTTGTATCACCGGATCAACAACTTCTTTAACAGTTTGTTCATTTGTGTTGATTTATAGCAACTTTGAAACACGTTATCTCTCTCACACTCACATTATTTGTGATAACACTATCTTTATTTAACTGCTTGAAGTTGCTTTAAATCAACACAAATGAACAAACCTTAAGTTTATTTGGTAAATATCTGCTATATGAAATCAACTTCCAAATATGACGTGCCTCATTCCAGCATTATTCTAGCTCTGTCTTAATTGAAAACCAGATAGGGGCATACATTTTGACAATATAAGTGGTCAAAGAAATAAGAGTTTCTGATGGGTCACTGGTACTTGTATAGAGGCGAAGTATGCGACTTGCAATAGTCATCCATCTTGAATGTGCTACTGGGCCCGGTTGAAGATCGGCAAAATTTTGAGGGCACGTGCCAGATGTAACAGTTTCAGTAATGTTATAGAGATATTTTTGGTCATTACTCGACTGACGTAAATCAATTTCGGGTAGCGCAATTCCCTCAATCAGTTCATAAAGAGATACCAATCAGCCCTGAGAAAGACTTAGGTCCATGTGTTGCTCCATTCAAGTGTATTAGCAAGTGGAAGCTCATTCATATGAAGGAGGAAAACGAACCAGTGAAGAGATTTTATTAGGTCTTAACGCAGGCGCGGGTTGTATCCAAAACAAGCCCTAGAGGCTAAAAATTCGAATATTTAGCAGCCTTGCGGCAACTCATAACTTTTTAATATATAACGTAAGTTTTTTTTAGAGATTGGCAAAACTATTTCAATGACTTTTTATACCCAAGCTAAACTTTTATACAAAAAAATAAATAAATAAGAACATTATTTGCAAGCGGGTTTTTCCAAAACTTTAAGGTCTTTGCGGCACCTCAAAATAACATTAGATTTTAATAATATATTATCCTGGTATTGCTTATCTGGTGTAGCAACTTTTGCAACCCCAAGCATTTCTGATTTCCAAAAAAAGTGAAAAAGTGCCTTTTTTCACTCCACCCTATTGTTTACGTCGATATACAATTATATAAATATGTGTAAAATCCACTTGAATCATATAGAATTTATACTGTCAAACTGTGCAGTTGTTCCTGAAGAAAATAAAAGTTATTTTTCGCACGATGCTGTTTTGCTCCCACCTATTACTGGCGCAGTCGGCAAAATGATTCAAGACAAGTGATTTCGATACCTAGTCCAGGTCAGTTTTCAAGCCTTTACCGAATCCAAAAATAACCAGGCAAAAGACAAGCAACAAAAAAACTGTGAGTGCCTATTAGAAAATTTTTTCTGTCTCCTTTTCCCAATAAGTACTCCAACATTTGTGAGTTTCTTGGAAAAGCATTGCAATTTTGCAAAAACCGTACGTTCAATTTACTGGCCTTGTGTAATTTTGAATTGTGCACCCGGTTACCACTCTTTGTGAGTACGTAGATTGGCAAATAAACAGACTGACTTCATTATGAGTGGCCTTGTGCCTTTCTGATGAGCTCAGAATAAGGGCAAAAAACGTTTCAAAGGCTAAGCATTTCCAAGAAGCTGAATGAGAAATTGTATGAAAATGTAATCCATTAGAATGAATTTTTTTTTATGACACGGTAGGTAAATAAATTTCATTTTAGGCCTTTATTTTAATTTTTAACTGAATTTTCATACTGTAGAGGGTCATGTAGATACTACTACTTTAATTTGCTTAGCCGTAGGTGACTATGTTGGATGCTAGTGTTATAATGAGAATGTCAAATAAGAAATTGGACAAATTTATTTTAGGATTTTTGATTTGCTAGCATAACCAGAAGTTAGGTTATCGAAAGAATGCAAAGATTTCATTAATATTTTTTACATATAGTGTTTCTTTTAGTTCTCCTAGATAGTTTTTTCCACTGTTTGCAAAATCCCATAAAGAATATGTTTCATTACTATAAGCAAACAAATAATAAATAATTCACTTTTAAATCATTTATGTCTTGTAAGAATCATATATTTTAAGTGCTGAACACACACAACATGTTTCGTACGTATTAGTCTGGTAATATTATTGCTATTTTTAACACTGTTAAATATAGACAGGCCGAGGTTAGATTCCAAAGCTTTAGTAAGTATTTCTTATTACAATTGTTGCTATTTTCAACACTTTGTTAAAATCGACAAGCCGAGGTTAGATTCCAAAGCTTTAGTAAGTATTTCTTATTACAATTGTTGCTATTTTCAACACTTTGTTAAAATAGACAAGCCGCGGTCAGGTTCCAAAGCGTCAGTACTTAGTATTTTATCTTTTGCGTAAAAATTATGCTCGAAGTTCTTGAAGAAATAGAATCAATAACAATTCTTCACAATTAAGTAAATTTACAAATATCTGTGATGATTTAATTTCAACCTTTTTTTATTCCAAATAACATATCTAGACAAAAATATTTAATTGCTGCAATAAGTTCAAAATTAATTGGACAGGCACAGATAGCGCTTAACAATTGTCTAGAAATAAATACATGGGAACAAATTAAAGACCTTCGAAAACAAATTTTGGCGACCCCCGAGATTTAGAATGTGCAGTACAGAAACTCATTCACTTAAGAATAAATTTCTAGGAAACTTCAAATTTTTGCGAATCGAGTACAAACACTTAGATTCATGGCCAAGTCAAAATTACAAACTGCAGTTATACCTCTTAATCAAAAGCAAGGTTTAGCACTGTTATATAATCATTTAGCACCAAATACTTTTGTTGCCAATTTACCAGAAAAATCAGAAATTATGATCAGAACTAATCCCATTGATAATTTAGAAGACGCGATAAATATCGTGAGACGTGAAGAACAATTCTCTTTATATAAACAAAACGTAAAATCAAATAATGCAGATCAAAATCGATATAAAAACATAAATATTAATTTTACCAGGCAAGCTTATCAACCACCGTTTAGACAACCGTATATTAACCCATCTTATTTTAATCGTAATACAACATCGCAATTTCCCTCTCAGCCTATAAATATTCAACCAAAATTTACAAATCAGCCACAACATTTTTCCACAAATCAACAAGTTCTTAGCAATACTCAAAATGGTTTTAGACCCAACGTGAATATCTCTTCCAAGAATGGAATCAAAATCACCTTTCCTCAGATGAAAATTTTCCCGATGCTTATCAAACCAACGATCAGGCATAGCTTACGAAAATTTCTCTAGCATTAATCCAAATCCCCTGCCTTTTATCTATATTCAATACCCCTCACTCAAACTTAATTGATACAGGCTATTCTAAAACTATTATTCGTCCAGATGTCATTGAATATTTTTATCCAATTGTATTTTCCAAGACCCCTATTCTATTAAAACATGCAATGGTGAAACAAAAATTAGATTTAAAACTGATATGAAGTAATAACCGATATTCTTGCAAAACTTAAAATTACATCACCTGGGTCAGACAATATTAGTATAGACCTAATAAAATTATGTTATCCTTTTATTAAAAAATATTTGGTTAATATTATTAACACTATCCTCCTTGATTGTAAATTCCCATCCTGTTGGAAAAATGCTCTCGTTACTCCTATTCCAAAAAAAAAAGATCCGCAAAATTTTTCAGATTTAAGACCAATAAGCATTCTGCCGGGGTTATCAAAGTTAGCAGAAAAGATTACGAGCAATTACGTGAATATCTGGATAGAAATAATATTTTGCCCAATGTACAATCGAGTTTCCGCCAAGGATACAGTTGTTGTGCAGCATTATTAGATATAACTGACAACATTATACAAGCTGCTGATGAGGGAAAATGCACAGCCCTAGTCTTACTTGACTTTGGTAAGGCCTTCGACACCATTAACCATACTATTTTGGTGGCTATTATGACTTCGTGTGGAATAAATGCTGAGGGAACTCAACTACTGCAGCCGTACTTGCAGAGCCGTACTCAGAGGGTTAAGTTGCGAGGAAATATTTCTGACGAGAGATTACTGACACGAGGTGTACGGCAGGGCTCAATTCTAGGTCCTCTGTCGTTTACAACCTACACCAGCCAGTTTCCCAAATCTATCGAGCATAGTGCGATACACATGTATGCCGACGACACTCAATTGATTAATTCTATTAATGACCGAGAACATCTAGATGCGTCAGAAAAAATTAATAGTGATTTGAAGAAACTCTCTAGAATATCTACAGAGGATTCTCTCATACTTAATCCAATGAAATCAGCTGTCCTCCTATTTGGCAAAAAAATGGATTGTAATAATCTACAACACGATATGAATATTGAGGTTGAGAATGTCAAAATTGAGCCGTCAAGTAGTTCAAAAAATCTTGGATTAATTTTAGATAGGTCGTTGAGGTTTCGGAAGCAGACAACAAAAAATATCCAAAAGGCCTACACTGCTCTGAGGCTATTATGCCCTCACAAATCTTATTTGACAAAAACCACGAAAAGAATGCTTTGTGAGACACTGTTGTTATCACAGTTCACATATTGTGCTCCCGTGTACGGACCATGCCTAGACACAGATTACCTAAGCAGAATACAGCAGGTTCAAAATTCTTGTATCCGTTTCATATGTGGTATTAGAAAATATGACCATGTGTCTCATAAGCTGAACGAATTAAATTGGTTAAATATAAAAGATCGCCTTAAAACCTATGCCCTTTGTTTCACAAAATTATATTATCTCGGCCACCTCCCTATTTATATAACAAAATATCGTTTCGAAGTGATGTTCACAATATTAATATAAGATATAAAGGTCAATTGACGCCTCCTCCTCAGAAAACGTCCTTTCTTGGAAGGAGTTTTCGATATACCATTTACAAGCTATACAACTCTATCCCAGATAGTCCAGATAGTTTGAAGGTTCTCACGACCGCTAAATTTAAAACGAACTTATATAAGTATTTTTTCAATGCGTAATAAGGATAATCTATACTTGATTTCATTCTCGGTTTGTGTAATCAGCATATATTGTCTAAATATCCTAATTCTATGTTTATTTTTTAATTATTAATATTTTAATTATTATTATTTGTTAATTATTATTGTTAGTTTAATCTAGTTTAGTATCAAGGGTTAAGTGGTAGAGCACTCTCTTGAGTGAACTTCCCCTTGTATTTCCCATGGTTGTTTAGTTATTATGTAATAAGTGTGTATTTATAATATTTTTATGTTTGTTTGTATCTGTTTACTTATGTTGTAAATTGTTCTTTCTATGGGAAATAGAGACATTTATTTATTTATTTATTTTTTTTTTTTCGGTTTCACCGTTGCCGGACAGGGCTTCCGTGCTTTCCGACCGATACCACACGGTAGCCGCGCCGGCGATAATAACAGCCACTCCCCACGACCTGTGGGGTTAGTGATTGTATATTCCAGATTCATGTGCCCTAAGTAGGCGAAGGGACCCCAAGATGACCGCTTTCTGCATTTGGCCTGCTAGCCATTCGGCTGATTTCCTACAGGCTGGTATGGTCTTCAGTTCCGAGAGCAGCGTAGGCTTCATACCTCCGAGTACACCGATTATTAGAACGACCATCTTGACCGAGTAGCTTGGGTACAGCACTTGGAGCTCGTACCGGAGATCACGATATTTGGTCCGTTTTTCCTCCTCTTTCAAAGCGATGTTTGGCTCAGCAGGTGCTGAGAACTCGATCACAAACATCACCTTGTTTTGATGGTCGAGGAGGACTATATCAGGCTTGTTGGCTTGAATTAGCCTGATTGTCGGAAACGAGAAGTTCCAGTAAATTCGGCACCTCTCGTTTTCGACAACGGACTCGATGTCTCCGGGGACGTAAGGCAGCACTGGTGTCAGGTCTACTCCGTACGAGTGCCGTAGATGGTAATACAGCACCCGTAAAGCCGCGTTATGGCGATGGATGTAGGCCGAAATTGCATATACCGGGCATGCAGATAGTAAATGCATGAGCGATTCCGGCGCCTGACGACAGGTCCTGCAGTTAATATCAGGAACCTCTACACCCATTACGCGGCTTCGGTAAACCAAAGTGTTGATTACACCATCTTGGCAGGCCACAATGAATCCCTCGGTCTCCGACTTTAGCCCAGCTGACCTTAAAAAGGCGAATGTCAGCTTAGTCGATAAACCCAGTGTTTCTAGGTTCTTATAGAACACCCCGTGCATGGGTTTATCGACATGCTGCCTAAGCAGATATTCCTGTTCGGCAGCTTTTATTTGGGCCTTCAGGCGAGGTGGCTGCAGTTCAGTGACTGATTCTGGGTCAGCACCGCGCCGGCCCCCTCGTCTGTTGTCGAATGCGAGACCAAGTTCATCTGCGGCTCGTTTTGCCGCCTTAAACAGTCCTGCACCTACTCCTACATTTTCGTGATCTCTCACTAATTGCAGAAGCGGGTCTGAGCTCCTTAAGATGTTGCATGCCATACTTAGTGCTACTCTGCCATGCAGACACTCCAGACCCAAGAGTCCTCGGCCCCCCCGTTGACGTGAGAGGTACACACGAGGAACGGACGATCTAGGATGAATACTCCTATTGATATTCATCATCTTGCGGGTACTTCTATCTAATTGGCGCAGCTCATCTACAGTCCATTTGACTACCCCAAAGGAGTAGAGCAGGACAGGAACGGCAAGCATATTAGTCGCAGACACCTTGTTCTTCCCCGAAAGTTCTGATGACCAAATCTTTCGGTAGGCGTCTGTACTTGCCGCGGAGAGATTCTTTAACTTGATGCACATCCTGGATGTGATGTTGTTGCACACCCAGGTATGTGTAGGTCTCTCCGGCATCCAGATGTCTTAGGATGCTTCCGTCTGCAAGTTGCGCGTCTTCAGCAAAGTCCCCGCATCGTCCTCTCTTGAGATGGACGACCGCACACTTGTCCAACCCGAACTCCATGCCAATGGCCCGCGTGTACTCTTCGACCACCCTTAGAGCATTCTGAAGTTCGTGCTCTCCGGAGGCATACAGTTTGAGGTCATCCATATAGAATAGATGAGTGACCTTATGCCTCCGGTTGCTGGGTGGTCCACAATGGTACCCGCGAGTTTGG
Source organism: Stenurella melanura (assembly GCA_963583905.1). NCBI lineage: Eukaryota > Metazoa > Arthropoda > Insecta > Coleoptera > Cerambycidae > Stenurella > Stenurella melanura. The sequence continues at coordinate 93,955,921 of OY757312.1, forward strand.
CGGAGTTCAACAGATAACGGCAGCAGTGAGATACAAAAGAAGAGGGGACTCAGAGAGTCTCCCTGGAAAACTCCTCTTCTGAATACCACCTGCTCTGTTGTAACCCGCTGTGCACCAGATGTTATGGTGAAGCGAGTCCTCCAGAGCGGCAGCAGTTGTTCTATGCATCTCACTAGTGGCTCTGCTATTGCAAGACATTTGAGCAAATGCACCGGTAGTTGGTGCGATGTAGTGTCAAATGCCTTACGATAGTCAATCCAGGCCATAGATAGGTTCCGCTTGTACTGCACAGAATCCTGCGTAATACAGCGGTCTATCAGCAGGCTGTCTTTGCAACCTGCCATGCCCTTCTTGGCGCCACGCTGCTCGTAAATCTGCTGGAAGACCGGATCAACCTGCCTTAGTGTCCTAGCATACAAGATACGTGTAAATATCTTGTAGCAGGAGTTCAGACAGGTGATTGGCCTATAATTCCTTGGATCGGACAAATCTCCCTTCTTGGGGATTAGCACGGTACGTCCCTCAACAAACCAGTCCGGAATCTGCTGCTCTGACATTTATTATTATTATTATTATTATTATTATTATATTCCCGCTTTTTTAGAATTCCAATCAAAACAACGCTTACAAGTTCTACTTTTCGATTTCCATAACTACTTCGACGGTCTTACTGGACTCGAAGACCTACAAAAATTTGGTTTCTCCATCAACCTTTCCAACCAATCGTTAACCAATTCTCAAATTTCACTGCCCCGTCAAGCAAACGTCCGATAACAAAATTCATTACACCTTGAATGCCCATGAAGTTATCCAAGCCAAAATTCCTGTTAATATTGACTTCGGTTCAATTTATATTCAAGAAGCGTTCCAACGCTCATGCAAAGTGTATAGTTACGAACGCAGAAAATGGTTACGCTTTAGTCGAACTTCATTTCTGAACACCCTACTACTGCCGTTTTTTCTCAACCCATTCTATGTAACTCTGCTGACCAATATAATTTTTACAACTACAACTTTAATCCCTCGACAAATGCAAGTCACTTGCCGGATATACCTACTGCCAAACAAATCGAAACAAAGATTAGATCAGATCATTTAAATTTCGAAGAAAAACGCGAACTCTTAAATTTAAGCAAAGAATAAACAGATATTTTTCACTTTCCTGACGATAAACTAACCTTTACAAATCAAGTCAAACACAAAATTATAACGAGAGATAAAGAAACCGTTTACAGTAAAAGTTATCGTTACCCTCATATACACAAAGCTGAAGTTCAGAAACAAATTCAACAAATGTTAATGACGAAATTATAATACCATCTTGTAGCCATTGGTCTAATCACATATGGATAGTCCCCCAACTTGACGTATCAGGCAAACAAAAGTGGCTAATCGTAGTAGAGTATCGTAAAATTAACCAGAAAACTGTTGATGACAGGTACCCCTTGCCAAATATCACTGATATTTTAGATAAACTCTGTCGATGTTGTTATTTTTCAACACTCTACTTAACCTCAGGATTCCAATAAATAGAGATGCACCCCGAATCGATCCCTAAAACAGCATTCAATGTAGAGAATGGTCACTATGAATATACCAGAATGCCGTTTGTCTAAAAAATGCACCGGCTACATTTCAACGCGTTATGATAATGTACTTAAAAATTGAAATAACAAAATTTGCCTCGTGTATATGGACGACGTGATGATTTTTTCAATTTCTCTTCAAGAACATATTCAAAATTTAAAACAAGTCTGTCAAGCTTTTCGTGACTTAGAATTAAAGATACAGCTAGATAGATCGGAATTCCTACAAAAGAACATAGCATTTTTAGGACACGTCATTACCCCAGATGGTATCAGACCTAATCAAAAGAAGACTAAAACTATTCACAATTTTGCAATACCGAAAACAGAGATATAAAATCGTTTCTAGGACTTTTAAGTTATTGCAGACGACCCATTGATAATTTCGCGAAACTGACGAAACGTATGACACAATGTTTAAAAAAAGACAGGAAAATTGAACACAACCCAGAATTTGTTTAATGTTTTGAAAAATGTAAAACCCTTTTACGCAATGAACCGTTATTAGCATGCCCCGACTCCTCCAACAATTTACGGTAGAAACTGACGCTAGCCAATATGCAACTGGAGCAGTCCTTTATCAAAATGGACACCATGTATGTTATGCTTCTCGAACCTTAAACCCTGCCGAATGTAACTACTCCACGACCGAAAGAGAATTGCTTAGTATTATGTACGCAACAAAATACTTTCGCATGTATCTCTTTGGTGGACAATGTCCACGTAAGTAAGCCTTTTCCGTGGCGTACGGCTGTGATTCGTTACGTGCAGTAATGGGTGGCCGGCAATTTTCTTGCTGCCGGGTAATGGAGGCTAGGTTTGAAGTGGTCAGAGCCAGGAGTTGCGCTAATTGTTCATAAGTGGGTAGTCCCAAGCTCGGTTGGGGTTGGTCCGTTATGGCGGCAGAGGGGACTGGGATCGTTCCAGTCGTTTGGTTTTGGAGCACTATTTGTCTTTGGGGCGTAGCACTAGGTCTTGCCGTCTGGTACGGCGGGGTGACGTGGTAGGCGCCGGCCGACGAGGTAGGCGTGACGAAGTACTGTGCGTTGGGCGGCGTGCTTGGACTTGGGCTGGTTGCTGTTGGTGGTACCATGCAGTGAGGGGTGGCCAGCTGGCGGCGAGGTGTCAGCGAGGCGTCGCTGAAGAGTTGGGGCCAGTCGGGTGTGGCAGCAATGGTGTACTGACCGCTGGGCAGCCCTGAGCCAGAGTGGGAGGCTTCCCCATGTGTGGAAGCGATTCCAGCGAAGCGGCGATCTCCCAGCGTCGAGGGATCGTCGTTGGCCCGGGATGCTGTTGGGTCCACCATACAGCGAGGGGGCATCACCATATCATCATCACCACCCAATCTCTGTTCCATCGCCGAGTTTCCATGCCACGATGCTGCGTTGCGCTCCATGCAGTAGGGGGGCATCGCCTGAGAATCGTTGCTACTCCATTCCATATTTGTTGCCTGGGCTTCGTGCCAGGTGGCTGCGCTGCGTGCCATGCAGCGAGGGGGCACCGTCGCGATGACGTCATGCGTGACCCCAGTGTCGTGTCCTATGTTGGTGGCGAGTCCTGCCTCGCCATGCCTAGGCGCTGAGCCCGGCGACGCACAGTAGTGGGGCGCCGTCGTCGCGGCGCCATGCGTAGCACTTGTGCCTGTGGAGAAATCAGAGGACATGCTTACCTCGCCGAGCCGGGTTGCTGTGTTGCTGGTCGTGCAGTGTGGGGCCACCGTCGTAGAGACGTCGGGCGTGACCCCCGTACCCCTTGTCAGGGCGTCGTGTTGGCGGAGCACTTCGTGGTCAGATGCTGTGAGGGGCGTCGTGCAGTGAGGGGGGGCCGACGTGGAGACGTCGCTCTCGACCCCAGTGCCTACTGCCTTGCCACTCCGGGTATGCATTGCCACTTGACACTCAACACAATAAAACTCAATTAAAACACACTGTCTGGTTACAACACAAGAGGAAGGGATAACCTCATCAGCATTGGCGTTGGCGTCTGTGCTCAAATGACTTCTGTTTCGGCAGAAGACTATTAGTTGCTGAAGGCTGGAACATTACTGCTTGAAGGATCGATCACTACTTGCTCGCTGAGAAAAAGTGTTGTCTTATATAGACTTTTTTCGTGCTCAAATGACTTCTGCTTCGGCAGAAGACTATTTCTCGTGCTCAAATGACTTCTGTTTCGGCAGAAGACTAAAACATGAGCACAGCGCGCTAGACAAGTCATAACTTGTTCGCGACGCCGACGCCGATGACACCACCCCCCTTTTTTGTGACTTTATTGAACATTAATAAAGGCATACAGGTTATGTTTCAGTTCAATAATTTCAATTATATAATGTAAGAGTGAGTGGATACAATATTTTCAAAACTATAAACTAAGAGTAAGTGTTAAGATATTTCAACAACTAAGATATTTTAACATATATAGACTAAGATTAAGTGTGGTAAGATATTTTATATAAGTAACTAATAATAGGTCCATTAAGATATTTTAGGTAAAACAAGATATTTAAAATTAAAGTATTTTATGTGACAAATCATAAATGTATTCTAGTTTGAACAAAGTTTTCGCCCTGTGGCGTTGAATTATTTACAATGGTATATTATCGCACGTTTCGTTTTTCTGGACGTCGTCTCCGCGACGCCCGGGGCTGCCTGATCCTGTTGTGAATTGGGGGCTGCTAAGTCCTGCTGTGTTGCTCGCTAAGGCAACGGGATTCTGGAGCGGACCTGTGAGGCTGCAACGTCCTGCTGTGTTGCTTGCTAAGGCAACGGGAGACTGGAGCGATTTATTGAGGCTGCAACGTCCTGCTGTACTGCGGGCTAAGGCAGTGAGATACTGGAGCGCCTCGTGGGGGCTGCTAGGTCCTGCTGTGCTACGTGCTAAGGTAGCGGGATCCTGGAGCGGTGCGCCAGAGCCGGCTGAGCTCGGGCTGGCGTTCGAGTTGACGAATACTCGTGTCCGGACTGGGACAGGCATCTGGCTTCGGGATGGCTGCTGTCGGTCGTGGCCAGGCGTGGTCACGGCCTTCGCCCAGAACGGCATCGGGAACAGTATGGGCGTCGTGTCGAGCGGCTGCTCTTGTCTTGACGTAGAAGGCCCAGGGTCTGCTGGCGGCGGCGGTGCGGCTGACAGCGCCGGGGACTTCTCCTTCTTGTTTGTTTGTTTCCTCTTGGCTGAGGTGGATGGGCCAGGCACGACTGGGGGCAGTCGGCGGGCTGGAAATTTTGGTTTAGCGGCGGCTGTGGTGCTATGTCCACGTAGATAGTCGCCATGTCCACGGAAGTAGGTACCAGGTCCACGGATGTAGACTTGTGCGTTGGCATCTGGCTTTGGGGCAGCGGGCACTACTGATCCTGTGATAGTAGGCGTGACTGGCTTCTGGGCAACGGGCGCTACTGGTCCTGTGACAGTAGGCGTGGTTGGCTGTTGGGCAGCGGGCACTACTGATCCTGTGATAGTAGGCGTGACTGACTTCTGGACAACGGGCACTACTGGTCCTGTGACAGTAGGCGTGGTTGGCTGTTGGGCAGCGGGTGCTGCTGGCTCTGGGGCAGCGGGCGCTACTAGTCCTGTGACAGTAGGAGCTGCGAGCCTTGGTGGGGCTGGATGACCTGGATCCTCGGGATCGTCATCCTCGTTGTTATCGTCATATTCGGTATCGTCATCTTCGGTATCGTCATCTTCGGGATCGTCATTTTCGGTATCGTCATCTTCGGTATCGTCATCTTCGGTGTCGTCATCTTCGGGATCGTCATCTTCGGTATCCATGATTTGTTGCAGAGGTTGTCTGAGTAGGTCAGTCTGGCTGGACTGAATCCTGGGAGGCGGCTCGGGGCCTGGCAGGCCGAGTGGAGGTGACCTCGGGGGAGATGGCTTCGTGCTGACATCTCGGGTATGAGTTGGCGGGAATACCTTGTTGAGGAATACAGAGGCTATTAGTGGGGCAGTGGTTGGCAATACTGACCTGTTATCCTTCCAGGAAGGTCCAGCGTCCTGCTGGTCCGGGAAGGCGTCCATACTCGCCACTTCCTTGGGTTCCTGTTCACCTGGCTGTGGTTGAGGAATGAGCGTAGTTGACTGATCTGAGCTGAGGGAGGTAGCATCTTGCGTCACGGTGTTGACTGGTGACCGCCTGTCCAGGCGGCCCGGGCAAAGGAAAGCAAAGGCGGCGGCTCTGTTGCTTTGTTGCCGTGGTGTCAACGGGCGTGGTTGGTGCGTGTCCTGCTCCTGCGTGGCTGTAGCTTCGTCAATCTCATTCTTCTCGGTCGGTGGTGGAGACACCAAGGTTGTGGCTTGTTGCTGGGCTTGTAGTTGCAGCACTGCGTCCTCTGTCTTGGTTGGTAATTCTAGGCTGTTAATTTCCAGCGGTGGGGCCGGGCGCCCTAGTTCTGCCCGACCCATTGGGAGTTTCCCGATGGCGGTGCGTTGCGGGGTTCTTGCCGGGTGGTTGCCTGACTTCTTGTTTGGGGTGGTGCCGTGGATGTCTGTCCTGGGCCTGAATTACTGGTTTGACCTGCTTGTTGGCTAGGATTGTTTGAATTGGTGCCATGCCCTCTGAAGTTGTTGCTCCCTGCCTGGACATTTTGTTGGCGGAAGTTAGGGTTTCCCTGTTGGTTGGAGTCGTGTCCACGGAAACTGGGGTTGGCTCGCTGGTTGGAGTCGTGTCCGCGGAAATTGGAGTTGCCTTGCTGGGGCTCTGACTGAGTTTGGTTGCTGGGGCAGTCTCGGTGATAGTGAAATCCCGGGCACTTGCGGCACTTTGGTAGACTATTGGTATTGTTACTGGCTGGCGGGATGGTGGCTGGCCTCGGCAGCGGTCGGAGTTGCCTCTGAAATTCCCTGTAGTCACCCTCGGCGTTTTCAGCCACTCGGCTCAAGCTTTCCATCGTGGCCACTGGGACATTTCTAGTTGCGAATCTTAGTTCCGGTCGCAGGAGCTCGCGCACCTCCATAACCATCTCTTCTTCCGGCGTATACCGTTCTACCCTCAGCCAGAGTCCAATTTTGCGTTGTATAAAAACGGCGGCGGGTTCGTCGTCTTTCTGTCTCTCACCGTGTAACCTGGAGCGTAGCTTCCCCAGGGTGGCAGTGTCGTTGAACTGCCGCAAGAGCTTTTCCTTTAAGAACTCGTATGTGATGTTGTGGGACTTCCACATCTCCAGGGTGCGTCTGGCCTGACCCTCGAGCTGTTCAATGGCTACTCTCACTTTATCTCGACCGTGGATGTCTTCATGGAGCATCGCCTCCTCGAGCTCATCCAGGAAGTTGACTGGATCCTCCCATTCCAGGCCTGAGTAAGTGGGCAGCGCTCTCGTTCTTCTTGTGGGCATCCTGTGATGACCTTGTATTGAGTGTATTGCGGCTTGAACGCTTCCCTCCATTAGTCTTGTCATGCTCTCTGCTAGGTTTTGTGTTGGGCGCCACTGGGGGTCCATTTCCCCAGAATCTGTGTAGTCGGGTCGTCGTGGATCCTCTTCCCTCCGGAAAGATCTGGCCTCACGCTGTTGGTCGCCATGTCCACGTAAGTAAGCCTTTTCGGTGGCGTACGGCTGTGATTCGTTACGTGCAGTAATGGGTGGCCGGCAATTTTCTTGCTGCCGGGTAATGGAGGCTAGGTTTGAAGTGGTCAGAGCCAGGAGTTGCGCTAATTGTTCATAAGTGGGTAGTCCCAAGCTCGGTTGGGGTTGGTCCGTTATGGCGGCAGAGGGGACTGGGATCGTTCCAGTCGTTTGGTTTTGGAGCACTATTTGTCTTTGGGGCGTAGCACTAGGTCTTGCCGTCTGGTACGGCGGGGTGACGTGGTAGGCGCCGGCCGACGAGGTAGGCGTGACGAAGTACTGTGCGTTGGGCGGCGTGCTTGGACTTGGGCTGGTTGCTGTTGGTGGTACCATGCAGTGAGGGGTGGCCAGCTGGCGGCGAGGTGTCAGCGAGGCGTCGCTGAAGAGTTGGGGCCAGTCGGGTGTGGCAGCAATGGTGTACTGACCGCTGGGCAGCCCTGAGCCATGGGAGGCTTCCCCATGTGTGGAAGCGATTCCAGCGAAGCGGCGATCTCCCAGCGTCGAGGGATCGTCGTTGGCCCGGGATGCTGTTGGGTCCACCATACAGCGAGGGGGCATCACCATATCATCATCACCACCCAATCTCTGTTCCATCGCCGAGTTTCCATGCCACGATGCTGCGTCGCGCTCCATGCAGTAGGGGGGCATCGCCTGAGAATCGTTGCTACTCCATTCCATATTTGTTGCCTGGGCTTCGTGCCAGGTGGCTGCGCTGCGTGCCATGCAGCGAGGGGGCACCGTCGCGATGACGTCATGCGTGACCCCAGTGTCGTGTCCTATGTTGGTGGCGAGTCCTGCCTCGCCATGCCTAGGCGCTGAGCCCGGCGACGCACAGTAGTGGGGCGCCGTCGTCGCGGCGCCATGCGTAGCACTTGTGCCTGTGGAGAAATCAGAGGACATGCTTACCTCGCCGAGCCGGGTTGCTGTGTTGCTGGTCGTGCAGTGTGGGGCCACCGTCGTAGAGACGTCGGGCGTGACCCCCGTACCCCTTGTCAGGGCGTCGTGTTGGCGGAGCACTTCGTGGTCAGATGCTGTGAGGGGCGTCGTGCAGTGAGGGGGGGCCGACGTGGAGACGTCGCTCTCGACCCCAGTGCCTACTGCCTTGCCACTCCGGGTATGCATTGCCACTTGACACTCAACACAATAAAACTCAATTAAAACACACTGTCTGGTTACAACACAAGAGGAAGGGATAACCTCATCAGCATTGGCGTTGGCGTCTGTGCTCAAATGACTTCTGTTTCGGCAGAAGACTATTAGTTGCTGAAGGCTGGAACATTACTGCTTGAAGGATCGATCACTACTTGCTCGCTGAGAAAAAGTGTTGTCTTATATAGACTTTTTTCGTGCTCAAATGACTTCTGCTTCGGCAGAAGACTATTTCTCGTGCTCAAATGACTTCTGTTTCGGCAGAAGACTAAAACATGAGCACAGCGCGCTAGACAAGTCATAACTTGTTCGCGACGCCGACGCCGATGACAACAATTTACCATCCTTACAGACCACAAACCCCTTCAGTGGTTATTCTCCCTTAAATAGCCTCATTCTCGTCTTGTAAAATGGAGACTAAAATTGGAAGAGTTCGATTATGACATTAAATACCGGAAAGGCAAAGTCAATTTTGCCGCTGATGTACTTTCTCGTCCCTTCTCAGACAAGAAGAACCCGTAGAACTCAATGCCATAGAAAATACATTAGACTATCAATCTCTAGTCGTAAATCCTTCTGACGATCTCGAAAACATCCAATCTCTCTTCACTAATCTTTCAGATCTAAACCCCATCGCCCACAAACAATAATCAGCGAGTTAGAAGCAACTCCCCGAACTAAGGAAAATGAAAATAAAATGTTCATCGATACACAAACGGTACATACGTCGCAAGAAAACCCCATCTCAGAATTAAAATATGTTCACTATGCTATCAATCTATACAAAAATTAAATTTTTAACTAAAAAAATCCTAGTGCCCTTTTGGATACCAGTATTGATGAACAAACCTTCGAACAACCTGCTCTATATAGACACACGTTAACTTTTAGGCCTCACGCCCCAGACAAAAATATTCTTAAGCTTTTGAAAAATTTCATCCAACCTTCCGCTACCAACGGGTTGTACTTTCAATCCCCTGAAATCGGACGGAAAATAATCCGCATACTCCTACAAAATTCAGACCTAAATATTATAATTAGATTCACACCAATACATAGAAGACGTAAAAGACAAAGACAGACAAATAGAACTTTCAAAAAACTACCATGAGATTAAAACCTCACACAGCGACATCAACGAAACAACATAAGCTATACTTAGAAAACACCGGTGGCAAAATCTGCCAAACTCCGTATAAAAATATAATAATCTCTGTAAAACCTGTCAAAGAGCCAAATACGAACGACGCACAAAAACCTCCACTTCAAATTAGCCCAACTCCTAAACTGTTTGAGAAACTACATATAGATATTCTCTTTGTTAATAACCAGTAATTTCTAATTATAATTGATGCTTTTTCAAAATTAGCTCAACCTTACCCAATTTAAAATAAAGCGCCAAATTGAAGCTTTAGTGCATTTCTTCTCCCATTACGGCCTGCCCTCATCAATTACCGCAGACAGCGAACGTGCTTTTAATAATTTTTTAATCAAAGGATTCTTGAACCTCCACAAAATGAATTTCCACTTAATAATTCCAAATCACTCTGAATCCAACGAACCAATTGAATGATCTCACTCTACTTTACTTGATTTCCTAAGGACTTTAAAGATCGAATATCCAAATAAACCCATCACGTATATAACATCACTCGCAATTCTATTAACTCATTTAAATAAAATGACCCCCTTGAAATCTTATCAGAAAAACCTTCAGTTTTACCTTTCGAACTAAGCGAAGAAATTATCGTAAATAACTATGTTGAAGAATACAAAAATTTAGTCAACCGATTATACCCGTGAATCAAAAACACGATCGAACAAACGAAAATAAAAATTATAAAAAATATAAAACGAGACAATTATCTGGCGATCAAAGTTCAACTGTCAATATTAAAGACCAAAATAGACATGCACATAAGAAAAATATCAAAAGATTAAAGAGACACGCACCTAAAGCTAAATCTGTTTTTTCAGATTTGCAACAACAAAATTAAGACCGAGATATTGATATACATCGCCATTCTCATGCAACCGGCACACTCAGACGAAGCGAACGTCAAACCACTAGAGCATCTACCCTTTCTTCTTTCAATCAATAACGCTACTCACCTAATTAACGCCCATCAGAATTTTATGTATAAAGTAAATTTAACCAATATTCATAATATTATTTTAAATCTCAAAACTAATTTAGATTTATTAAATCAAAGAAACTGTTCAATTTGTTGAGGTAATATAAAACCCAATATTGACCAGGCTAATGTAATCTATAAAAATATTGTTAACACATTTGAAAATATTAATCCAAAACGTCTTAGACGAGGATTGCTAAATATCGTAGGGAATGCACAGAAATGGTTATTTGGGACACTTGATAAAGACGATCTAGAATTATTAATCAATCACAAATTTAATAAACTTTACAACAATCAACAGAGAACTGTAACCAAGGTAAACTTAAGAACATTCATATTCAGCCATATAATGGATCAAACTGAACACACTATTAAGATCATAAATTCCAATTTAGATAAAATACAAGCTGCACTAACACGTTAGCTGCCGGATGGAATTTTGTATCATAATCAAAATGTCAATTTGCCAGCCGGCTGTCAATAGGGCACTTGCCTAACACGCCGACTAGTAGCCCGCAGTCATTTGCTTTTATCACTTTATATCCACCTTCGTCGCCCGCTATTTATTTTATATGAAAATGCCCATAGGAATAGATTATTCGGCATACAAGCAATCGGTGGAAATGGTTCGGCGTTACAGATATGATTAGTTCAATAAAATGTATATAAAAGTGACAATATATGCCTTTATGCCTTTATAATTATTTAAGTATTATGGGCCCTGAATAGATTGAATAAATATCAAAGAAATGCGTCAATTGTAATAAAAGTGTACCTATACCTACTAATTTGTCCAAAAAAGAAACTAAAACCTATTTATTATATTATGTAAATAAATATGTAACTTTCTAATTATTAAATATGTTTTAGCTTTCCAAATATTGCCCTTAGTTTTCAAAATAGACAAAACTTGCAACAGAACTAAACGCACGGAACCGGAAACTATTACGAGATTATATTTTGCACAAGGAAAATAATTGTATTATGTTCTTGCCACCCGACTGCGGGCCACCATTACATGAAAAGTGTATAGTTAAATTCAAAATAAGATGCTGTATACCTCATTTTTGTTTTTAGTTTTTTTTCTCACTGGAAACCCAAGTTATAATATGTGCATTTTCGGTAATAAGCATATAAATGAGGGTGGCAAGAACAAAAAACGATCAAATGACAGCCTAGAAAACCTAGAAAATGCTATATATTTTGCTCAATTAAATGTTGTTCACCATTCAATTTTGAGAAATACAGACTTGGAAATAATTACCACAAAATTAAATACTATATATGATACAGAACAATTAGCCAAATTTAGGTATTTACAAAGTCACCAAGATTTCTATGGAGTGCAATTGATAAGAAACACAAATGAATTCATTTTTAACATCAAAATTCCGATTTTGAGTCAAGAAACTTACAATTTGTATAAACTTTATCCCATTCCAATTCAACACATTACCTTTATTCCTGAAAAAGCCATATTACTGATTGGAATGGACTCGCTAAATGGACTTTGCTAAATTCATACCCTGTAGTCGAGGACCAGAACTTTTGCCAAGGATCCCTTCTTCCAAGCGAAGTCAAATGTCTGCCGAATTTCTCCAAAACGAAGATCTAAGCCAATGCAAGTTAACCCCAGACTATCTACATGAGGATATATTTGAACAAATAACCACCAACTTAATACTAATCCTGCCGAAAGACATCATACCTAAAAATATCATGTCTATCGAAAATCCTGGCATCAATCGCAAACCCGTCAATTATAAAAAACCGCTGCCTAAGAAATCACTACTTCTACATCCAGATTTTCCATCCAAGTCACTTTAAAGGAAACATCTTGACTTGATTTGCACTCTAGTATATCGAAATTATTGGTCATAGAATTTTAATAATATTTGGAGCAGATGTCGTAGTTTGAAGCGTTGGTTTCTACCACATACGTTAAAAATGAAGTTTTTAGTTTACCCTACTTATTTTCCACTATTCACAACCTACCACGTCCCACCCCTTCAATGGAATCATCTCAATCAGATGTCATTACAATACATACGTGTACTAACTTTCAAGCAAATATCTCAATTTCATGTTACCAACCCCATTAATAATGGAGCAGAGATGGTGGTGTTTAAAAATATTACAAAGAAATCTGAGACCTTGGTTTCTAGTATATACAGCTAATTTCACATTTCCGTACTCTTACCAGCTGGATTATTTTTTATTTTCCCCTATTTGCTCCTATATAACACTCAACCCTTGAACGGAATCATCTGAAAATATAATCTAGTTCCAGATGTCGTTATAATACATACGTGTCCCAAATTTCAAGTGAGTATCTCAATTTCATTTTATCAACCCCGTTAATAATAGTTTAAGGGTGGTGAGGGATTGAAAAATATTACTAAAAAATCTGAGGCCTTGGCTTCTAGGACATACACCGAATTTCAAGTTTCTGTACTCTTACCAGCTTGCTTTAATTATTTTTCCCTATTTACCACCAATTACCCCACTTCTTCAACGCAATCGTGTCCAAATATAATATAGTTTAAGATATCGTATACGTGTAACAAATTTTAAGTTGTAATGAAGCATTTTTTAATATGGAAATTGCAACGCAAACCGCCGTTTATTTTTATATTTAGAATACTAAGGTTTTATACTGTAGGTACAAAGTGTAAATAATTGTTGTTATTTGATTATTTACTTAGAGATATTAATTATTAAGTAGAAATAAACTCCGCTAGGTAGCGCTAGTTACGCACTATTGACCTGATTTGATTCCACGGAGACAAGCCAACGGCATTGCGATCCGTAGATAGTGACTATAATTTGTGTTAAACTCCGTTCTGTACACCGTTCGACAGATTGACAAAGCGTAATACCCGTGTCCACGAATCTGGCCCCCTGAAAGGAGACCAAACCCTGCCTCTACGGGGACGCCGTGAAGCGACGCCGCCGTGAGAGGTGGAGCACAGCCGTGTGTGCTGGCATTGTACAGATAGCGGCCGTGGTTACCCAACTCATGCGCGGAGTGTTCCCACGTTGCTGGAAGCGGCGACTGAGAATGTGCCATTTCCTTAATTTAGATCTGGAAAATACTTAAAGAAAAACCACCTGGGTGTCGTCCGTAGACGAGATAATATCTGCAATCAAGTTTGTTGCGAGCAGCGACACAACTGCGAGCCAAAAGCAGTGTATCGATAAAATAAAATAATTAAAATATTTTCAAGTCTAAGTCCTAGATAAACAGAGTGGCTAGGTCGGACGTTTGCCGACATGCAGCTAGGCACTCTGTGGTCAGCCCTAACTGAAAATTTGAATAATAAATACCTTGTCTGAATTTAGGAAGCGTCTGTCATTCGCGTCTTGACAAGAGCAGGGGCCTAATTCCTTCTCAACACTCCGGTACGCTCGTTGAGTCGAAATGCGTCCCTTAGCTTGCCGAATTCCCGACGAGGCGAGTGGCTCAAGAGACCAATGTGGACGAGGACGTCGCCCACGTTGAAGTCGCCTGAGTCAGCCTTTCTCGAACAGTGCTGAATTACACAGCGGAAATCAGGAGCAGAAATGTTTCGTGGAGATCAGGATGGACAGTGGCGTATGAACTGACTTGCCACTGGATGATTGGAGCATGCGGTGATATGATGTTGGATGCGGAGTACAGTTGATTCAGGAGCGGCTGATGTCTTGGAATCGGTGCCACGAGCAGGTAGAGTTATTTTTTTACTCTGCCGTGGTGAGGGGAACAGATCGAAGCGAAGCACTTTTCGTTGACACTTACCTAGTCCCTGTACGGCGACGAACTCTCTCACTGTCTATAAAGTCTTGCGCGGTTGACCAGTCTATACGAGAGTTCGTATTTCGTAGTAACTATCGGAGTGTCAACTTGAAGTGTAGAATCCCTCGAAGACGTTGCTGTTCCTTATCTTCGTGATGGCGGCAACCTTGAAAAAGGCTATGCCGAATACCTTGTTAAACGACTGTGTCGCATTAACGAATTCCTCATAAAAATGATTTTGGTGTGTCTAGTTGTCACACCAAAATCTCGAGAGTTTTGGGTCGTGTAAAATATTTAGAATATTTTGCCACGAAACTGGGTAAACTGGGCCGTTGCGGTGTATTGACGATACACCGCAGGAACTGGGATTAATATGATAAATATTAAAAGTGAATTGCAGCCTGACAGAATTACAAAATGGAAATTAAATAACAAAGTGAAAAGTTGAGAATCTGGAACGTGAGTGATGCCGCGGCGGCTGCTGGCGATCGACTGACTACCAAGTGCAAAACGCGTTTATTTTATAGATTTGAGTCGGACCAATGGAGAGCGCGCAAAGTTGCAAGCGCTGAGGGGTGGAGCCTAAGCGGGCTGCGCCGATTCATATAAATATGAATCGCAGATCTGTGCCTCTCCATTTGGCTGTCGACGTTGGAACTGTGCACATCTATAATGCTTGCTCAGAGGGAGCTTATACCTCCTGGTGCACACCGGAGTGGATACTTATGACTTAGAATGAATGTTTATGATAATATGCACTTGTAATACTAATAGAATCTTAAGTTAAATAAAATTACTATACTAAATTTGGCTGAGAGCCTGATATGAAATGTTAGAGTGGTAAAGCTAGCCACATTTAGATATAATTAATACTTGATATAAAGGGGAGAATGTTTCTTAGGTCCTAAGTAAAATTAAGAAATTTTTATGGTTTTCCTAGCTTGGGCTTAGGGCCCGATGACACCCATCTCCTTTCAGGGGGCCAGATTCGTGGACACCCGCATAGAAAGTAAACATCTCACACACCATGAAAAAGGCAAAGCCTAAGAAGAAAAAACCTGAACAAGACGTACCATCTTTAATGGATATAATACATCAAAACATTTATACACACCTCGCCACCCTGCCAGACGCAGATCACACCACAGACACTAATCAACAGCTACAATTTAAACATACAGAGGTAGATAATAACAAACCTAACACCAAATTAAACAATCAACCCATTATTGATACTAATACAACTAAACAAAACTCAATCTATAACTCTTCCCCTAATATCACCCCACCCTACAACCTAAGTGCACCATTGAACTCCCCTGAACTCAGCCCCGTCTCCTCTGATTCAATTTATAGTACAACCACAGAACCTCAGCACCCATCCTTTCTTACTTTTACCACAACAACCACTACCTACACCACCACACACACCACAACTGCAGTTGCACTTATCCATACCTCCCCTAAAACATCCACATTCGTATCACCCTCCAGACATACCCCAAACTAGGAAACCGCCAGAGGCAACGACGGCAGCTATTCCTCCGATGATTCCATGAGTACCAAGAGTCAACCTATCCACTCAGATAACTTACCCCCAACCCCTCCGCAAAAACCAAACCCTAAAAAACGTAAGGGACAATCACAAGAAGACCTCGAGGCAATTAACGTCGATCCTTTCCAACCTAACTTTAATAATAACACCCCATCACCACAACAACAACCTTCAGCCTCTAGCACCCCTATACCCAATTCTAATAATTCACAATACTCCAACATTTCCAACATCATCATGCCCACAACCACTAGCCAAAATAATACTACAAATAATTCCCCGGTCGTTACATCCAGCCCACCAATTACTCCCGCTCAACCCCAACACGCCCCCCTCCAATCCATATATACACAGCTAACCACAAGGGTACAATATTTGTAATCAATTCTCATATTTCGCCCAATCCGTGATATAGATTTAACGACAATAACTCACTCATTTACTATCCGAGCAACCCTAACGATCATTATAGAATAATTAGCATCCTTAGTCGTAATAAAATAGAATACTACACTTACGACACAAATGATCTCAGACCAACTAAGATTGTTGTTAAATATATACCCCAGGATACCACAAACGCAGAGGTCAGTGATGACCTTAATATGAAAGACCTATCATTCATAAGTATATCCAGAGTCATGATTTTTAATAAAGAAGGGAGAAGAACTCCCTCTAACATATTGTTACTTACTATCCCAAAGGACGCAACCGATAAATCTTATGCTCTTACCAATTTATTCCATTATAGAGTCAAAGTCTACGATTATATCCGACAGGACATACCACAATTCCATCGCTGCCAGTATTTCGGGCATTCCTCGGTGATGTGCAACCGAATCGCGCGCTGCGTGTGGTGCGGAAGCGCACACGGGAACGAAGCCTGCCCCGCGGAAACGTGCAAGTGCGCCAACTGCGGGGAAGCTTATCCCGCTAATTACCGGGGTTGTTCGACATACTTGGCCACGAGGAAAAAACTAGCACCCAAACAAACAATAATCCCCCAGACGACTTACCAACCCCCGGACAAAGAGTTAATACACAAAACCCAAAACCACCCGAACAACAAACAAATAACATGCCACCACCAACGCAAGAAGCCTCAGACCTTATAAGCACACAAAATGTAAGGGCCTGGCAGCAATTTAGGGCCAATGACACACAAAGAATACCACAACAAACCGCACATCCCAATATACCCCCTACAAAAGAAAACGAGAACCCCACCAGGGACATATTAAATTGCCTTAAACAATATAACATTAAAAACATCTGGGAAGGCTTTAAAGCCTTTTTAACAAATTAAAAACTATAAAAGATCCCCTTGAAAAGATATTCAGCAATCGACAGTGAAGAAGAATTAGAAGAGGCCATCATCTCCCTGGAAAACCACATCCAGGCAGCGCTAACGGAAAGCACAACGGAAACTGTAACAAGAAGAGTTGCAATGCCGATGGGAGAACTCCCTGAGGACACCATGCAGCTCATTCGAGACAGAAGGAGGGTTAAGAAACTGGTGCAGAGGACAAGACTCCCAGAACACCGAAGGGAATACAATCAGCTAACTCGGAGAGGTAAAGAAGCCCTGCAAGAACACAGGCAGAACAGATGGCAACGTCACTTGGAGTCGCTGGACCCTCAGGACAGAAGCATGTGGACCACCCAGAAGGCTCTGCGTGCCAAGCGAAAACCAGTCCCGCTTATCCACGGAGAGAACGGTATTGTCTACACTCGTCAGGAAAAAGCCGAGGCTTTTGCCGACTGCTTGGAACTACAGTGTAGAGAAAACCAGATCGACGACGAGGACGACGACTAGCTGGACGACGTAACACGTAGAGTCAGAAGGCTGCGACGCATGCCGGATGATGATAATCTCTCCGACTTCTCCAGAAGAAGTCAGAGAAATCCTGAGAAGCCTCAAGCCCCGCAAAGCTCCAGGGTGCGACGAAATAGGAAATATGGTATTCAGGAAACTACCCCTCAAAGGAGTAGCAGCAATGGTGAACATCATCAACGCCATCCTGAGACTACGTTATTTCCTCACCATGATTCCCAAACCAGGTAAGAATTTAACCTTCCCTTCCAGTTACAGGCCCATTAGTCTTCTACCGGCGATGAGCAAAGTAGCAGAGAGGATCATCTTAAAAAAACTTAAAACCCTGACCGATGAGCTGCAGATGATCCCAGATGAGCAGTTCGCCTACAGAACCCAGCACTCCACCGAGCTGCAAGTGTTTCGTCTCGAACATCACGGATGGTTCCAACCATCGACAAGTCACAGGAGCGATCTTCCTCGTTGTAGCCAAGGCCTTCTACAGGGTTTGGCACGATGGTCTTCTGGCAAAGATGCTGTCGATGGGTTATCCCGTCGGCATCGTCAAACTAGTGAGATCCTACCTTCACCGGAGGTAACTCCGTGTGAAGATTGCCGACAAGCTGTCTAACTACAGGCCTATGGAAGCAGGCGTGCTGCAGGGATCGGTACTCTCCCCCCACCTGTTCACCATCTACACCTCCGACATGCCAAGAACCGCAAGGACCTCTTTGGCGCTCTACGCAGACGACACGGCCATCATCGCAAGATCATGGAGCGCAAGACTTGCCACCATCAACCTCCATGAAGCAGCATCCCTTCTGGAAGAGTGGTGCAACAAGTGGAAAGTCAAAGTCAATGCGGAGAAGAGCAAAGCCATACTCTTCAAGAGAGTGAGGAAGCAAACTCCCACAGGACACGTCTCCATGAACGGCGACAACATCCAATGGCACGATACCGTCAAGTACCTTGGCGTTATCATGGATAGAAGCCTGACGTGGAAACAGAACACGGAAGCGATTATACAGAAGGCGAGGACGAGAAGGACTCTACTCTATCCTATGATAGGTAGACAAAGCCAACTCAACCTGAGGAACAAACTCACGCTCATCAGGACCCTCATTGCACCCATTCTGACCTACGCCTCCGTTGCCTGGGGATACCAAGCAGCCACCTACTTGAAGAGGATACAAGCCGTGGAAAACGTCGCACACAGGTGCGCCGTGGATGCACCATGGTTTGTCAGAAACGCCGACATCTTCAGAGACCTGGAATGCACCCCGGTAACTGAAGTCATCCAGGACAGAGCGATGAAACTATACGCCCGTGCAGCAGAGCATGGGAATCCGCTGGTCAGACAGGTGACGGACTACGACCCCAACGACGCTCCTAGGCACAAGAGGCCGAAGCTCCAGATCCTGGATGGGTAAGTATAACTAACCTTCCTTTCAGCCCGATCTTCAAGCCACGCCGCAAGGAGACAATGACCAAAACACGCAAATCACCCGATCCCGGGGGTATCCAGCAAGCAACTCGCTAGGTACCCTTACGCTAGCCCGTACCGGCCTCCGATGCTAAAACAAGCGTCCTTGGCCGAGTACAATCCTTGAGCTACACAGCCCAAAACTTCCTTTCGACGAGATCGGAGCACATGATGCTAATTGGCACCCTGGGCTCCGACTAGTCACACACCCCCCAAACCCTTCCAAACTCCGAGAGGGTGCGGCAACAGCCGTTCCCTCTCACGACAGACGAAAGACGCTCCCGGAAGCCGACATGCCAGCGAAGAAAGAAACTCAAGACAGAAGAGCGCCAGAAGAAACGACCCAGCTGGCAGGGTCCAACAGCCAGGACCAGGGGAGGTCTGCTAACTTCGCCTACACCGTCTGCATTTGCAGGGGGGGTAGTCGTAAAAAGCGGGCCCACCCCTTGCGAGGCCGGTTCAGGTCTACAGCGATGATTGGGGCAAAGAGCTCAAGCTCGACCCCTAATCGTCCGAGACCGTCATCACAGTCAAGACTATCGACGCGTGCCTCTCCATTTGGCTGTCGACGTTGGAACCGTGCACATCTACAATAACGTGCTCAGAGGGAGCTTATACCTCCTGGTGCACACCGGAGGTGGATGCTGATGGCTTAAAATTAATGTTTATGATAATATGCACTTATAATACTAAGAAAATCTTAAAGTTACTGAAAATTACTATATTAAATTTGGCTGAGAGCCTGATATGAAATGTTATAGTGGTAAAGCTGGCCACAGTTAGATATAATTAAAACTAGATTCAAAGGGGAGTATGTTTCATAGGTCCTAAGTAAAATCAAAGAATTTTTTGTGGCTTTTCTAGCCTGGGCTTAGGGCCCGATGACACGCCCCTCTCGAGATCTGTTGTGTGTGTAAGTGTGCAATAATTTTTCTTTGTTTCTTTATTAAAATCTTTTCAAAAAAACGTTATAAGGTAGAAAGGAACAATGGGTAGGTACTTAAAACTAACAACAGATAAACTAGAAGAAGCAATACAATGGTCTGAAAAACTTAAAACTAATCCTGGGCCTCATCAATTTCTTCGCCGCTTGTGGCACCATCGTCGCTGAACGGTTTCGCGGTTCACGAGCCGTCGGTAGCGGTCTAAGATCGTCTATATGAATGAGGGCCACACGATCGCCCTTTTGCACGTCGTACACCCCATCCCCGCGCACTGCAACAACTATGTGAGGTTCTGACCAGCTTCTACCGAGCTCGCGTCTCTCCTCGTCGTGTGTTCGCGTTAGCACTCTTTGTCCGACGGTCAGTTGGACTGGGGCTGTACGTAGTTGCGGAAAAAGGTCTCTTTGTATGATTACTTGCGTCGTTGAGCTTGTTCGATGCAGCGCTCGCGTGTTACTCCGCGGTTATCGACGGGCTCTCGTTCGGCCGAGTGTTGCCAAGAGCCGGGCATTGGTAAGTCGGCGCCAAGTAATGCCTCTGACGGAGACATTCCCATGGCGGCTTTCTCCTGCGCCTGAGGGCGAAGAGAATTTCGTGCAGACGAGAGTCCCACGATGTGTGAGGAGCGCGCATGAGTTCGGCTCGCAGTGCTTTCTTCAATTCCTGGTTTCGCCTCTCCACCGGATTAGCTCTCTGGTGGTGTATTGGACTAGTATAATGGGCGATATGTTATTTTTGAATGAAACGGTCCCAAGCGTCGCTGTTAAATTGCGAGATGTTGTCCGAGATGATGCTCTCCGGATAACCCCAGCGCGAGAAGGCCTGTTCTAAGCAAGATATCATATCCGCGGCCGTCGCCGTTTCGGTCGGGATAGCCTCCACCCACTTACTAAATAGACCGGATATGACTATGACGTATCTGTTATGTTTAAGCGTTTCTGGGTAAGGACCCATTTGGTCGATGCTGACAGCTTGCCCAGGGTGTGTAGGCGCGCGAGGACGCAAGGGAGCGGCCGGTTACCGCGCGCTAGCCTTAGTCGAAGCGCAGATTAAACAATAACGTACGTGTGTTTTGATTTGTCTCCACATGCCTGACCAGAAGTACCGTTGCCCCACCTATCGATAAATCTCATCTCTGCCTGGATGTTCCGCGAGGACAGAGTCGTAATACGCACTTATAACCCGCTGCTGTAAACCTTTGGGTACCAGTAATAATTTCTTGTCGGTTTCGATGTTGTAAAGAAGGCCGTCTTCTACAATGAATTTTTGTATAAAATCCCAATTACCCCGTTCCCCGGCGACATACTGGTGCCAGTGGACGACGAGCTCTTGACAGCGTAGGTCAGCGAGTTGGGCTTGCTTGATGGCCTCGAAAAGAGTCTGTTCGCCCGCGTTTATTATCCGGAGCTCTCAGGCCGCGTCTCGCTCGACTGGTGGCAAGAGGCGCTCCTCGTCCACGACGTCGGTGATATCACGCTCAAGTTGGGCTGGGAAGCGTGAGAGCATGTCTGACAGTTGGTTTTCGCGGCCAGGACAATGCACTACGTTGAATGTAAACTCTTGCAGTAGAAGCGCCCAGCGTGTGAGCTTTGCCCTCTCATCTTTATACTTGTCTAACCAAACTAGAGCATTACTGTCGGTAATAAGTGTGAAACGTTTATCATCGAGGTGTTGGCGATACCTCTTACACGCATAAATAACGGCAAGTGCCTCCTGCTCATTGATATGGTATCGTCGTTCGGTGGCATTGAACTTCGCGCTGCTACATGAAATTATCTTTCGGTTGCCCTCTTCCTCCAACTGAAACTGATTACAGCCCATGCCCAGAGAACTTGCATCCGTCTGTAGGTAAAACCGTTCACTCTGGACTGGTCTGTGCAATTTCAGAGGGCGAGAGAGAGCTTCCTTTCATTTAGTGAAGGTCTCGTCGGCCTCTCGAGTCCAAACGAATCTATTTTTCCCTGTGAGGTCGATCAGCGGGGCGGCGAGGATCGCGAAGTCCTCGAAGTATTCGCGGAGCCACCCTGCTGTGCCGAGGAAACCCCGCAGTTCTTTCATTGTCCTCGGAGTGGGATAATTTTGCGTTTGCAGTACGTGATGTTCTGTTGGTTCATTATGCCGGGCCGGGATCCGGTGGCCAAGATAATCAAAGGCATCCGCCCCGAAGATACATTTATCAAGCGCGCACCTCAGGTCGTGAAGCCTGAGGCGTTCTAGTACCATCTGCAGATGGACTAGATGTTCTTCGTGGGTGTCGCTATAAATTATAATGTCGTCCAGATAGACCTTGACGAAATTGTCTAAGAAACCGGAGAGTACTTCTGCCATCATTTTCGTGAAAGTGCCAGGCGCGCCTTGTAAACCTAAAGGCATGACAGTGAATTCATATGTGGCCCCTTCAGGAGTACTAAATGCTGTCGGTGGGATACTTTCGGCCGCTAAAGGTATTTGCCAATAGCCGCTTCGCAGGTCTAAACTCGAGAAAACTTGAGCGTCGCCGAGTTCTTTTATGGTCTCCCGCACTGGCGGTAGCTGCCCTACTTCGTCTTCTGTAATGGAGTTTAGTTGCCTGTAGTCCACACAAAAACGTGGCTTCCCGTTCTTTTTCGTCACAATAACAACCGGTGAACTGTATTGTGAGAGGCTGCGGCGAATAACACCCGCTGCTAGCATTTTAGTTACCTCCTCTTGTATTATTTGTCTTTTCCTCTGAGAAAATTGCGTACGTCGAATTTTGAAAGGTTTGTCGGTTTTAAATTTAATCTTATGGGTGCATACCCGAGTAGTAGGTTGGCGAAGTCCCTCTGCGAAAACATCTGAAAATTTATTCAGAGCGGTCTGATAGATTTCACGTTCTTGTTGGGGGACCTGGGTGTCTGTCAAGACAACCGGCGTCTTGGCTACCTCGGCAGGCCGTCGCTGGGCGTGCCAGAACACGCTGTGTCTGGTGCTTGTTCCGAAGTAGAGGCACCGGTTAATAAAATCGAGGACAGCAACTTTCTGTGCCATCCAGTCCCTGCCCAAGATAATGTCGTCTGTCATGTTGTCTAAAATGTGCAGAGAGACGTTCGTCTCTACCTCCGTAATGTTTATGTTGGAAACGACTTTCCCTGTGGCCTCGACGGCGCATGCCGCGTCCGCGAGTTTGACAGTGAGGCTCGCTGCCTGCACCGGTAGGTCGTTTACAATTTTTGAGTGTATGAAAGAGTGGCTAGCCCCACTGTCGAGGAGGGCTAGTGCATGTTTGCCGTTGAGGAGTAGGCTGAGAAGCGAGGGTTCGCTAATCTGCGCAATTGGAGCAGCGAGGGGTGCTGGTGGAGCACGTGGAGACTGGGGCGAGGAGCGGAGTATGACTCGCCCCTCTCTTAATTTTCCTACGATGGGCCGGCAATTTGGTTGTCTATAACTAAATTATGGTTAGCTGAGGCGGTCGCTGCTTGAGACGTTGGCTCTGCGATGCATTATTATTTCCCCTGTTTGGGATGTTTGCCCGCCCCTCTCTTGATTCGAAGTCACATTCTGACGTGGTTGCGATGGCCTGTCTGACACATCGCGCTCGATTTCCTCCGCAAACTGTACGAAGGAGTCTAAATCAGTATATGTTCTGTTCCTCAAGAAAGACCTAATTTGAGGTAGGGCAAGTTCAATAATTTGGCAAAACTTTACTGCCGGATCATCCGTCAGTCCCAGCCTTTTACCTAACTGGTGTTTATACAAAATAAACAATGCAATCCCCTCGTTGGCTCTCTGTTTGTCCCCATACCAACGTGATTTTAAGTTGCATAAAAGCGCAGGATCGTTGAATTTGTTAATAAGTCGCTGGCTAAATGTATTAAAATCAGATCGTTCGTATCTGTAAATGTCATGCCAAGCCTTGGCTTTGCCCCCAGGTAGCTCGCCGCTACATACCCCTGGTCAGCTTCTGGTATACGATTTCGGTAAAAATGTTCACGAAGTTCTGCAATGAATTGGCAAGGATCTTCCCAATCTTTGCCGTCAAATGTAGGTGCAGGCTCTCGCGGCCTATCAGTATTTCCTACCCTCGAGATTAAATTTGTCAAAGCATTTGTGAGATCGACGGTCAATGCGGAGCTTGCGGTTGAATTATTTCAGGCGCGGGCGTTCGCCGATTGATCATCGTCTCGGCAATCCCCTGTTCGTGTTGGCTTACATGAAATGCTGGTGCATGAATAAATTCTATCTCCCCCGAGTGGCCAAACACTTCACAATAGTTTCCCTGACAGATATTACTGCAGTGTACTGCGGATGTGTTTCTTATTTGAGTGCTATTTGTCTGATTTGTTGGGCGCCAAGGAGCTTGTAGAGAGCTCCTGATAAATTCATTATTATTTATTAAATTTTGACTAGTTAAACAAGCCGGCTGGGTCGTTTGAAATTCAGTGAATACTTTTGTATTCGGTTGCCCCACGTTCCGGGCGACATGTCCACGAATCTGACCCCCTGAAAGGAGACCAAACCCTGCCTCTACGGGGACGCCGTGAAGCGACGCCGCCGTGAGAGGTGGAGCGCAGCCGTGTGTGCTGGCATTGTACAGATAGCGGCCGTGGTTACCCAACTCATGCGCGGAGCGATCCCACGTTGATGGAATCGGCGACTGAGAATGTGCCATTTTCTAATTTAGATCTGAAAAATACTTTAAAGAAAACCACCGAGCAGCGCAGCAGTGAAAATAAAAGTGACTAGTAGTGAAGTGGCAGCCCCACAACGAGTTTAGGAGAGAGAATTAAGAAGAGGAGTTTTATATGTCTTTTTCAAGACGATAAAACAAAAAGATAAATAAAAGTCTCCCTCATTTGGAGACGCATTTATTTTTATATTTATTTACATGTACTTTTCTCCCTTTAGCCAAATTTAGGTTCCTTTCAGGAAACGAGAAAAATGTCTTATGCTGACGAGGACAGCATCATGGAAGAGGACTCCGCTAGCTCCCGAAGCAGCACACCGTGCTACGATGAAAAAGACCGGATCATAAGGACGCTCCAAGAAGAAAATAAGCTTCTGAGGAGTCAAATACAGGACCTTAATAACAAGTTGGCCCATTTGCAGAATCAAATGGAGAGACAGGCCAGAGAAGCGCTGGAATCTCAAAAAGCCCAGCACCAGGAGCTCCTAAGGGCCATCCAGGGCTCATCCCCCCAGGCCTTCGCCCCACAGGTCTCCGCCCCATCGGCCTCCGCCCTCAGGCTTTCGCCCCCCAGGGCTCTACCACAGATCGCCTCATGGAACGTCAACGGCCTCCGAGACAGGAAGCTAGAGATAGAAGAAATCTTGGAGAGGTACTTGTCAAGAGGACTATAGACCACCATCTCATCGACATGCCGGAACTGGAAAACATGGAAGCCATCGACATAGTAGTTTCAACGGAACGAAACGGCCCACTCAAGATAGTTTCCTGTTACCAGACAACTCAACGTCCCCTCCTAAACTATGACCTGGAGGCCCTCATAACAAGGGGTACCCAGACGGTGGCAATAGGAGATTTTAACGCCAAATCGCCAGTTTGGAATTGCAGACTCACCAACACCCAGGGACGGGCACTGCTGCGATTCCTGGAAGAGCACGAGGGGGACGTGCAGGCGTTAGGACCGGAAGAACCGACGTTCGACAACGGAAGACATAGGCTCGACGTACTGGATATAGCTCTGCTCAACGAGATGTCTTTCACCGCCGAACTTCATGCCCAAGCAGAAGGCTCCTCGGACCACAACCCCATCTTCCTAAAACTGAGAGATAGAGCCCCGGAGGAGGCCACCTTCACCAAGAGAAGAACGAACTGGGAAGAGTTCCGCGCAATCTTGCAAAGGAACATCGCACACATTCCCAGAAACGACAGTGAAGAAGAAATAGAAGAGGCCATCATCTCCCTGGAAAACCACATCTAGGCAGCGCTAACGGAAAGCACGACGGAAACTGTAACGAGAAGAGTTGCAATGCCGATGGGAGAACACCCCAGAGGAGACCATGCAGCTCATTCGAGACAGAAGGAGGGTTAAGAAACTGGTGCAGATGACAAGACTCCCCGAACACCGCAGAGAGTATAATCACCTAACTCGAAGAGTTAAAGAAGCCCTGCAAGAACACAGGCAAGCCAGATGGCAGCGTCACCTAGAGTCGCTGGATCCTCAGGACAGAAGCATGTGGACCACCCAGAAGGCTCTGCGTGCCAAGCGAAAGCCAGTCCCGCCCATCCACGGAGAAAATGGAATTGTCTACACTCGCCAGGAAAAAGCCGAGGCTTTCGCCGACAGCTTGGAACTGCAGTGTAGAGAAAAACAGATCGACGACAAGGACGACGACTGGCTGGACGACGTGTCACGAAGGGTCAGAAGACTGAGACGCATGCAGGATGAAGAAATAATTCCCCCAACTTCCCCCGAAGAAGTCAGGGAAGTCCTGAGAAGCCTCAAACCCCGCAAAGCGCCGGGATGCGACGGAATAGGCAACATGGTACTTGTGAGAAATACTCTCACTAAGTTATACAGCAGATTCACTAAAGAAGAACTTTATTCAGGATACTACACAGTAGTTTTACAAACGTTAAAGACAACTTCTATATTGACCATTACAACAACTGACAATAACATTACTTTCTGTCAATATTTCATAATAATATATAAACATAATAGACTGACTACCAAAAGTCACTAAGTACACAGTGGCGTGCGCAGAGTTCACAACTTATTATTCACAACACTCCCACCAGTTGTGTACTTTGCAGCCAATTTAAGATTGAATACGTTCATTCCTATTTCTCTACGAATTCTATGGAACGCAGTCTTCGCCAAACCTTTAGTAAATATATCCGCCAGTTGATTCTCAGAAGCTACAAACGAAACGTTGATGACGCCATTCTCAAATTTTTCTCGAATAAAATGGTAGCGTATATCGATGTGCTTTGTACGCTTATGGAACTGTGGATTACTAATCAGCTTGATGGAGCCTTGATTATCCAGTCGCATTTCTATGGGATTGTCCATTTGTACACCAATTCCAGACAATAATAGTTTGAGCCAAATTGCTTCCTTTGTTGCATCACTCGCTGCAATGTACTCGGCCTCTGTAGTTGATAGAGCAACTACTTTCTGACGCTGACTTGTCCAAGTCACTGCACCGCCAGCAATTTTAAAAATATAGCCACTAGTTGATCGACGTGTGTCGGAATCCCCAGCATAGTCAGAATCTGAATATCCAACAAGTTCATCGCTAGTTCGGTCATATTTAATACCAAGTGAAGTCGTACCTCTTAAATAGCGGAATATTCTTTTGACAGCTGTCCAATGTACAGGCTTCGGACTTGACAAATAGCGACTCACCACACTTACCGCGTACATGATGTCAGGGCGACTAACAGTAGCTGCAAACATGAGGGATCCTACTGCCTGTCGATATGGAACACTCTTCATTTTTCATTCTTCTTCGACACTTAGAGGTTGTCCCACGTCAAGGTGAGCACCTGCTTCAAATGGTGTCGCGACGGGGTTTGCATTAGTCATATTAAATTTAGTTAATACACGATTTATATAACTTTCTTGAGAGATAAATAATTCCCGTTTATCTCTGTCTTGCATTATTTCTAGTCCAACGAAGTAAGTCCCATCACTAACCGTTATTTTAAATTGTGTCTTTAATTCACTTAACACCTGTTGCATGGCTTCTTTAGAATTGGACATTATTAAGCCATCGTCCACATACAATGCTAATATTAGTTCATCTGTTCCGTAATATCCGTGATATACACATAGTAGAGTGCTCGCGTTGACAAAAGTCGCTTAGTTTTCGATCCCGTTGGCACTTTTAGAGTAAAATGTATGACCTTGTCAGATATGTTACTTATGCCCTGTGGATTACGAGTCCACTTGTCGTCAAAGAATCGTCATGAATATAAGGGCGCAAATCAAAATTTTCTAATTAACTACACCACGCGATAGAGTCAATCATGAAGCGTATTTTATCCAAAAATCATTAAATTCTCTGTAGAATTTCTATTTTTAAAATAAATAAGGAAACGAACTTTTGCATAGTCTTATATGGCAGTAAAAATCAAAAATCCTCATTTTCTCTGTTCGACTACGGCTGAAAATTAATTATTTTTCGTCTACTTTTCCATTCCCACGACGATATCTCCCAAACTATTATATTTATCAAAAAAATATATTCTTTATAAAATATTTGCCATATATTCCAGATTACAATGGTTTTTAAATCAGATTTTTTGAGAATTTAATAACCAAAATATTTAATAATGTGTAGCGTGATATCAATTTTCGAAGCTTATCAGCGGCATGCGTTCGTCGCAAATTTTCGCTCTCCCACTCTTTAAAACTGTTTCAACACACCCCACTTCGCACCCGCTCTGGCCTACCGTTGGATAGATTGGCGCATAGTAGCTTTCGTGGTTCATAATATTTTGAAATTTATATCTTGAAAATGACTATTACTACGAAATAAATGTAAGTATATTTGTAGAATATTAATTCAGTGTTACATGGACTTACATAAAAATTATGGCCTGCTTAAAATTATTGTAAGTATAATAGATTAACACATTATAAAAAACTCCCTATAGTTCACTGTTTGCAAGATACTTTCAGCTGGTATGTATTTTAAATTTTCTACCATATAGGTAACTGATGTATATGCTTTTTAGAAGAAATTAAAATGAAAAGTACTACTGATAGCACAAGTTCTGAAAGTGAGATTGAGAAAAATATAATTGAATGTAAAACAGATTCGTAACATATTAGCTTAATTTGTATGAAACCGGGCCCTGTAATCAAAGGTTTTGAGAAATCGTTTGCAACATTTACTGATTGTTTAAAAATCTATGAAAAAATAAGTAACCAAGGAGAAGATGATCTATATCCTAGCATTACATCATTCCAAAAATAAACAATTTTGACTGGTTTGGCACCGAAATTGCTATTCTAGTTTTACTAGCCAAAGAAATATAGAACATTTAAGAACATAAATAGAGAAAGAAATTGAAAAGAGTTCAGATGAATCCAATGCCTGTCCATCAACTTTTTCCTATGTGTATTTTCGTTAAATAATTTTTTTAAATAGAGAAATGTACTTTTGTCAGAAGTACAACAATAAAGTTTTCTCAAGTAATGACCACGGAACCAGAAAGAAAAGTAAGACTACTAGCCCACCAGAATCCCATAATTTTCGAAAAAAATTGTGCTAACGATTTAATACCTATGGAAATTGAATATCATATTTCATGTTTCTAAAGTCGCTATATAAAATGCAGAGGTCTATCTAAGAATAAAAATAAAAATGGAAAACGGACAGACAACGAACGGAGGGAGTTCTACTAAAATATGTAAAATTCTTGAGAAACGGTTTTTAAAGCAAAAAGGGTATGGTATGTCGTCAATTTATGATGAGAAATATCTAGAATGGATAGATATAGGTCTAAAAGAGAGATCAGTAGACTACTTATAAATACATTTACCGGCAAAGGAGTCAAAATTGTTAAATCTACAAAGAGAAACGAAAAATATGTTAATTCAGAAAACGAGGCATGAAACTTTGCATTTTCTATTGTGACTTTGGAAATATTAAACATGATATTTAGTTTCTATAGCATTTAAATCGTTAGCACAAATTCATTAGAAAATTATCGGATTTTGGTGGGCTAATAGTCTTATTTTTCTTTCTGCGTTCCTGGTCATTATTTGAGAAAGCTATTTTATTGAAAAAAAAATCATTTTACGCAAGGACACGCCTGAAGAAGTTATTGGACATGCACTCCATCCAACTGAACTGTTTTTAATTTTTTTCTCTTTCTCCATTTTTCTCCTTCAATGTTCCATATTTCTTTTGCCAGTAAAACTAGAACAGCAATTTCGGTGCCAAACCAAACAGCCAAAATGATTTGTTTTTCGAAATCGCATAGTTCTAGAATATACATCATCTTCTCTCTTTGGTTACTTATTTTTTCACGGAGTTTTAAATAATCAATAAATATTGCAAACGATTTATCAAAACCTTTGTTTACAGGGCCCGGTTTCATACAATTTAAGCATAATATTTTACGAATCTATTTTTCTTTAAATTTTATTTTTGTCTCAATCTCACTTTCCGAACTTGCGCTATCAGTACTAACAGTGAACTATAGGAAGTTTTTTATAATGTGTTAATCTATTACACAATAATTTTAGGCAGGCCATAATTTTTGTGTAAGCCCATGTAACACTGAATTAATATTCTACAATATACTTACATTTATTTCGTAGTAATAATCATTTTCAAGATATAAATTTCAAAATATTATGAACCACGAGAGCTACTATGAGCCAATCTATCCAACGGTGGGCCAGAGCGGGTGCGAAGTGGGGTGTGTTGAAACAGTTTTAAAGAGTGGGAGAGCGAGAATTTGCGACGAACGCATGCCGCTGATAAGCTTCGAAAATTGATATCACGTTACACATTATTAAATATTTTGGTTATTAAATTCTCAAAAAATCTGATTTAAAAATCATTGTAATCTGGAATATATGGCAAATATTTTATAAAGAATATATTTTTTTGATAAATATAATAGTTTGGGAGATATCGTCGTGGGAATGGAAAAGCAGACGAAAAATAATTAATTTTCAGCCGTAGTCGAACAGAGAAAATGAGGATTTTTGATTTTTACTGCCATATAAGCCTATGTAAAAGTTCGTTTCTTTATTTATTTTAAAAATAGAAATTCTACAGAGAATTTAATGATTTTTGGATAAAATACGCTTCATGATTGACTCTATCGCGTGGTGTGGTTAGTTAGAAAATTTTGATTTGTGCCCTTATATTCGTGACGATTTTTTGACGACAAGTGGATTCATAATCTACAGGGCATAAGTAACACATCTGGTAAGGTCATATATTTTACTCTAAAAGTGCCAACGGGGGGAAAGATAGAAATTAATTTGCACTCTACTAACAGTGGTCCGCCTCATTAGACTTGAAATCATACAGTTCAAGAAACGCGTCAAATCTTTTATTCCACTGTCGCGGAGACTGTTTGAGTACATACAACGACTTGTTTAATTTGCACACAAGGTTTTTATTACTCACATTTACCCCTTCTGGTATTTTCATAAAAATTTCCTCCTCTAACTCACCATTCAAAAACGCCGTTTTAATGTCGAACTGACCAAGTTCATAGTCTCGGTACGACGCCACTGACAACAGTATACGCAAGGATTCATATCTCACGACCGGTGCAAAAGTCTCATTAAAGTCTACACCAGGACGCTGTAAATAAACCTTAGCCACAAGTCTAGCTTTACACCGATCTATTTGTCCTTTAGTGTCGCGTTTTATTTTGAACACCCATTTAGCAGAAATGGTTCTTTTGTGGTCAGGCAGTATTGTAAGAGTCCAGGTATCATTCTTGTCAAGAGCTGTCAGTTCCTCGTGTATGGCTTCCTGCCATTTACTTGCATCTGGGCTAGTCAGGGCTTCTTCATAAGAGGCTGGTTCTTCAAACTCAACCATATTTGCCTGATAACGATTAATCTGGGGTAACTGTGTCCTATCCCTTAATTGTCGATGTTCAACATCATTACTTGCCACAGGTGCATTGATTTCTTCTGCTCCCACCAGTTCTTGACTTCTCAGCACATCAGGTTCGTTATTGACGTACAATTTGAGTGATTTCATGCCCTCATCTCTTTTCCAGCACTCTTGTTCATTGAATATAACGTCTCTTGAAACAGAAAACTTTCTTGTTTGTGGATCATACAATTTATAATTCGGCCCATCTTTGTCATAACCAATAAACATCTTTTTCTTTGACTTGTCATTCCATTTTGTGCCATGCTGTAAACAGCATCGTGTGGCGTATGAATTCATACCTAAAGGTATGAATTCATACGCCACACAACCAAATGTTTTGACATGACTAAATTTTGCTTTACTACCCGTCCATAATTCGTATGGGGTGGAGTTAGGTGCCTGCTTTGTTGGCGTTCTGTTTAAAGTGTACACTGCAGTTTTGACTGCTTCAGCCCATAGTTCCTCTGGTACCGCCCTTGCAGCCATCATCGACATTGCAGCTTCAGCAATCGTGCAGTTGTCGCGTTCACTACGACCATTTTGCTGAAACGGCGTGTAAGGCGCAGTTGTCTCATGTTCAATTCCACTTTTTGCAAAGTAATCACAAAGTTTTTATTTACGTATTCTGTACCATTGTCGCTGCGAGCTTTCTTAATAGAATAGCCAAACTTATTTTTAATTAAATTTCCCAGCTCTACAAATTTACTAAATACTCCTGATTTTTGCCGAATTGCAAATACGAACCGGAAACCCGAATAATCGTCCTTGGATATAACAAAGTATCTGGCGCCATCTACCGAAGGTTTAGGCATTGGCCCATTCACATCCGTGTGTATTAATTCTCCAAGATCATATTTTTGTTTATCACTTGAAGAGTGGAACTTCTGACGATGTGCTTTACTAAGTTGACAAGCCTCACAGAATAACTCAGCATTGGGTGGAATTGTAAATTTAACATTTGCTAAATCTTCCTTGACTAGCAACTTCATTGCTTGTAAATTGAGATGTCCTAGGTGCTCATGCCACTGCAACAAATCATTTTTGACAGTATTAGCCTCGGCCCGGGGCATGTGTCGAAACAGCATTTTATAAGTGTTGTTGTCCACCATTTTTCCAACAGCAAACTGTTCATTGTTTTTTATAAAGCGCATTTCATTAATGTCGCACTCTTGTTTAAACCCCCGTTTTACTGTTGAGCCGACACGCAACAAATTTCTGCTTAAACCCGGAACGTAAAGTACATTTAATATAGTTCCATGTAACCATTTACCATTCACAAACCGTTGAATTTCAACTGTCCCACGACCCAGAACTTAATTGTTGATTTATCAGCTAGAGATATGACTGACTCACACTGTTCAAATTCCACGAACTAAGACCGATCATTTACCATATGGTTTGTTGCACCAGTGTCCGCTAGCCACGTGTCTTTTCCTCCTGCAGCGTCATTGAGTAAATTTACTTCAAAGCACTCAGACTGAACTATCATAGTTTCTTCATTTTTATTTTGTTTTTTTTTCTTTTTCAAGCGACAGTCACAAGCGTAATGTCCCTTCTTTTGACAATAGAAACATGTGGTATTTTCCTTGGATTTATTTGCTTGTGTTCGTTTATATTCTGGATATTTTTAACTGACCTTGTTACGTCCTTTTTCTGAACAACCATTGCACTCGTAGACGCTTCGTATACACTTGTTTGCCTTTTTTCTTCACGAATAAGTTCGTTTATAAGTTTTGAAAGCGTCTGTTGCTCCTTGACAGATAAATTCCATGCATTAAGTAAACCGCTGTAGGTATCTGGTAAATTATACAACAATCTCGCCATAACAGCTTGATCAGACACTAACTCGCCAAGATCTCTTAATTTCTTGGCCAAGTTTTCAACTAGAGCAATGTGTTCTGCTATTGTTTTTGTACCATCATACACATAACCAAAAAATGCAGTTTGAGCGGCAACTTTACTGGATGGATCGAATTTTTCATAAAGTGACTTCAGTTTTAACCAAATTTCCGCCGACTTTACGCAGGAGTCGACAAACACCATTTGACTTTCGTCAATCACGCCTAGCAACAACAATTGTGCTTGCATGTCTTGCATATCCCATGAACTTTGTTCAGTCGACTTCGTATCGTCAGGCCTCTTTGATTCACCACTAACTATTTGCATAAAACCCTGTACCTTAAGTAACAATTCAGCCTTCTTTTTCCAAACAACGTAATTTGAGCCGTTTAACTTTTCAATGCTTGGTAGCTCTAACTTAAATGCTGTCGTAGTTGCCATTGTTCTTTTTTTTTAACAACTAAAAATTGATTGAACTAAACGCCATTTTTTTTTTCTTCTTTTGCGCAGTGGAAGCGTACTGGGCCCATAACCTGTGAGAAATACTCTCACTAAGTTATACAGCAGATTCACTAAAGAAGAACTTTATTCAGGATACTACACAGACACAGTAGTTTTACAAACGTTAAAGACAACTTCTTATGCGTCTTTGTTGATTTGGCAAAGGCGTTTGATACTGTTGGCCACGTACAGTTGCTTCAAGTTTTAGACAATATTGGATTTAGGGGAGCTCCGTACAAACTGGAAAGTTATCTAACACATCGACAACAGTGTGTAAAAATTAATAATATATTAAGTTCGTCACAAATTGTTGAATATGGAGTTCCACAGGGTACTGTCCTTGGACCAATATTATTTAATATTTATCTTAATGACTTATTCAAAATAAAAACCCAAGGAGACATAATAAGCTTTGCGGATGACACCGCGATTTTTTATTGTGATACAGAATGGACATCATTAAAAAAAAAGTAGAGATCGACTTCAAAAACATTGTTAACTGGTTTAATAATAGACTGCTCACAATAAATTTTAAGAAAACCTATTTTATTCCATTCACATCTTATGCTAGATACTTGCCAACATTTAAAACAATAAAAATAAATATTAATGAAAATTTAAACTTTGATATCTCTTCGGTGACCAATATGAAATATCTAGGCATATATATAGATAGTCATCTAAAATAGGATATACAAATAAACCACATAATAAAAAAAACAAGATGCATGTTACATAAATTTAAATATCTCTCTGATGTACTCAAAATTGAACAACTAAGAATACTGTATTATGCACTGGTCGAATCGCATTTAACCTATGGCATTATTGCCTGGGGGGGAGCAACAAATAACTTTCTCGGCAGCTTACAAAAAATTCAAAACTCCATACTAAAAATTATGTATAAAAAACCTAGACTCTTTCCAACAGATAATTTGTATAAAGAAACATGCATGTTTGACCTCCGACAACTGTTTTGTCAAAATCTGTTGCTTAAACAATATAAAGATAAAAAGAATCTTGTTAAAATCCTCCATAAATATGACACAAGGCATAAAATTAATGCTTCTAAATTACCTAAAATAGAAAAGACAATTGCCCAACGATGTTATACATACCTGGGACCTAAAATATATAATTTACTTTCACCTGAAATAAAAAGAGTTAATTCATATAATTTATTCAAATCAAAAGTCAAAAAATGGATCCTAGAAATACCCCGGGGAAAGCTATATAGTGTAATAGATACAAAAGTTCAGTACTACAACATAAAGATATAAAAGTGATCTAAAAAATACCTAGTAAATACACTATAAAATGATATAAATATTTCACAATTGTAATTAATTGAATTGTACTTATATAATTGGATGTCTTCTACACGTACAATGCACAAGTACATAAAAATACATATTTATATAAGTATGGCATGAAAATGTGAATCTTTTACACATTTTGTATTATATATAAGTATATGTTCCATTTATTTTGTATTGTATAATTAAGGTAATCCAAGGCAATCTAAGTAAGGTAATCTTTATATATAATTATGGCTACATAAGATATTAGTTAAATGTATGTATCTAAGAATTTGAATATATATATATATATATATATATATATATATATGTATGTATATATATATATATATAGGGTGTTTCACTTAAAAGTCCCCAGGCCATTATCTCTAAAACTAATAAAGATATTTTATTTTTGTAAATGGTAGATGATTGATACCAAAGAAAGGTTTAAATAACGGTGATTCGAATTTTTCCTCAACAGCACACAGAGATGGCGCTGCGATGCAAAACTATTTTTTGATGGCTGGAACCTTGAAATATTAGTCATGTGATTAAACAATAATTTGTAAATAATTTTGATGGTATAGAGAATTTACAAAAAACAAGCCGTTTTGGAGTTACATGAGTTTCTTTCATTAATGCCAGTACACATGAATTTTGATAAATCCCTATAATTTATTTATTATTTATTATAGAATGTTGGTTACCAAGCACTTTTTTCAAGATAAGGAAAGTGATATAATACACTATCATAAAATTATGTTTACCACTTCCGGCCAAACCGGAACTAACATGATGAACCAATATCCATATGTTCCTACATATTGCATTTTTTTTTTCTAATAACGCTTTTAATAAAACGGCTCCCGAAACTTAAAGTAAGTAAGACAACAAAGAAAATACACACTAATTTAGAATGGGCTAAATTTATATTAACAATTCAGTAACAGAACGTAAACAAAAGTTTTATAAACAAACATTTAAAAACTATCGAAATATTATTAAAAATGAAATTAAACTAATTTCTTTCTTATTAGTAGGTATTTATTATATTAAATGTTCAAAAATTCTCCCTTCTTCATGAATACACATATTGTACCGTTTCAGTAACTCTTCATTGCAAACTTTTTGTAACGTATGTCTATTTATAGCAGCAACACTTGCATATATTTTATTATACAAATCGGCCATATCCTCAATGGGTTCAATGTACACTACACTTTTTAAATACCCCCAAAGGTAAAAATCTAATGGAGTTAAGTCAGGTGATCGTGCTGGCCATCTGACTACTCCATTAGTACCAATCCATCTCTGAGGGTACATTTCATTAAGACAATATTTGACTAGTACTGAGTTATGGGGTGGTGCACCATCTTGGTGAAACCAAATAATCTCCTGGTTATGAGGGATAGTCTCTAATAATCCTGGCAATACATTTCTCAAAAATATCTCATATTTTCTTCCATTTAAAGTCCCATGGAATAGATATGGTCCAATAATATATGAATTTAATATTCCACACCACACGTTAACTCCAAAAGTTACCTGATTTCGGGTCATTCTCATCCATCTAGGATTATTTTGTGACCAGTATCGGCAGTTATGCTTATAGTCCAATAAATCTGTCGAAAATATCGCTTTTTTTGCAAAAATTATTAACAGCAAACCAAGGTATGTAAAATATCGGAAATTTTCCGTAGAATTCAATGAACTATTTTTAAAACAAATGACGAACTTGCGTCCTCTTCAAAATGGCGGCCAAAGTTTGCGAAAAACAGTTTTTTTGCGTTAAAAAAAAAAGTTGGCGCTGCACAAAAAAAAATTTAATAGCAGAGTTGTGTAACTTTTTAATGCGGATCGAGCCGGCCCAGTCCGATCTTAGAAAATTGCAAAATTATTTAGTTATTGCAAAAAAGACGTTAAAAATCGCATTTTTTTGAAATACCTGTATCTCCGTGAAGAAAAGATATTCTTTAACGAAACTCAGTGAAAGCATAGTCCAAGATATATCGAATACAAACATTTTTACAGATTTGCAAAATATTACAAATTTCTTGCAGAAATCGATTTTTTCGAAAAAAAGACGATTTTTTCAATGTCCAATAGCTCATACAGGTCTTCATATTTTTATATCGGACCAGTCCGAAAAGTTTCTTCAACAGTTGCGCTAACCTGTGTAGTTATTGCGCATATAACGAAGCGATGCCTAATATGCGAAAAATCGGTAAAAAAATCGATAATTTTTTTTACCCCAAAAAACTTTGAATATTTTTGACATTTTAAATTATATTGGAACACCATTATTGCCAATGGATAGCTGGCATTTTTCTACAAATTTACAAAAAAAAAAAATTGCCCTCGGACTCTGGAGCCGAGATAATTTTTTTTTTTTAAGAAATTCTTGTGGCGCCATTTTTTAAGGTAAAGGGCTGAAATTTGCAGTGGTTATTGTACAATACTTATATTTTCAATAAAAAATCTTCGCAACTTGATCGGCCGTTGCTGAACATTGCAAATTCAATGAAACTCGGAGCTCGATGCTGTGGCGTACGCCTGCAGCTGCCGAAAACACGGCATAAAATGTTCAAATGTGTGTTCAACGTGTGACGATGAAATTTGCTCAAATATTGAGGAGAACAGAGTCGTCGCTGATGATATCGACGAAGAAATAGACGAGCCAAATATCACAGAGACTGAGCTAGAAAGAGATGAATTTTCAAATGATGATAATGATAATGATGATTGTGATGACGATAATGCGGAAATAATATTACATGACGTTTACCGTGACAGTAGTAGTGGTAATGAAGACGAGTCTCCTATTAAAAAGCAAAAGAAAAAAAAATATTAATGCAACGTATTCTACAAAAACAATTCGAATACATAAATGAGACATAATAAAATTTTGATGTTTCTTTGGTAATGTAACAAATGAAATAAAGCGTAAAGGAATTAAAATTACTTGCCATACAATAGCACGATTTCGTAGATAGTTTGGGACGATATTTGACAAACCCCAAAATCTTATCGAGGCGGGCGATGTACTATTAGATTTTTTCAGCCATATCTATGAAGTAATCTGTAGTAAATTTGCTAAGTCGGAAATATTTTATTACCAGTAAAATACTCCTCATAAACTGATAAAAATCCGTTACGATCGATGTCATCGTCAAATTGCTTTTTATTAGAAATGTAACAAACGCGCGGGTAATTAAATGAGGTGAATGTGTAAAATAATCTAATCATAAAAGGGGTAATTGATTACAAGAATTCCCCAAACTGCACATTAGGTAGGAACTAGTTGCTTTTTCCTTTTCTAAGTCCACTCGTAAAACAAATAGGTTTTTTAATAATAGGTATAATTAGCTAGCTTAGATGTAGAATATTTTAAGTTGTTTAAATGGACGTGTTATACTGAAGGGAAGCCAATTTGGCCACAGTTACTAAAGAGAACGCCACTTGCCAGGCGAGTACTATGTCGGTACATAATTTCTACTATAGAGGACGCAACCTTCCGGATGACTTGATGCCTCTAAAAAGAGGCGGACTTTCATTCATTGATCTAGATTGCTTTGGGGTGGATAAGGACCACTAACTAAAAATTGACAAGGATAATCCCGTCCGGAAAGAAAGACACTTTCCGATCAGCTACTGGTGGTGTGACATCGGCCTACTTTTATCGTGATAATTTTAGTATTCCCGAGTATAGGTATTTGCATTTTTGAGCTTCTGTTATAAAATTTAACTTCATGTCATCAGATTTCTCAAATTAAACGTTACCTCGTTCATATTGTCACTGGCAACTGGCGTTTCTGCACTAGTTTATAAAGAAATAATTAACTTCATGCTAGTTAAGGCTATTGCATTTTTTGGCCCTTCTGGCAATCAATTTGAATTTGAGTGTAAATGATTTTTTCCTTTAACAAAGTAATTTTTCTTGCTTAAGTTCCTTATTTGTTTATCTTTTAAGTTGCATTTTCTTTTGTTTTAATTTAAGTATTAATTATTGTTGTTCTATTTTCCAAACTGATTGTTCTTTTGTAAAGTATTCTTTTATCCGTTTTCAGCCCTTTATTTAAAAAAAAATGGCTCCACTAGAATTTCTTAAAAAAAAATTATCTCGGCTTCAGAAGGCCGGAGAGCAATTTTTTTTTTTTTTGGAAATTTGTAGAAAAATGCCAGCTATCTATTTTCAATAACGACATTGCAATATAATTTAAAATCTCAAAAATATTCAATTTTTTTTTTTTTGGGGTAAAAAAAATTATCGATTTTTGACCGATTTTTCGCATATTAGGGAACGTTTCGTGATATGCGCAATAATTGCACAGATTAGCGCAACTGTTAGAGAAACTTTTCGGACCGGTGCGGTATATATTTTGAAAATATAATAAAGAAGATTGACCTTCTATTAACTTTATATTGTACTAAATTTTGTTAACTAAATTAAAAAGATTAAAATTAAAAATTTTAAACTAAAAAATAATATTAAATAATTTAATGAAATAGGTAAATATATTTTTCAAGCTAAATATATTAATTTATCATAACGAAAACGAGGCAAAGTTCCACGAACTCAAATTCAAAAAAAAGACAAAAAAGTTAATTTAAAAAAAAAAAATCATAAAATAAAATCTCCCCCGCCTGTATGAGCTATTGGACATTGAAAAAATCGCGTTTTTTTCGAAAAAATCGATTTTTGCAAGAAATTTGCAATATTTTGCAAATCTGTAAAAACGCTCTTATTCGATATATCTTGGACTACGCTTTCACCAAGTTTTGTTAAAGAATATTTTCTCTTCACGGAGATACAGTTATTTCAAAAAAATGCGATTTTTAACGTCTTTTTTGCAATAACTAATTAATTTTGCAATTTTCGGAGATCGGACTAGGCGGGCTCGATCTGTATTAAAAAGATACACAATTATGCTGTTAAACTTTTTTTTGTGCGACGCCAACTTTTCTTTTTCAACGCAAAAAACTGTTTTTCGCAAACTTTGGCCGCCATTTTGAAGAGGACGCAAGTTCGTCATTTGTTTTAAAAATAGTTCATTGAATTCTACGGAAAATTTCCGATTTTTTGCATACCTCGGTTTGCTGTTAATAATTTTTGTAGATAAAATCCCTCACTTACTGGACTATTACTCACAACTCCGTTGTTGTGAAAACGGCTTTCATCGCTCCAGAGCACATTTTTTAAAAAATTTGGGCATTCTTCAGAAAGAACTGAAAATTCAGCTAGAAAATGTAATCTTCGTTCATAATCACCAAGCCTTAAATGATGGATCAATTTTAATTTGTATGGATGGTATTTATTTGATTTTAATATTCTATGGCACGAAGATATCGACAGATTAGTTTCCGATGCCAATTTCCGGAGAGAACATTGAGGATTGTTGACAACACTATTTAATACCAAGGCTGTATTTTCATCGTTTCTAACTGGCCTATTTCTGTTACGAACAGTTTTCTTAAAACTACCCCAGTTTCTTAAATTTTTAAACAGCCTGATAAATGTTTTTTTATCGGGTGTAGGTCTATTTGGAAATCGTAAACAAAACAATCGTTTTGCTTGTCGGGAATTTCTTTTGCATTCACCGTATATTAAAATCATATTTAACTTATCTTCATTGGTGTATCTAACCATTTTTTAAATTTTTTTTTTTTTATTGCCTTATTTGGATTAATTTGCTTTGAATTGTTTCTAAGTACACTATTTCTGTTTGAAACTATGATTGAAATGCACCAACTACAAACTTTGTTTAATAACTGTCAAACTTAAAATTAAATCAAAGCCTACTAATATCTCTTAAGTAGATTTTTCATTACCATTCTAAATTAGTGTGTATTTTCTTTGTTGTCTTACTTACTTTAAGTTTTGGGAGCCGTTTTATTAGAAGCGTTATTAGAAAAAAAAATGCAATATGTAGGAACATATGGATATTGGTTCATCATGTTAGTTCCGGTTTGGCCGGAAGTGGTAAACATAATTTTATGATAGTGTATTATATCACTTTCCTTATATTGAAAAAAAGTGTTTGGTAACCAATATTCTATAATAAATAATAAATAAATTATAGGGATTTATCAAAATTCACGTGTACTGGCATTAATGAAAGAAACTCATGTAACTCCAAAACGGCTTGTTTTTTGTAAATTCTCTATACCATAAAAATTATTCACAAATTATTGTTTAATCACATGACTTATGTTTCAAGGTTCCAGCCATCAAAAAATAGTTTTGCATCGCAGCGCCATCTCTGTGTGCTGTTGAGGAAAAATTCTAATCACCGTTATTTAAACCTTTCTTTGGTATCAATCATCTGCCATTTACAAAAATAAAATATCTTTATTAATTTTAGAGATAATGGCCTGGGGACTTTTAACTGAAACACCCTGTATATATATATATATATATATATATATATATATATATATATTGACATGATATTTGCCACACGAACAGACAGACACTGTATAAATAATATCAACAAAAAAATAAATTAAAATTAAAAAATTTAAACATAATGCTATATGCGAATTAATTTATTATACTATAGAAACGAGCACTCGAGGCATGATGTATCGAGCAGACTCCAGAATGTATTTACAACTAAGCCTGAACTGTAAATGGGAACAGAGTAGCAGGATTCAAATATTTAGAATTATATGTGTATAATTGTAAGTTGTGAAAACATGATTTTAAACATTAATTATATTTTACCTTATCATAATGGACTTTTAAACAAAGAAATGTGATTGTAAAAACGCCCATATACAGCCAGAACAGTACTGAAGCATCCATGGTGTCCAAAAACATGTTCTAGTTTCATCTTCTTGAAGACCCATGCAAAAGCTCAGCGACTGGGCTATAATAAAAATAAATTTTGTTAGAATATTTTGAATTATGAACTTAAACGCTACCTAGCTAGTGTAAACATGAACTTTTAATCATTTAAAAAGTAATTATATAATTAGAATACAAACACAATAAGTGTACTCCACTTTAAAAACAGTATTACCTAAATGTCAAAATAGAGACTCGTCTATTGAAAATATTACTACTAGAGCACATCGTAATAGCTCCAAATGGTATAAAATATGTAAAGACTCATGTAAACTATACTTACATTGTGTGTGCCCATAATTTAAAGGACTATTGTAAGGCCCACGATGCTATTTGAGAATGACCATAGCGTAGCTCAACGATTATTATAAAAACCATTATATAAATGAACTTTACCAATGAAATATATGGTTGCAGTGAAACAGGACTCACTATACTTCATTTACATTGCATTATGTTCCATTAATTTGTTCATCTAGGAGGTATGAGATGGTGTTGAAAAGTACCCGCTACCCCTAGAACACAAAATGTTATCTATATGAATTTAAAATGTTTGTAACAATGTTTATTGTGTGTATAATTAGTAATACAAAGCTCGTTTACAACCTGGAAACCAAACTTTGCATGTAAAATAGAATTTAAGAAAATATTGTATAAATTTCAGCAATTTTGAAAATTTTATTGATACTCAATTATACATAGAGTGTGGCATATGGAAATGTTCAGAATTTAATGCAGATTAATAATTTAATAGTAAAATCCAGCTTTAGAACTCCTACACAAAAATAAGTGCAAATACAGAATTCAATAAAATAATTTTAATAATCAAGCAATCTAATCATGTCAAAAACGTCAAATTAGGCCAATTAAAAAGCTTGAATTTTTAAAACAGTCACCCATTAGAGTTCGTAGAGATAACATCTAGAATTGTTGATAAAGAAAATTATAACCTTAAAAAAATTTTAAATAAACAAATAATAACCAAAAGTGCCAAGAAAGTTAAAGTAGAGCCGTTTTGTACTCAAAGATAAGAGTAGACAAATAATTTAAATGCATATCTAGCAAAAGTGATAATTAATAATATACAATTTACAAAGTTCCTGAAATTTAAATTTTTAAATGTTTTGAGAAGGTAAACAAAATTATAATTGAAAGTATTTCATATGTTGTAAACATCCTAAGAGAAAAATTAAGTGCTACGAAAGGTAACAGTACCTACCTTTTAAAATAAAGTGTTTTCGGTATTAAAAATAAGTGTTTCGTCCAGTAAATTAATCAAGAAAGCAGAATTCATATCACAGGCCACTAAGGTGAAGCTCCAAACGTCAACGATTCGCCAGGGATTGCAGATAAGGAAGAAGTAAGACTGCCGGCAGCGCCACAAGCGCGAGTGAAATGTCGAACTAATCGAGCAGCGACAATAAATCCATGGTAAATATTTT
This sequence comes from Stenurella melanura, assembly GCA_963583905.1. Classification (NCBI taxonomy): domain Eukaryota; kingdom Metazoa; phylum Arthropoda; class Insecta; order Coleoptera; family Cerambycidae; genus Stenurella; species Stenurella melanura. The sequence goes on from OY757312.1 coordinate 93,999,414, forward strand.
CTTAAAAATTGCAATTTTCATAAATAAAAGGCCAAATAAATTTTATTTTAGTAATTAAGTCATACAACGTATGTATTTGTGTATTTTTTCCAGTATAGGTTTCCAGGAAGGAGTTTTATAAATAAATATTTGTTTCTTGTTATTTTGAACTCTGGCTTTCATTTACCTTTTCAGACTGTGTGCACCAATGCTAACTTGAGCAAATTTGAACCGACTTGAGCCCTGGAGAGTCTGTCTGTCCAAATTAAGGGACTAGACATCATGCTACAAAGTTACTGTTTTGTGTAGTATAATAAATTTGACATATTGCTGTGCAAGCGATTTGTCTGGCGCCCAAGAATAATAATTTCAAAACATATATATATATATATATATATATATATATATATATATATATATATATATATATATATATATATATATATATATATATATATATATATATATATATATTGCTGTGTATCCACACTGTGGAACAATATCTAAGTATCGTGTTTGAAATCATAAATAAAATTCACAAATTTGTATGTATTTTAGGAAATAATCATAACAGTTGTACTTTAACGGATCATACAGAAGCAGGAATATCTGTGGTTTATTTAATTGATGCAAGTTCATTTGTTCTCAGCGAGTAAGATGCAGAGAATGAAACTTAGTATTGAATTAGAACGAAATATTTAAATAAACATAAAATGAAGTTATTTTAGTTTAACAAGGTTATTCTAAATAGTATATAATAAAACATGAACTTATAGAGAATCACAATCTCATTTAAAATTATTTAGAATGAAATTGGAAAACAAAAAAGTAAATTTTATAAAATCTGGCATGCATGTCAAAACTTAGGTCTGAAAATCATATTTTGTGTAGAAACACTGTAAATCTACACAAAATGAATATAGAATGAAAGACTATTATCAGTATTTGCATTGCAGCGTGATTATTTTAGAAATAGTAAGTCCATAGATTACAAAACACTGAATGACATTTTAAGTTTTCAGATATTTTCAAATATCATTGCAGAAAGGTGTTTTGTAAATGATATTTCACATCATGCAGAAAGAAAGGACTAATAGTATGATGTTAAATGTTTGTTGGCGTATCAATTTCTTGTTTTAGTTTATAATATCAGTATTATGTCAGTATGAAAAACTGCAGTACGTTTTTAGCTACTAGCATTTTGTGTTTATCATTGCTATTCATCTAAATGTATGAATTAGTATTTATTTGAGATTGAAATTATTAATTGTAGTTATAAGTAGATTTTAAAAAATATTTGTAATATGTCAATATATTTCGAGTAATTACAATTATTCACTTAATCCTGAAAAGTAGAATAAGAAAGTCATCAGGAAAATTAAAGAATTAAAAACAGTGTTCAATTAATGTAAAGAACAAACAAAACTGAATAGTTTAAAAATTAAATTAAATTTAAGTTTTGAAATTTTAGATCAAAATAGAAAAAAACAATTGAAATATTGGAAATTAACCCATTGAAACGACTAAAAATAACAAATCAGTTGATCAGACACCGCTGAACAGCGAGCTGCGAAAAATATTCATCCTCGAATAATTAATAAATTGAAAAGAGAAGAAAAGTGGTGAATAATTTGAAGGTTAGAAAATTACAATCCAGATATATTGATATCAAGAATAAATTGTAAAAGTTGATTAAATATAAGAAGTGAGTATACTTTGAAAGTATTACGAAGTAGATTATCCGGAAAGCAGATTTAGAAGAGGGAAGTATTTGTTAATCCAGTTAGCAAATTTATATGGTGAAGAAATTTCAAACGTCAAGCAAGTGATAGAAATACTTCAAGGAAATCTTGAAAATAAATTGGAGGTTAGAAACAAACGTCAATCCAGTAAAGAAGAAGAAGAAGAAGCCTTGAGAGGTTAAAAAGTCAGTCAAGTGACAATATTTCAAGGATCATAATAACCAGTTAGAGGTTATAATATAACATTACTAGAGTCGAAAGAAAGACAAGGTAAAGCTTTACAATATCAGAAATCCATGGTACATATTTATTTTAAATAAAGGCCATATTTATCATTTTAGTTAAGTTAGATTTTGTTATTTAAATTTGTTAATTACATTCCAAGTTCAAATTTGTTAATAAATTAATACTTTGTTCGTTCAATACTGAGTTTGATTTATTTAGATTGTTATCTTGATCGATGAGCATTTATTGAACCGACTTCGTTGGACCTTGAGTAAGAGTCATTCTATAGATTGTAGATAGTCATGTTAATGGTGTTCTATAGTCTATAATATTAACAGCTTTTAAGAAACTGTTTGGCGCCCAGTAAACTCACTTCAATTTACTTTTAAGAAGTAAAATTCGAACGTATAAAAAGATAAAAATAGATATCAGAATATAGAACATTTATGGCTTGTTAACGTGGAGCGATCAGGAAAGCGATTAAATAAATACAACTTGAGAATAGTTTATCATTTCAAGCATACATTTGAAAGATAATAGAACAAATAACTTATTTTGATAGTTTTGACAACAAGGCATTGTCAAATTAAAAACAAATATAATTTATATGAGGTTAAAGTCAGGTAAGACAACAACCATGAATCCAGAGGAAACTACACAGGGTACATCCACAGTTACACAAACACAAGTTGGTGACACAAACACACAACCTGATCCAAACATGCTCCAGAAGTTGATGGAAATGATCACTGGAATGAATAATAGTATTGGAGAAAAAATGGATAAGAATAACCAAACTTTAAAAGAAGACATTAGTCAAAATAACCAGCGACTAGAAGAAAACACGAATCAAAATAACCAGCGACTAGAAGAAAACATGAATCAAAATAACCAGCGACTAGAAGAAAATATTAACAAAAATATGCAAAAGCTGGAAGAAAGCAATATAGAAGTAAGAAATAAAATTGAAAATTTAGAGAGTAAATGGGAGAGAATGGGAGAGACAGTCAACGAAGAAATTGGTATTAAGGTAAACGAGGCAGCAAAAGAAATAAGAGAGGAAGTTGTAACTATGTTTGAAGATGGAATGACTGCAGTAGATAGCAGAATGAAGAAACAGGAGAATAAATACGATAGCAAAATAAAAGAACAGGATAGCAAGATAGAACAGAACACGAAGTTGTTGAAGGATACCACACGTACACAATTAACACAATTACCCACACATTCATACACATGCAACAAAACACCATTTTATTTTTACGGAGATAACCGCATACACCCTAAAATTTTCATTTCACGATTGAAACAACACATGGAAACACAACACGTAAATGCAAACCTAAAAGCAAACATACAAGACATGTTAAAGGGAGAAGCGGAAATCTGGTATTCAGTTATAATGGACAGGTTTGAGACTATAGAGGAATTTGAAGCGCTAGTCTTAAAACAATATTGGAGTGATTACACTCAGTTGAAAATAAGACAAGACCTATTTAATGGTAACTATGTAGAAAATAAAGGTATTTCTAGGGAAAATTATGTACTTAGAAAAGTATACAATATTAGACATCTAGAACCAAAATTCACAGAAAGTGAAATGGTCAGATATTTAGCTAGGCATTTTTCAGGGGATATCCAGAGTGTTATTATTACGCAAAGAATTGCAAAGTTAGATGATTTGATTGATTATTTAAGAGAAGTAGATGATTATCATCAGAGTTTTGATAGGAAGGCTAGTCAGAATAAGAAAAATAATAGTAGATATTATAACAAGTGGGGTTATGATCAGAATAAGAATGAAAGTGATAGAAAAGAAAGACAAGGTTATGGTCAATATGATAGGAAGGAAAAGCAGGGTTATGGTCGTCAATATGACAATGATAGAAAGGAACGAGGGGGTTATGAGAAACGTCAATATGACAATGATAGGTATGAAAAGCAGGGTTATGAGAAACGTCAATATGACAATGATAGGAATGAAAAGCAGGGTTATGAGAAACGTCAACATGACAATGATAGAAAGGAACGAGGAGGTTATGGTCAATATAAATATGACAATTATAGGAATGAAAAGCCAGGGTTTTGAGAAACGTCATGATGATAATGATTGCAGAGAGAGAGGGGGTTATGTTAAAAATAATGAGTCATATGCACAAGTGGCTAATATCAATATTCAAAGGGGAAATAGAGTAGATGAAAACACGCACTCTAATATGAATAAAATAGAAACAGCACAAGTAAATGATAGAAATAGAAATCAGGATTTTTAGATAAGCTTGTTTTAAATGTAGGTAATAATTGTAAAAAAATAGGCGACTGTATAGAAAATGATGTTATATTGGGAGACGACATCTTATCAAAAAAAAAGGCAAATATTGTATTAGGAGAAAGAATCCTAAAAATAGAAGGTGAAAGAATACCTTTCTGTAGTATTAATGAATTGAATGGCAAAGGTGCCGAAATAGTTAATGAATTAAATGGCAAATGTGCCGAAATATTTAATGAATTGAATGGCAATGATGCCGAAATAATTAATGTATCAAATGGCATAGAGTCCAATAATGATAATGAATTTTGCGGTGAGCATATAGTGGGAACCACATGTGTTCAAATAAATAATGATAAGAAGCCTGAAACCTTTCTGATAAGTCGTTACTCCAGATATGATAAAATTTTTAAAAATTTGTCCCAAAAATACAAAAATTCAATAGATTATGAACCTACAATAGCAAAAGGCTATGCGCAACAACTTGAAGTAGGTAATATTTTAAATGAAAACGAAAACGTTTTAAACTATAATGAGGAATCATTACCGGGAAGTTGTCACATGGAGATAAATTATCCATATGATCCAGGATAGATTACTCTTAAGTTATCCAAATGATCCTGAGTAGATCACTTTTAAATTGTAAATAAACTTTGACAGTGTGAATGTCACATCATGTTGTTAAAACTAACAAAATTTTCACATGTCAAAATTCTATTAGTTTAGGGGGTTTTATGCTGTGTATCCACACTGTGGAACAATATCTAAGTATCGTGTTTGAAATCATAAATAAAATTCACAAATTTGTATGTATTTTAGGAAATAATCATAACAGTTGTACTTTAACGGATCATACAGAAGCAGGAATATCTGTGGTTTATTTAATTGATGCAAGTTCATTTGTTCTCAGCGAGTAAGATGCAGAGAATGAAACTTAGTATTGAATTAGAACGAAATATTTAAATAAACATAAAATGAAGTTATTTTAGTTTAACAAGGTTATTCTAAATAGTATATAATAAAACATGAACTTATAGAGAATCACAATCTCATTTAAAATTATTTAGAATGAAATTGGAAAACAAAAAAGTAAATTTTATAAAATCTGACATGCATGTCAAAACTTAGGTCTGAAAATCATATTTTGTGTAGAAACACTGTAAATCTACACAAAATGAATATAGAATGAAAGACTATTATCAGTATTTGCATTGCAGCGTGATTATTTTAGAAATAGTAAGTCCGTAGATTACAAAACACTGAATGACATTTTAAGTTTTCAGATATTTTCAAATATCATTGCAGAAAGGTGTTTTGTAAATGATATTTCACATCATGCAGAAAGAAAGGACTAATAGTATGATGTTAAATGTTTGTTGGCGTATCAATTTGTTTTAGTTTATAATATCAGTATTATGTCAGTATGAAAAACTGCAGTACGTTTTTAACTACTAGCATTTTGTGTTTATCATTGCTATTCATCTAAATGTATGAATTAGTATTTATTTGAGATTGAAATTGTTAATTGCAGTTATAAGTAGATTTTAAAAAGTATTTGTAATATGTCAATATATTTCGAGTAATTACAATTATTCACTTAATCCTGAAAAGTAGAATAAGAAAGTCATCAGGAAAATTAAAGAATTAAAAACAGTGTTCAATTAATGTAAAGAACAAACAAAACTGAATAGTTTAATAATTAAATAAAATTTAAGTTTTGAAATATTAGATCAAAATAGAAAAAATCAATTGAAATATTGGAAATTAACCCATTGAAACGACTAAAAATAACAAATCAGTTGATCAGACACCGCTGAACAGCGAGCTGCGAAAAATATTCATCCTCGAATAATTAATACATTGAAAAGAGAAGAAAAGTGGTGAGTAATTTGAAGGTTAGAAAATTACAATCCAGATATATTGATATCAAGAATAAATTGTAAAAGTTGATTAAATATAAGAAGTGAGTATACTTTGAAAGTATTACGAAGTAGATTATCCGGAAAGCAGATTTAGAAGAGGGAAGTATTTGTTAATCCAGTTAGCAAATTTATATGGTGAAGAAATTTTAAACGTCAAGCAAGTGATAGAAATACTTCAAGGAAATCTTGAAAATAAATTGGAGGTTAGAAACAAACGTGAATCCAGTAAAGAAGAAGAAGAAGAAGCCTAGAGAGGTTAAAAAGTCAGTCAAGTGACATAATATTTCAAGGATCATAATAACCAGTTAGAGGTTAATATAACATTACTCGAGTCGAAAGAAAGACAAGGTAAAGCTTTACAATATCAGAAATCCATGGTACATATTTATTTTAAATAAAGGCCATATTTATCATTTTAGTTAAGTTAGATTTTGTTATTTAAATTTGTTAATTACATTCCAAGTTCAAATTTGTTAATAAATTAATACTTTGTTCGTTCAATACTGAGTTTGATTTATTTAGATTGTTATCTTGATCGATGAGCATTTATTGAACCGACTTCGTTGGACCTTGAGTAAGAGTCATTCTATAGATTGTAGATAGTCATGCTAATGGTGTTCTATAGTCTATAATATTAACAGCTTTTAAGAAACTGTTTGGCGCCCAGTAAACTCATTTCAATTTAAGTATATGTTCCAGTTATTCTGGAATTGTATAATTTAGGTTATATTCTCTATATATTATTAGGATACGATGTGCTTAATGAAACGTTATATACACAATATCGCAACATACTTAACAATTGTAAGTATTTATAAGTAATAATACCCACTCGCAAGGATTCCTTTTGTGGGTTTTGCTTCATTTATTTATATATTATATATTATTTTTACTGAATACTGTTAAAATCAACACACTGTAAATTATGTGCTATTATATTAACGCTGTATGTAAATATATTGTAATGTTATTGTCATTCTTTTCGTAAATAAATATTATTATTATTATTATTATATTGACCATTACAACAACTGACAATAACATTACTTTCTGTCAATATTTCATAATAATATATAAACATAATAGACTGACTACCAAAAGTCACTAAGTACACAGTGGCGTGCGCAGAGTTCACAACTTATTATTCACAACAGTACTCAAGAAACTACCACTCAAAGAGTAGCAGCGCTGGTGAACATCATCAACGCCATCCTGAGACTACGTCATTTCCCCACCAAGTGGAAGAGAGCCGATGTCATCATGATTCCCAAGCCAGGTAAAAACCTAACCTTTCCTTCTAGTTACAGGCCCATCAGTCTTCTACCGGCGATGAGCAAAGTGGCAGAGAGGATCATCCTGAAGAGACTGAAAACCCTGACCGATGAGCTCCAAATCATCCTAGATGAGCAGTTCGCCTACCGACCCAAACACTCCACCGAGCTCCAAGTTCTCCGTCAAACGGAGTACATCACGGAGGGTTTCAACCAACGCCAAGTCACAGGAGCGATCTTCCTAGACGTAGCCAAGGCCTTCGACAGGGTTTGGCACGATGGTCTTCTGGCGAAAATGCTGTCGATGGGTTATCCTGTCGGCATCGTCAAGCTAGTGAGATTCTACCTTCACCGAAGGCAACTTCGTGTGAAGATCGCCGACGCGCTGTCCAACTACAGGCCAATGGAAGCAGGCGTACCGCAGGGATCGGTACTTTCCCCCCACCTGTTCACCATCTACACCTCCGACATTCCAAGATCCAACAGGACCTCTTTGGTGCTCTACGCAGACGACACCGCCATCATCGCAAGATCATGGAGTGCAAGACTTGCCACCCGCAACCTCCAGGAAGCAGCATCCCTTCTGGAAGAGTGGTGCAACAAGTGGAAAGTCAAAGTCAACGCAGAGAAGAGCAAAGCCATCCTCTTCAAGAGGGGGGTCAGGAAGCAAACCGCCACAGGATACGTCTCATGAATGGTGAAAACATCCAATGGCACGATACCGTCAAATACCTTGGCGTTATCATGGACAGAAGCCTGACGTGGAGACAGAACACGGAGGCGATAATACAGAAAGCGAGGACGAGGAGGACCCTACTCTACCCAATGATCGGTAGACAGAGTCAGCTCAACCTGAGGAACAAGCTCACGCTCATCAGGACCCTCATAGCACCTATTCTGACCTACGCTTCCGTTGCCTGGGGATACCAAGCAGCCACCTACCTGAAGAGGATACAGGCCGTGGAAAACGTCGCACAGATGTGCGCCGTGGATGCACCATGGTTTGTCAGAAACGCCAACATCTTCAGAGACCTGGAGTACACCCCAGTATGTGAAGTTATCCAGGCCAGAGCGAAGAACCTATACGCCCGTGCAGCAGAGCATGGAAATCCGCTGATCAGACAGGCGACTGATTACGACCCCAACGACGCTCCAAGGCTCAAGAGGCCGAAGCTCCAGATCCTGGACAATGGGTAAGTATATACTAACCTTTATCTTTCAGCCCGATCTTCAAGCCACGCCGCCAGGAGACAATGACCAAAACACCCAAATCACCCGATCCCGGGGGTACCAAGCAAACAACCAGCTCGGTACCCTTACCCTAGCCCGTGCCGGCCTCTGACGCTAAAGTAAAGCGTCTTAGGCCGAACTCATCCTTGAGCTACACGGCCCAAAACTTCCTTCCGACGATGTCGGAGCACATGATGCCACTTGGCACCCTGGGCTTCCGACTAGTCAAACACCCACATCCCTTCCCAACTCGGAGAGGGTTCGGCAACAGCCGTTCCCTCTCACGACAGTTGAGACGCTCCCGGGAGCCGACAAATGCCAGCGAAGAAAGAAAACCAAGAAAGAAGAGCGCCAGAAGAAACGACCCAGCGGGCAGGGTCCAACAGCCAGGACCAGGGAAGGTCTGCTAACATCCTCAGCACCGTCCGCATTTGCGGGGGGGGGGTATGGGGAAAACAGCAGGCCCACCCCTTACGAGGCCGGTCCAGGTCTACAGCGATGATTGGGGCAAAGAGCTACAAGGTCGACCCCTAATCATCCGACACCGTCATCAAAGCCAAAGGATATTGGCGCGTGCCTCTCCATTTAGCTGTCGACGTTGGAACCGTGCACATCTACAATAACGTGCTCAGAGGGAGCTTATACCTCCTGGTGCACGCCGGAGGTGGATGCTGATGGCTTAAAATTAATGTTTATGATAATATGCACTTATAATACTAAGAAAATCTTAAAGTTACCTAAAATTACTATATTAAATTTGGCTGAGAGCCTGATATGAAATGTTATAGTGGTAAAGCTGGCCACAGTTAGATATAATTAAAACTAGATTCAAAGGGGAGTATGTTTCATAGGTCCTAAGTAAAATTAAATAATTTTTTGTGGCTTTTCTAGCCTGGGCTTAGGGCCCGATGACACTGAGTCGGCGAACGCATAACTTCAAATATCAATCGGGGCCAGTATACCGGCATGGTGGCACTCGACCTCGAGAGAGCATTTGATAAAGTATGGCACCCGGGGCTACTTTATAAACTTATACTTGCTGGCATCTCCACACGACTTATTAAAATAATCGCATCGTACATCTCCAACCGAAAATTCAGAGTGGCCATCAATCAAACATACTCATCCATTTTACCTATATTCTCGAGGTCCCGCAGGGCTCCGCCCTGGGTCCCATATTGTATAACCTGTACACCCATGATATACCAACCCCTACTGACATCAGACACACCCTATGTCTCTACGCAGACGATATAGTGGCGTGTGTGAGTCGGAAAAAAACGCGAAAATGGTAAATATTTTGAGCCGGAATGAAATTACCTCCCCTCCCCCGTTTTCGATGATGCTGAACACGATAGCGGTGTCAGAATTTCTCTTTGGGGTTGCACAACCCCTCAAACAGGCCAAAAACCACCCGCGATTTAATAGGTTTCTCTTCAGAAAATAGTACTTTCCTCCCGTTTTTAAGGATGCTGAGCACGGTGGTGGTGTTCCCCATCGCGTCCGACCCCTACCAACTCCTCCACCAGCCAATACTCGCTACCGAAAGGGGTGAATTTTTTTCTCGGATTATCAGCGGCAAATATATATTCCCCCCGTTTTCAAGGATGCTGAGCACGGTAGTGGTGTTCTCCATCGCGTCCGACCCCTAATAACCCCTCCACCGGCCAATACTCGCCCCCAAAAGGGGTGAATTTTTTTTCCGGATTATCAGCGGCAGATATATATTCCCCCAGTTTTCAAGGATGCTGAGCACGGTGGTAGTGTTCGTAATCGCGTCCGGCCCGTACCAACCCCTCCACCGGCTAATACTCGCCCCCGAAAGGGGACCCCGGACTTTAGCTTTAAGTAGTATAACGTTATATTTAGGTATCAATTATTGTAATTTAAGAAAAGACACTGTAGCAATTTGATTTCATGCATCGTAATAAATGTTCACAATTATTTATATGTAAATATAAAAGTATGTAACAATTATTCAACAGGACTACTGGCGGTATTTGATGATATTTTTTCAGATGAACGGGAAACAGAGGACATTACAACCAAGAAAATAAGATTATTCTTCCCGTAAACAGCAACACCGAAAACGGGGAGGGGAGGGAAATACATATTCCGAAAAAAAATAAAAAATTCACCCCTTTCGGGGGCGAGCATTGGCCAGTGGAGGGGTTGGTAGGGGTCGGACGCGATGGAGAACACCACCACCGTGCTCAGCATCCTTGAAAACGGGGGGGAATATATATTTGTCGCTGATAATCCGAAAAAAAAAATTCACCCCTTTCGGGGGCGAGTATTGGCCGGTGGAGGGGTTGGTAGGGGTCGGATGCAATTACGAACACCACCACCGTGCTCAGCATCCTTGAAAATGGGAGGAAAGTACTCTTTTCTGAAGGGAAATCTATTAAATCACGTTTAACCACTCTAACCCTCTAACCCCAAAGAGAAATTCTGACACCGCCATCGTGTTCAGCATCCTCGAAAACGGGGGGGGAGGTAATTTCATTCCTGCTCAAAATATTTACCATTCGTCCGACTCACACACGCCAAAACTGCCAAAACTGGGGGTTGCTGGTTAACCCCAGCAAAACTCAGGTTATACACTTTACTAGAAAACAAAAAATACCTAAAGAAAAAATCATAATCAACAATACAACTTTGAATTGACAACAAAATATAGAATACCTCGATCTGATTCTGGATACAAAAGTATACTTTAAAAAACACATTGAAAATTTCATCTCTAAATACAGAAAAAGAATGACAATAATGTATCCCATATTCAAATCTGCTCCTATTCGCACTTCATTCTTACCATACAAAACATACTTAAGACCCATAATAACCTACGCTTCCCCTATATATTATCCTCTTATTAGCAGAACACAACAACTCCGACTCCAAACCCTACAAAATAAGACCCTAAAAATATGCCTTAACCTTCCCTATCGCACATCCACGCATTTCATACACAACATAACAGGCACCCATCTCCTCTCTAATTTCATTCTCAAACACCTCATCCCTAACTTCGCCAACGAATTACTCCAGATAAATAATCCCACACTACAAGACCCACTTACACCTAAATTTCATAATGCTCACTAAACTATATATACAACCCATAACACACTAATTTGTTATTAGAAAAGATGACCATAAAAAAATATACAAAACATACTCACTAAACAAAAGATACTGACATGGTCCACATCATATACTATGGCAAGCGCCTAACAGGCGGAAACCAATGCACCCAGCAAACAACGGGGCAAAGACTTTCACGTTCCTGGAGTCACTTCGCTCAGTTGTGTCTACCTTGTAGATACGAGTAGAAGTAGGCAGGAAACCGCTTGTCCACCAGACCGACTGTGAGGAAGTAAGTAGCTGGGATTTTGGTAAGCAACTTGGCTGGTGCGAAGTGCTGTAGTTATAAATTGTATTTTGTTTTTATTTTTCAGCTAAGGCGTCCGCCGCTTTGCAATGTTCCCAAACTTTCTTAGTTATTCAGTTAGTTGCGGGGACGTTGAATGTGGCAAATATTTGCCGGCCACAACTAAGCTACTTTTAGCAAGGAAGTGGATCGTTGTCACCGAGTCATAGGACTCGGGAGGTATCTGGAGACGTCTAGAGGGGTATTTTGTGAAGGGAACCATTCCCTGTGTACCAGTCGTTATTACTGGGAGTTTTTGGGTAAAAGGTGGGTTCCGGGATTTTCCCTCTGGCCTAGTTATTCGACCAGTCAGTCACGTTGGCCCTCTGGACACCCAAAATACTGTCCGTACTGCCGACCTGCGTATTTTGCAGTTTTATTTTCTTGGGGTTATTATTAAGCACTAGTCGTTATTACTGGGAGATTTTTGGTAGAAGGTGGGTCCCGTGATATCCCCTCTGGCCTAGTTATTCGACCAGTCAGTCACGTCGGCCCTCTGGACACCCGAAACACCGTTCGTACTGCCGACCTGTGTATTTCCAGATTTTGTTTCCTTTATTATTTATTTTACTTTATTTACTATTATTAACCACTGACTGCCATCACTTCTAGTATACACCAAATCCTAAATTTTACTCTTACCAGCTTGCTTTACTTATTTTCCCCTATCTACCACTATTTAACCCCCACCCCTTCAACGGAGGCATCTCAAAATATAAACTAGTTGCATATGTCGTTATAATACATACGTGTACCAATTTTCAAGTAAATATTTCAATTTTATTTTATCAACCCCTATAATAATGGAGTAGGGGTGGTGGGTGGGTTGAAAATATTAGAAAAAAATCTGAGGCGTTGGCATCTAGTACATGCACCTAATTTCAAGTACTCGTATCAGCTTGCTTTACTTATTTTCCCCTATTTAACCCTATTTAACCCCCAACCCATCAACGGAAGCTTCTCAAAGTATAATCCAGTTCCAGATATCGTTATGATATATACGTGTACCAAATTTAAAGTGAATATTTCAATTTTATTTTATCAACCCCTTTAATAATGGAGTAGGGGTTGTGGGGGTTGAGAAACATTATAAATAATCTGAAATTTTGGCTTCATACATCGAAGATTCTGTACTATTACCAGCTTGCTTGCTTGCTTAACTTATTTTCCCCTATTTACCCCTATTTAAATTCAAATGAATATCTCAATTTCACTTCATCAACACTTTAATAATTGAAAAATATAATAAAAAAATTTGAATCTTTAGCTTCTAGTACACACACCGAATTTCTAGTTTCTGTACTTTCAACAACTTGCTTTACTTATTATTCCTCTATTTACCCCTATTTAACCCCAACCATTCAACGGAATCATCTCAAAATATAGTAAATAATAGTAAATACGTGTACCAAATTTAAAATGAATATCTCAATTTTATTTTATCAACCCCTTTAATAATGGTGGTGGGGGGTTGAAAAATATTAAAAAATCTGAGGCTTTCTGTGAGTTTCTGTATTCGTACCAGCTTGCTTTACTTATTTTCCCCTATTTATACCTATTTAACCCCCAGCCTTCAATGGAATCACCTCTATAATACATACGGGTACCAAATTTTAAACAAGTATGGTGGGGGTTGAAAAATATTATAAAAAAATCTGAGGACTTGGCTTATAGTACATACATCAAATTTCAAGTTTCTGTACTCTTATCAGCTTGCTTTACATATTTCCCCATATTTACCCCTATTTACCCCCAACCCTTTACTGGATATCTCCAAAAAACAATCCAGTTCCAGATCTTGTTATAATATATAGGCATACAAATGAAGTCAATATCTTAAACTGTTCCGGAGAAAGCGTGCGGACAAAAAAAAGTTACAGACAGACCGACAGACAGAAAATTTTTGTTTGCTCAAATTTAAAATCTCGACGTTTCGTGACATTCTATACCTATTTCAAGAAAAAAAAAATTGAAATTTTTTTTACGATTACTATACTTTGTGAATGTGGATGTAATTAATACCAGGATGTTCCGTTCAATCCAAATCTCAAAATTATTATACTAAGGAACAGATCCCTGTCTCAACGTTTCTACTACCTCCAATTAATGTTTCAAAATTCGAAAAGCAAAACCGACCCCTAAAACTGACAAGGATGTCGAGGATGTAGAAGTCTATCCCACTTGGAAGAAGTCGAACTACAAGACGACCTCCATTCTACTCTATTCATTAATCATCATAACAATTTTATCTGTTCTAGCAATCCTTTAGTTCTACCTAAAGAACTATATACTGGGCCTTGGAGTCTTCACTCGCCTCAAACAAGGATTTGGAGAACCTCCCTTAGACTCCAAGACCGATGTCAACCCATCGTTGCCATTCTAAAGGTGGAGGAATAATGTGTATCGCTTATCACTATCTTTATTATTTTAATAACGTTGTTTCCTATCTAATTTTTTATTTTACTTGCCAAAGCTAATACTATTTATTTGACATACAACATGCTTCATATTTTTTATCAATTTCCTTAATGTTGTTTACGTCGATATCCAATTATATAAATATGTGTAAAAAGCCATTTGAAACATAAGGAATTTATACTGTCAAACTGTGCAGTTGTTCCTGATGAAAGTAAAAGTTACTTTTTGCACGTTGCTGTTTTGCTCCCACCTATTACTAACGTGTTAATTTTTTTTGCATATTCATTTTGTTTTTGATGAAATGTTACTAAAAAATTCACAATCGCAATCCTTGCAATCATCAGGACATTGGAAATGATAACACTATAAAACATAAAGTTTTTCAACTTTTTCAACTTTTTCCGGACTCGGCTTCGCCTCGTCCGGAAATAGCACGATCCACTACACCGCTGTATTTCCACCTTAAATGAAAACTGGTAACTTAACCCCCAGTGATATATGCAACCCATGTTACATTTGCGTATATCAGCCGTTGCATATACGCAGTCTCACTCGACCGCGACACTGCTGCATTTCCACCTTAAATGAAAACTGGTAACTTGACCCCCTGTGATACATGCAACACATATTACATTCGCGTATATCAGCCGTTGCATATGATAGTCTCAGTCGACCGCGACACATTACTTTGAAATAAAGAGATATTATTATTATCACTAAATTTGTACAACAGACAACCTATGTCAGTTAGTTGCAATTCTAACATATCATTTATTTGCAAGCAGGCACCTATTTGTAGCAAGCTGTACACTTTTGCGTTCTATCGTCAGTATCGCCGTACAACTTTTAGGTAATCTCCCGACATGGTAGGTGATGTAATTGGCAAGCGCAGCAAGTCGATAGTAGCGGCCTTTTCGGCAGCCGTGTACAAATTGTTGCTTGAATAATATAAAGTCATCATTTCAGTCTGTGACGTCAGACGCAGATGTTATGTAATAAATATAAGTAAAGGCAGATCAAATTTTAATTCGCTACTTATTGATTAATCAGTAAACATTAAATTAAATCGCAAAATAAATCATCTGCCAAGGATATTTTCGAACAAAAACAATTAGTGTCATTGTAAGTGTTGGCCAGTTTATTAGCATTTTCTAGCTCGAGAAGTGTATATGTAGATGAGCGTATAAATATCGGATGCTCAGTGGATTCATAAAAAATAAAATCGATTACAACAAATCTCAAGAGTAAGTGAGCCTACTGGTCTTCTCTCTACTGTGCCGCGACACCGCTGTCTTTTGACCTTGAACAAAAATTGGTAACTCTACCCCATATAAGAAAACATAAACATTTCCAATGTTAAAAGTTTTGAAAATTATTCTTTAACCCTTTTGGAGGGTGAAACTGTTATTGAACCAAGCAAAACGATCCATTTGAAAAAATATCCAATTTACTATAAAAGTAAATGCAGACAAAAATCCCATGAAAAATTAATATTTAAACCAGTAGAAAGACTTCTAAACACCTTCGGCATCATATTAAATAGAAATCTACGTAAAAAATTATTTCACTAAAAATGACCAAAATTTTTCATCTAGAGGACGACGGTCAATCGCCTTTGGGCTCCGTCGTTCGAATTTTCAAAAGTACTAAAAAAAATTTTCAAGTTGCACGGAACGGAAAACCGCTTTGCCCGACGAACTTTTCGAAAGTACCACGAATTTGGTTTTTCGAAAGTACAACGAATAAAATCGCATAAGACGGAAAACTGCTCCGCAATTTTTTGAAAATCTCGAAAATTTATTTTTATAAAAATACAATAACAAGACGTAAATAGAGCAGAAAATCGCCCCTCAAGATGAATTTTTCGAAAGTATCACGAATTTGGTTTTTCGAAAGTACCACAAATTTGGTTTTTCGAAAGTACCACGAATTTGGTGGTTCACAAGTCGAAATCCTGAGTCAGGATGTAGCTATTTTAAACGTCAAAATTTAGGAAAAAATCGATGGGACGGTTTTTCCAATAAATACCAAAACCCTCATTTAATATTCCTCAAAGGGTTGGAGCATAATCCTCATACAAAACCCCAAAAACGTACAGAAAAATAGTCAAAGAATTCAAAGTCGGAGGGTCGATTCCGACAAACCCAAAATACTTTTTATCCCGGCTCAGGAGGACAACGCCATACTAATCGCTCGAAGGCGAGTCGACGGAAAACAAAGTATATTAGTATTCGAGGCCGTTAGTACGTTTATAAAAGAAGGAAAACCATCGAACTCACATGGATAGCTTCTTTAAGCATCCTGACAATCACTTCGATAATTTTAATGCAAGATTCAAAGTACATAATTTTCAAAAAGTTTCGCATGCATTTTACAAATATTACTAATTGGGATTCTGAACCTTTTTGTACAGTCGATTGTCATAGTTCTCTCGAGGCTGGATGAGATACACTCCTACGGGAGGTAACGGCTTGCCGAGTGGTGGTGCTCTTTGATGTTTGCCTTATACACATTAGCTAAGTATTGAACATTTATATTTTTTATATTTTATGAATTATTTCAATAAATGAGAATATGTTTTGAATTCGATATCTTATTGATCCACTAATTATAAGATTTGTGACCGACGTGCGATTCTGTGGCGTGAGTCGGACAATTACTTTCCGCGGGTCACCTTTGATAGAATAGAATCCATCGACGGTCTTAATTATTAAGAAGTGTTTCTGAGAAAGTGCTAATTATAAGACATATTCATTAAAGGTGCACCGCCCGACATAAGATTTCGACGGAGAGAGCAGACTGTAGCAATCACAGTAAGTATAATTTTGTCTATTTTCGTCTTGGGGAGTCTGAAGGGTATCTTGAATCCCCCTTGTCAGTAGAGTTGATCAGTATCGTAGCGGCGATACGGCTCCGGTCTACATTATATAAAATCCTTGTCGTGTCCATCAGACCAAACGATACTAGGTTCATCTACAAAACCACCCTAAATCGAAATAAAAAAATATGAAAAATATTTTAGTAATATTTCATTAAATATAAAATGAAAATGCAAAAGGGAAAAAAATTAACACGCTTTTTAAAGCCTGCTTCAATTTAAAGGTAGGAGGAGGGTAACATTACCCCCTTAATGTTTAAGAATAATATACTTTTGCTCGACAGCCCCATTCAACCAAATTTGAAGAAAAAAGTAGTAGAAAATATGAAAATTATTACCAATTCCTTTCATTTTAAGTCGATATAGGGGTGGTTTTAACCCTCTCTGATTATTTCAAATCAAATAATTCGATTATTTTTGGTATAAATCAATCATCCTTGCAAATTAATATTAAAAAAAGAGAATTTCATAGGATCCTTTTTGATTTCTATTAAAAAAAACGCAAAAAACCCTCCAAAAAGGGGTGTTCTCTGCGTTTTTAGGGGTGTTCCCTAACTTTTAGGACTGCGGGACCCCGATTTTCGTAAGAGACCCAAAAGTAGTTTCAGATCGGTGTTCTTTCCTGCACACTTTCGTGCGTTTTGAATGGAGTATTGGTTTGATCCCTTTACAGCGTCCTAACACCTCTCCAAAGAAACAAAATTTAAGAAATGAGTAGAGAAAATTGTTCGCAATAAAATGATCTGCAAAAAACATTTGATTTGTTTTTTCAATAAAATCAATGGAAAAAAGTTATGTATGTGTTAAGTTTACGGTAAGAAGTATCTAGACCAATATTGCAGACCAATTCTCTACAGAAAAAGTCCTAAAAAATTTTTTTGTGAGACTTACGGTTCGGTTCTCAAGATATCGCAGAAAAACTGTTTACGCCCCCTTCTTCAAGATGGGGGGGTGGCCAAATGGTGAG
Organism: Stenurella melanura; assembly: GCA_963583905.1. Lineage (NCBI taxonomy): Eukaryota > Metazoa > Arthropoda > Insecta > Coleoptera > Cerambycidae > Stenurella > Stenurella melanura. The sequence continues at coordinate 94,017,748 of OY757312.1, forward strand.
ACCTTCAGTCCCGAAAACCGAGATTTATACTTACATTGGACCTCCCTACACATCAAAACAATAAAATCTTATCCTGTCCAAAATGCAAGGTTCGGACTAAATTTTGGACTAATTGTCAAATTTTGATAACATGCCATTTGTGATTGTGGTTATACAATATTATTACTAAGAGAGTTGAAAGGACCCCGCACAATTCTTATGGAAAATGGCTCCCAGCTAAATCGGCTGAAACAAGTATATTGTAGATAATATCTTCCCGATAAAAAGTTCCCATGAGCACAAGGTCGTAAAATGGACAGTTTTCCAGATATCGGTGTGCAAAGGGGGTGCTCATTTCTTGTGGGAAGTGGCCCACAGTGAAATTAACTGAAGTCGATATATATTATTCCTCTCGAACTCCTGATCAATAAATCTCATGAGCACATGGTCGAAAAATGGGCAGTTATCGAGATATCGAGGGTGCAAAGGGGATGCTCATTTCATTCGCTGGAATCGATATATGTTATTCCTCTCGAAGTCCAGATTAAAAGTTCTCATGGTCTGAAAGTGGACAGTTTTCCAGATATCTGGGATTGCAAAGTCGGATTTGCACCCCCGATATCTCGAAAACTATGCAATTTCCGACCTTGTGTCCAAGAAAACTTTTGATCAGTAGCTCGAGAGGAATAAAACATATTGGTTCCAGCTAATTTCACGCTGAGGCCACTTCCCATAAAAAATGGGCACCCCCTTTGCACCCCCGATATCTCGATAATTATCCGTTTTTCAACCTTGTGCTCATGAGAACTTTTGATCAGGAGTTTGAGAGGAATAACATACATCGATTCCAGTTAATTTCACCGGGGCTGGGGGCCACTTCCCACAAGAACTAAGCACCCCCTGTGCACCCCGATATCTGGAAAACTGTCCATTTTACGACCTTGTGCCCATGAGAACTTTTGATCAGGAAGATATTATCTACAATATAATACAATTGTGCGGGGTCCTCTAATTGGTCTATAGGTTCAAGTTCCAAAATATGTTTAATTAGAGTTGAGTATCCGTATCCATAGCCCTCTTCCTTATTATTTTCTACATTCTCATTCATGTAGCAAGCTAAAGTAATTCAATTTACGAAGTGAGGTATTAAAAGTGTTGGTTTGTTACTGATGCGGGTCACTACTAGGAGCGCTAGTGTCCTCTGGGATCTCAACTGATTACACAGGCCCACAAAAAAAAGTCCTGATAAGGAAAAAGGAAGTACCTTCTGGTACGTTTTTCGGTGTGCTAAAAACGAATCTCAGGTCAGAACTAACCCATTCACCCCAGCACACCCTAGCACTCCCCCAAATGATCAAATTTTCACATCATATAAAAACTCAAAATAAATATTTCATTCTACGTTTTTCGGTGTGCTAAGAACGAATCTGAGGACATAATTTACCCATCACCCTTAGATTTCGCCCCAGCACTCCCCAGAACCGCCCCAAAAGGTTAAAATGTTAGTTTATATAAAAATTGAAAATAAATATCTCATTCTACGTTTTTCGGTTTGCTAAGAACGAATCTGGGGTCATTATGAGCACACCGAAAAACGTAGAATGAGATATTTATCTTGAATTTTTATATGATGTAAAAATTTGACCATTTCGGGGGGTGCTAGGACGTGCTGGGGTGAAATCTAAGGGTAGTGGGTCAGTTCTAACCTGAGATTCGTTTTTAGCACACCGAAAAACGTAGAATGAGATATTTATTTTGAATTTTTATATGATGTGAGAATTTGACCATTTGGAGGGTTCTAGGGTGTGCTGGGGTGAAATCTAAAGGCAATGGGTCAGTTCTGACCTGAGATTCGTTTTTAGCACACCGAAAAACGTAGAATGGGGTATTTATTTTGAATCTTTATATGATGTGAAAATTTGAGCATTTGGGGGGTGCTAGGGTATGCTGGGGTGAAATCTAAGGGTGATGGGTCAGTTCTGGCTTGAGATTTGTTTTTAGCACACCATACTTCACCTTTCTGCATCAGGACTTTTTTCTTGTGTCTGTGTTATTATTGTGCTCGCGAAACTCAAAAATATGTATTGTCTAACATAAAATCTGGGTTCCTTTAAAATATTACCAGCTGTTATAATAATTATCACTCACAAAACTTATGGATATAAAAACACGTATAAAAAAATAAATAAATATTTTATTTTACCTTTTTAATTAAGTCAGTTAATTGATATTTAAGGGAAAAATATTTTTATGTTCAGGATGCAGAACACAGCCGATAGTTATTATAATCGACATATTCAATTTCAAAATTATCGACTAATATTAAAATAAATATGGCAATTAAAATAAAATAAAACAAATTGAAATATTATTTTAATACTTTTTACCATGTTTAATAAATATATAGCGATTATATTGTTTCTAATGAACACTAGACATAGTACTCCTGGTTATCGAAAGAATGCAAAGATTTCATTAATATTTTTACATATAGTTTTTCCTTTAGTTCTCATAGATAGTTTTTCTTTCCGCTGTTTGCAAAATCCTATAAAGAATATGTTTCATTAATCAAAATTGGTTTCCATTGATAAGAATCAACCATGACATCTAGTGGAGTGGAAGTGATATATTAATTCTATTTATATGGCGTACCACACGGACTATATTAGATAACACGGTTTTCGAAAAGTTACGGGCTGGTGTTTTTGAAGATTAAATTTGTTTAAAAGTTGTTATTTATAGTATTAGGGAACGTGCATATGTGTGTTAAAGCTAAAAGACCTAAATAAGTATCATAATCTAACTTTCCCAATAGGCCTTCTCAAAATTATTACCTACTTTCAGAACATAATAAGGATTATACAAGATATTTATGAGGCACAAAACATTCGAAATGCATAGTTGAAGAGTAGAATGTATTGAACACAGGAAAATAGAAGCTGGACAGTGCCCTATTCACTGTGTTAGCAATCTGGTGCGCGTTTAATTCCGATCCTCACGAAATTAAAGAGACTGTGAATAGTTCAGCAAAAATTAAAGATAGGCATGGCGTATGTGAAGCCAGTATTAGCCAATGACTCAAGCATTTTTTGGCGCATTTTACTTTTCATAAAAACAATGAATGATTTATGCAAATTTCACAAACAGCTATTAAATATGTCTGCTCAGAACAGCTCTCTGCGATAACTATAATATTTCAGCCTTTTTTCTGGAATGCATTAAAAGTGCAAATAAATTGAATAAGTGTTATTTTTCATTAATATTTCTTTTAAAAAGAACCTTTCAAAAAATATCCCGTATAACTCATCACTAACTTAACTCCCAAAACATGATAACAAAATTAAGATTTTGTAGTGGCTTCATCAATTATTTATACCAAACCCTGCTTTTGTAAGCTAATTAGCTTCCAAAAGTCACCAAAATATGTAATAATTTTTTTTTAATGTTGAGGTTACTCCAAGGGGCAGTTTGTGAGAGAATAATTTTAATGGGTATTTTTAATAGATATTGATGACTCGCTTACTATAAATTTTACAGAAACTTATTACTTTTATTAGTTTTCGAGATAATAGCGGTACAAATAGATTTGAGAGGGAATATAGCAACATTTACTAAGAGTGACATTCTCTAGAATATCTTAAAGGGTTCCTCAAATTGTCCTCTGCGACACTCGGACTTCCTTGAGATATCTTGAGCAACTCGCCATTGATCCTTGTCTTTAAGCTCTTCATGGAATGTCCGCCTTAATACATCACAAGGATATATAAAAGTGTTTCCGCAGGTTGTTCTCAGTACATCTATAACGGACTCACTTGGACTCTCTGGGGATATACCGTGCAAATCTTAAGATACCCAGATAGCATTTTTTACTATTCCACTAATGTACATTTTACATTCTCAATGTGCTAATTACATTCTGCATTTGCAATATGTGTTCCTCTAACATTCACATATAAATGATATTTTTATATTAGGTTTACTAATAATATAAATATACATGAGATATGTATCGAATACACACAAAGTTTATATTCATAGTCGCATGTACTATATACCAGGGAACATTCTTCCTATATTGAAACGTTAAATTTTCTTAAGTTTAAATAATGCGAATCAATTAAATTTAACTACTCTAATAGTTCACAGAAAAAGACACAAACAATGGTAGAGCAATTTTTTTTAGGGATAACCACAGTTACATTTGATTTATCTGCCTTTGTTAGGATTAAGTTATTATCTTTAAGTTTGTTCCTAATGGATTTAATAGTTAAAGCGTCTAAATTATTTGGTCTTCTATTTTTATTTTCATTTAATTTAATGGATATTTTTGTCTTTAATACCTGTGCGTTATGGACACAGGTATTAAAGACGAAAATATCCAATAAATTAAATAAACATAAAAATACAAGACCAAATAATTTAGATGCTTTAACTGAAAGATCCATTAGGAACAAATTTAAAGATAATCCTAACAAAGGCAGATAAATCAAATGCAACTGTGGTTATCTCTAAAAAAGGCGATGACAAAATGCAAGTTTTCATTCGGTCTGAACTAACAGAAATCAAAAAATACCCTACCGTTAACTTTCAAATAAAAGCTAAACAATTTTTATATGAAAACAATAGTTTATTTAATAGCTCCGAAAAATATAAATTAATCTGTCTGAACCCTCGCGCACCAAGACTGTACGGGCTAATTAAAAACCATAAAGGAAATACTCCTATAAGATCCGTCGTATCATATGTCAATAGCCCCATTTATAAGTTAGGAAATAAAGCAAACACGATTTTTATAAACATAATAAATTTTCAACCTAAATATACCATAAGAAATTCAATTGAACTTTCTAAAACATAGTCAGATCGCGATATTCCATATCTTTCGATGTTTCAAACATGTTTTCAAATATTCCTGTCGAAGAATGTACATAATCTTAAATATTTTGGATAAATCTCACGTTAACACTACCTATTCAGAAAAACGAATTAATGTTAGATCTATGTCTTAGTTAAAATTATTGCCAATATAATAACAGATACTTAACTCAAGATGCAGGTTTGGAAATGGGCTCCCCTTTGAGTCCTCTTTTAGCAGATATCTTTATGTCACATATAGAAGATACAATATTGAAATCACAGCTAGGTATAAATCATATAATATTTTGGTACACATATGTAGATGACGTTATAGCCTGCTTCACAAGTTCACAAAGACAATTAAATGCAATCCTAAATTTTATTAACCGTATCCATCCCAAGATCAAATTCACAGTCGTGGTAGAAAAGGATGGCAAAAGAAACTTTCTGGACCTAACGCTAATACACAACAAGAATAAAATAAATTTTGAAATTTTTCGGAAACCCATTTTACAGATACTTACCACTATTCCAAATTCCTCATTCAGTCCCAATTGCACATAAATTAGCAGCTTATAATTCAGTGATACATAGGGCTTTGTCGTTACCTCTCTCACAAGCCACCATAGAAAAATAATTAAAAGTCATAAAAACAATAGCAATTAACAACGGGTTCCTAGAAAAAACAATACAAAATGTAATTCATAAAAAGCAGTACAAATTAGCCTGTAACAGCATCTATCCCCCTATTAAGGAATGTGAGAGTAAATTTGTGTCTTTGACATATTACACTAACATTTCACAGAAAATTGCAGGCATATTGTCACATCATAATGTTAAGGTTTCCTTTAAAACACAAACAAAAGTGTCATTTATATAATGCAAAATATAAAGTAGAGAAATTCAAAATTCAGGAGTTCATAAATTTTCATGTTCGGAGTGTAATGCCTTCTATATGGGTCAAACTGATCGGTCCTTTGAAGCACGATATAAAGAACATCTACGCTCTTTCAGACCCCAAAAAACAGACTCCACTTTTTCAAACCATTTGTGTTAGAATCAAATCATCATTTTCCAGATATAAGTACTCTTGATATATTACACCTACAAAATAAAGGTTTTAAATTAAGAAATTGATTGAGGAAGCCGTTACTCTGTGGTAATTCATAATTATAACTGAATCGAGTAAAACACTACTATGTTTTTTACCACTATATTTGCACAAAACGTGACTGCAGTTTCAACCCTTTAGGCCATTTTCAAACGATGATTCAACTAATATTTCTAGTATTCGTATGTATATAACTTGCATTTCATTCTTAGTTGAATCATCGTTTTGGAGAAAAAAAATAAACAAAAATATCGCAAATTTTCAATAAAATCTTTTGAGAATCTGCTGGAATATTGAGGTAGGTTTAGATCGTCACGCGTGTCTTTGCCTATGATACTCAATATTTGTGTAGATAGCTATAAAATGTCGGCGGTCTTTAGCGGTACGGTAAATAAGATGAAAGACGTCGACGTTTTCTGAGTGTTTAGTAGATCTGATCTGAAGAAAACTATACTCTGACTCTCCCGTGTGCAATATTTTAGTTTCTGTGGGTGTTTCGTAATGTACAGTGTACACACGTCCAACCCGCCGTTCGTTGTTTTTGTTATTTTCGAATTTCGGGTCGCTATGTATTTATAGTGAAGATTTATTTTATTGACTTTATCGTTTAAGTCGTTAAATTCTTGATTACGTACACACAACTTACTTGTTCGTTCTCTTTGTATTCCGTTTTGGATTTTGGACCAAGTTTTCTTTTATTTTTCTTTATTAACAATGTTAGTTGATAGTTTATTGTTTAGTGTTGAACGGAGTACGTATGTCCTTAATTCGACGTACCGAACTGTGTATTGATGCAGATGCAGATTTCGAATAATTTACTTAGGTAAGCTTTTAACCCAGGACACTCATTTATGTTACAAGCGTTAATAGATCACATTTAAATATTCTAAATTATAAACATTATCCAATATTTGTTCCAAATTAAAAGACACACATGTAAATAAATGCTCTGTTTAAACTTCTACGGCCATTATTTGCTTGCATAAAAGATAACGAATTATTTACCTCTTTATAATTGCCTCAGTTCGGTTGAGGCGGTCCATCAAAGGCGGTCGATGATCCAAGGCCTTTGCACTTTTGTATGACAATTTAAAAGTTGTATAATTGGGAACTACAAGTTCATTGGCCAAGAAAAGCAGTGGTTCTCAATTATTTTCTACATTAATATTAAAAAAATATTAAAAAGGTTGACCTAGGTCAAGTGCCCCTAGAGGGAAAAGTCATAAAGGTTTTTTTTTGGTCTAGTCGATCTACCAGTTTTTTTTAATGACATGAAACTAATTACACCCTGTATAGTGGTAAAAAACATAGTAGTGTTTTACTCGATTTCGTTTTAAATTAAATTTATTGGAATCGTTAGAAATTTTCAAATCAAGCAAAACCCCAGGTAATTACTTACTTACCTAATGACCAGTTAGACCTATATAACACAACCTACTTTAATATATTTAATTCATAATCCTTTATTTCTTTTCCTCTAGTTCTGTTAATTTTAAATCCCCTACACCGTTGTAATAAAACTAGATAAATAATGTAAATTATAAATAGCTTAGGTTTTCTCTTGTGTTCATTCATTTACTTGAGTCGCTTTGAAGATGATACGTTGAAGTATCGAAACTATAGTAGCGTTAAGTTACAATAAATTACAGTGGTAGAAACAAAATAAGTGTTAATAAATCATAACTATTATAGATTTTAAATCGTTCGTCAAAATTGTAGGTATGAAATATCATTTAAGTTTTTAATTCAGACTTTAGACTCATTGTGATAGAACATTAAATAAGGTAAGCAGGTATATATTTTCTGAATATTAAAACAATCGTTTTATATAACAATATTTTTGTCTTGGTGTTTGATCTAGTTACTTTTATAAATCACGCGGGAAAGATTATGTTATAAGTCAACTGACCGAGAATAACGTCACTTTGCATATGCAATCAACTTAAATTTTATGCTTTTACTGAAGTAATCTCAGCACACGGGGTCTAATAATACACGCAAAAATTATAGCAATGCGATCGAAATTAAAAGATTCCTGTGCACACACCAAGTAAACCAATATTAAGGAACTTTTATTCGTTACAGAGTTCTACATTCTACAGATTTTTATATTTATCTGTATGCGTTGAGTGGATAATAAAAATTGTAGCTTATTATTCAACCCTTCTTAAATTTACTGTGCTCAATTACATTAGTGGCTATCAGCATTTTTCCGAGTAGGTATTTCAGATTTAAAATGATTATTTAATTACATTTTATCGTTTAGGTATATTTAGATTTCCGTTTTTCTATAATACAATTTTTATACATTTTTTACTTCCCTCGCATACCGAAGGGAAGTATAGTATTCGAGAAAAAATCACCCTTCGAGATTTTTTCGGATTCTCACGTTTCAGATCACGGAGATTACGAAAATATAGGTTTTTTTAATTCCGTCTGTCTGTCTGTCTGTCTGTCTGTCCGTCCGTCCGTCCGTCCGTCCGTCCGTCCGGCCTGCCTGCCTGCCTGCCTGCCTGCCTGTCTGTCTGTCTGTCTGTCTGTCTGTCTGTCTGTCTGTCTGTCTGTCTGTCTGCCTGTCTGTCTGTCTGTCTGTCTGTTGGTGCATTTACTAAAAAACTACTTGACGGAGAGCAGTCAAATTTGGTAGGTAGTTGACGCTACTGTCAGCGCAGAAATGGAAAATATACAGGGTGGACCGTCTAAATGGAATAAATAGTGAAACAAATTTTTTTTTGCTCAAATTTAAAATTTCCACGTTTCATGACGCGCTAATCCTATTTCGGGAAAAAAAAATTTTGAAAATTCTTTTCACCATTTTTGAAAAAATTTTTACTAAGATGAAAAAAGTTGTTTTTGCTCAAATTTAAAATTTCTACGTTTCATGACACGCTTAACCCATTTCAGGAAAAAAAAAATTGAAAATTTTTTTCACCAATATTTTTGAAAAATTTTTTACCAAGATGAAAAAAAATTTTCTTTCTTCAAATTGAAAATTTCCACGATTCATGGCATTCTAAACTTATTTAAAAAAAAAAATTGTTGAATTTTTTTTTAACATTTTCGAAAAATTTTTTACCACTAAAATAGATGGAACATTTTTTTCTTTGTTCAAATTTAAAACTTCCACGTTTCCATGGCATTCTGAACTTATTGAACAAAAACAAATTTAAATATATTTTTGAAAAATTTTAAAATTGTTTTCAAAAGTTTTAATCTATTTATCACTAATATAGAATAGATGAAAATTTGTTTTTGCTCAGAATTAAAATTTCCATGTTTCATGACATTCCAAACCTATTCCGGAAAAAAATATTGCAACATTTTTTTACCATCTTGGAAAAATATTTTACCACTAGAATAGATGGTAAAAGTTAATTTTTGCACAAATTTAAAATTTCCACGTTTCATGACATTCTAAACATATTTCAGAAGAACAAAATTATGAAATTTTTTTTACCAAGATTTTTGAAAAGTTTAAAACAAAAAAAAATTGTAACCACCGCTACACTTCCACTCCACGTGAATGAGGAATTGGAAATGTGACAGATGGCAATAATATTTGGCATGTGCACCTATTATACTTTTATTGAAAAATGTACAGGGTGGTCATCCCAAGAAATAATTCAACTGTGGTGGACACGTGTAAAGGTATTTGCGCAACCTTTCCATATTTGGCACCTGTCATTTAGTATTGAACTTTTGTTGTTGTATATTTTTTTGACCAAAACTAATCAGGTTTTCTTTGTAATAAGAGTGATAACTATATTCCGATTATTATTTTGAGTATCATTTCGTAATTATTAATTTTTTAGAGTGACCGCCATCTACAAATAAAGAGGGAAGTTCTGTGTAAACACCTTTACCGATTTTTTTAATGCGCGCACGTTTAGTGTGCATGCTCAGAGCCGCTGCTGATATTAATTTGCTGTCAAATGTCGATTTCAATTTGTGTTTTCGATAATTTTCCAGCTTTGTTTTCTACTTATTAATTAATCCAAGTGTATACTAATACATATACCTTAATGAGCAAAATGCACAATTTTTTTAAACATCACAGATGAATAGATCACTAAAAAACATTATTTTTCCAGTATTTTATTTTTGTTTTATGTTCTAATTAAAGGTTAAAAAAATTATTTACTGCAGCTGTCAATTTAACTGCGTTTAAATGGAGAAGTTTCCGCGCTACTTGTGTGTGACGTCATCGGGCACATCGCACCGACGGAAAACGTATTGTGATTGCGAATGTGTACACATTATTTATGTTGTGTTATGGAAAATACAAAGAAAAGTAGCTATAAATATTGTATTGTGCCCAAATGTACAAATACTACAATAAAAACTCCAGAAAAGTTATTTTTTAATGTGCCTAGATGCGATAAAGTTAGGAAGAAATGGTGCAGAGCTATGACGACCGAAATGCGGAATTATCGTCATCCTCAAGATTATATTGCTGCCAGGATCATTTTGATGTAAATTTACCCATTAAAACTAATTATTTTATAATAATATTATGAAAATATGTACCTAACCCTAATATTATTGTGATAATTTGTTTACATATCATGGTGAATTTGGTCACTTTCCTATTTATAGGAATACAAAAGTTTACTAACTTCTGTTAATAGGAACCTTGAATTAAAATGTATAAATGTATAAGAACGGTGGGAATAATGTAACTTCTCGACGTTCTACATATTATCCAGTTATATATTTATATATACCTATGTATGTCAACAGTTATTTTTACTATTAATGTACCTACCTACCTAAAAGTACGTACTTAGTAAGTGACGGGAGGTATTTATTATATAAAAAAGTAAAACATTCTAAGATGAAAAATATTAATTAATATAACATTAAAACATTGCCTTGTTTACCTATTTTGAGCTTAGGTACATAAATAATTTGTTATATTTAACCACAGTAAAAGGATAAAAATGGGTACAATTGAATCAATGTTTAGAATAATGAATGACACATACCTTGTTGCTTTTGTACCTCCAATTTCTGCACTAATAAAATCAGTATTAGTAGCAAAAAAGTTTGTCATCATAAACACATCAACAACGGGCAAATTGTCACTCTGGCCCCGTAAAAACCCACTGTCCGTCATTTTTACCACTTAATAATTAAAATAAATAAATAAATGAATGATTTCTTTTATGAAAATATCAATACACATTTATAAAACACAAAACAATTTACGATTTAACCCCTTGGCAGATAGACGACCATTAAACATTATGCCGAATGACGTCAGACCAATAGCGTGGTGTTTTCAGTCACGTGGCTATGTTCCCATAAAATTTTGAATTTCAAAGTCGTTTATTTAGGCTACACATTTTTTTATACCTTTTCTTCATTACTTTCTCAACTTATATAACGTATATGACGAAAAAATAATAAATTATTGCATTTCTAAAATTCATGCATGTTGCTCATTGCCTTACAGTAAGTATTTTACAATTGTATACAATACAACTATCACATGATTTTAAGGATGGCTTTTTTGTTATTTGAAGATATTTTAATGTTGTATTTACAGACACTAAATATATTCCTTTGTATATTATATCCCTTGGTATATTGGAATACTAAGAATACTACATTATTTATAGTAATGAGGACATTTGTTGGTATCGATTTTTACAAAAAAAAAAAAAAACGGAGCTGATCTAATTTAAAATGTCTCACTCCATGAATAGAAGAAAGTTTTTTGGCCATTGTATTCAAACAGGAACACTGACAAATCATTGAAACAAGGAAAAATCCAGATACAACGTGCACACTTTACGGGGTGTTTAAATACTATTTTCAAGATGGTAGGTTCAATCTATTTCAGTATTAAGGAGCTTTTGTTTATTTAAATCACAACAATTGGTTTTGGTTACGACATACGTGTTATTATATTTGTGGTAATTTGCTTTATACATATTTTAGTAGATTATGAAAAAGCTACAATTAAATTGAAAAACAAATTGAAGGACTCTCTACAAAAGCATATTATTCCTCCCAAAATATTATTATCATCAGATGAACATAATGGTATCGAGGAACATATTGGAAACCGTCGACTTCCAAAAGTGAAAGTAATTTTGCCATTACTAGAAGCTGGCAAAAAAAACATTATTCTTTTAATAACTGTTAGGCGTTTAACATCATAAGTACAAATATTTCCGCATTCCAAAAAAAAATATTTTATGACTTTCAGACTTTAACAATATCAATCTGTTTAATTCATTTTTGATCATTTGAATTCTTTTCTAGAAGATACATTTTTACTGATTTTGTTGTAGTTTTCAACTTCATCATAGTCAATTTTTAAAGCGAAATAAATCTTAGGTATTCAAATATAATCGTTGTTTCCTTTATAGTTGGAACTAGCACGTTTATCTGCATCTTCTCTAGACAGGAAAAAAATGCCTTCTGCCCACTAGCAGACGATGTTTTGAGAACGTCAAGTGGATTTCGCAATTATAACTATCAGCATCGACAACACCTAGACAATGGTATTGAAAATATAGCCCTCCAATTTTTAATATTTTTTACTTACTTACAGGCCAAAAATTGCTTATATTAAAATATGACAGTTCATAAGTTGTAAAGGACAATTAGTCGGGTGCAATTAGACACAAAAAATAAGAAATAACCGAACCCAGTTATAATGAATGCATTTTCGTGATATTTCTTTTGCATTGAGTTTCTAATACTGAATACCAAAAAGTATACCCCTTAAAAATTGCTGCATTTCACTTTGATGTGGTTCCCGCCCCCTTTAGAGGGGTTAGAGAAAAAGTAAAATAGTAACCATCGAATGTGATGTAGAATCATATTGTAAGAGAAAGATGGTTTACAATTTTTTATTAAAATTTATATTTTCCAAGTTATAGTGATTTGAGGATTACGATTTTAGCTTTAAAAAATTGGTGCCTTGAGACTGTTCTTCATAAATAACTCAAAAATCGGACATTTATTGAAAAAATGGTATGGTGCAAAAATAAGATTAAGAAATTAGAACTGTTTTATTTTTTGTTTATTTCTGTACGATGAATGGTTCTAATAATATGATAGTTTAGAAATGGCGCTCGAACGTTTATCAGTCGAGATATTATGTTTAAATTTAAAATATGTCAGAATCAGTACGATGTTAAAAATACATATAACAGAAATTAAAGGACTTGAAGTTTTCTTTGATATGATTTCCTTCCATCCATACAGCTTGAAAAATAACGATGTTATGTGCAAACCAATTAATGTTTTGTAATTTTTTTAAATGAAAATTTAGGATTTGCCTGCTGTCATTGGCCATAGAATAGAATTTCCGATAATCTGTTCTAGCTTTTATTAATATATAGTGTTACCAACAGGCTCTGATTTTGAGAGCTTCAATTTATCAAAAGTGTTAAAGAAATATGAGATTTAAAGGGATATATTTCTTTGCCGCTACAAGTTCAAGCTCCACATTTGTACTGTCATATCTCCGAAACTATTAATTCTACAAATATTTAAACAAACAAATTAATATATCGCTTGTTAAGCTTTATTTTTCCATATTGTCATATTTTCCTTTAATGCAATTGTTTTGGAGTTATTTGCAAAAAAAATAATTTTTTTTTGCAAAATCGTAAAATGTTTCTTAATTTAAAGTAGGTATATTTTTAAAAACGACTGCTTTAAAAATGCTAAATGTTTATTAATAATGCTATATTAATGAAAACTGGTACAGATTTTTTGAATTTCCATTATATGGCCAATGGAAAATCCTAAATTTTTTCTTCAAAGACAAATACAAAGCATTCGTTGTTTTTCACATAATATTGTTATCTTTCAAACCATACGGATTTAAAAAGATCATTTAAAGAGTACTTCAATTTCTTTTATTTCTATTATATTTTTAACATCATACTGATTGTTTCTGGCATATTTGAGATTATACACATTATATCTCGGCTGATAAACGTCCGAGCGCAATTTTTAAACTATCATATTTTTAGAAATATTCATTGTATAGAAATAAACAAAAAACAAAATAATATCATTTCATAATATTATTTATCGTACCATACCACTTTTTCCATAAATGTAAAACTTTTGAGTTATTTACGAAAAATAATCTCAAGGTACCAATTTTCTAAAGCTTAAATGTTAATCTTCAAATCGTTATAACTTGGAAAATATAAATGTTCATGAAAAATGTTCTTACAATATTATTCTATATCAGATTCGGTGGTGATTATTTTACTTTTTTGCCCACCCTTCTTGAGGGGGTATTAACCATCCTCAAGTAAATAGCGGCAATTTTTAAATGGTAAACTCGGTATTAGAAACTCAATTAAAAAAAATATATATATAAATTCATTTATTATAACTGGGTTCCGAGGTAAAAACCTAATTCCACTCGACTAATTTTTTAGTTAAAAAAATATCAATTTAAATTTTTGGCATAACTGTTTTCTATTATTGCAACTCATTTTAGTAACAAAATATAAAAATGTATATCAAAACCGGATTTATATTATCGGCAAAGGACCAGTCAGCTTATGCACAGACAAACAAATGGATTGATTAAGTGGCAAACAAAATTAAAGAAAATAAACTACCTTTTATGGAACTGAAGAGTTTTACTGATGCTGTTCTTCTTCGTTGGCCCAACAATCTCCTACAACGTCCAAGGATAGTTCACAAGCGGGATTGTAGGTTTCTTTATTCTTAATGAAGCACTATGAATGTCTTTGACAAGCGGTTTTTGATATATATTGAATTATTTTTTTATTATTATGCATAAGTATTTGAATAATTATATGTACAGGGTGTTTGGTGCATCGTGTGCCAAATGGAAATGGCCGACAGAAAGGGTTATCTGCTATCCTTTCAGGCCCCTTAATACTTCCCATGCCCTGCGGGATTTTTCATATCGACCTTTTATCTTTTTAATGAAAAAAATCCCAAATTCTACATTTAAATTCTAATTATAAAAAAAGTATTAGGCGTAGAACTCGAATTTCATTTTTATTTTGATGTGTATTGTTGAAGGGTTCTTTTAAATCCAAAATTACTGGCATTAGTCATCTAGTTGTTTTTTTATTCACTCGCAAACTTTCGGAATAAGTAAAATTTAAATTTAAACTTAGACTTTAGACGGCTATAAAAAAAAAACTCAGAGCAACCGGGATCTTCCAACTCCCTCAAAAATTCTCTAGTCTATCCTCTTGCTAATGATGTGCCACTTGTCATAAAAATCTTTTCATAACTTCGTGAATTCGCTAAATTAATGAATCGGGTCACATAAGGCTAATATTCAAAATTCCGAATAAAAAATTATTTTTGCTAAATTATGCATGGGAAACAGGTATAATCTGTTATCTCACTCTTGCGAACTAAAATCTATCTTCTATCTCTTTCTGTTCATTGGTTTTCTTGAAATAAAGAAACAATTACATTTTTATCATTTATTAAAAAAACTTAAAAATCTTGCTCAAAGTGTTGGTCTCTGTTGCGAATGCAGGCCCGACATCTGCTTCGTATTTCGACAGTTGTTGTATGAACTCGTATTTTCTCCCTAATTGTACCGAAAGCCGTTTCTAGTCGTAACCTCCGTCGCGTACACGAGCTCTTTGGTACGACCTCGGAAATAAAATCCAACGGAGTTAGGTCTGGAGAACGTGGAGGCCATTGAATAGGACCATCTCGCCCAATCTACGCATACGCCTATAGTTTTTCAAAATGACGGCTGTCCGGCGCACTGGCGATTGATTGTAAGACAATATCCAGACAATGTGTTCCCAAATGCGTGGATTGGGCGGGATGGCCCTATTCAATGGCCTCCACGTTTCCCAGACCTAACCCCGTTGGATTTTTATGTCTGGGGACGTGCCAAAGAGCTCGTGTACACGGAGGTTGCGACTAAGGAGGAACTTGTCCTCTTGTCCAACGCATAGAAACGGCTTTCGGTACAATTAGGGAGGAAATACGACTTCATACAACAACTGTCGAAATACGAAGCAGATGTCGGGCCTGCATTCGCAACAGAGACCAATACTTTGAGCAATATTTTTAAATTTTTTAAATAAATGATAAAAATGTAATTGTTTCTTTATTTCAAGAAAACCAATGAACAGAAAGAGATAGAAGATAGATTTTATTTCGCAAGAGTGAGATAACAGATTATACTTGTTTCCCATGCATAATTTAGCAAAATAATTTTTTATTCGGAATTTTGAATATTAGCCTTATGTGACCCGATTCATTAATTTAGCGAATTCACGAAGTTATTAAAAGATTTGTATGACATGTGGCACATCATTAGCAAGAGAATAGACTAGAGAATTTTTGGGGGAGTTGGAAGATCTCGGTTGCTCTGAGGTTTTTTTTTATAGCCGTCTAAACTCTAAGTTTAAATTTAAATTTTACCTATTCCGAAAGTTTGCGAGTGAATAAAAAAACAACTAGATGACTAATGCCTGTAATTTTGGATTTAAAAGAACCCTTCAACAATACACACCAAAATAAAAATGAAATTCGCAGTCTACGCCTAATACTTTTTTTATAATTTAAATTTAAATGTAGAATTTGGGATTTTTTTAATTAAAAAGATAGAAGGTCGATATGAAAAATCCCGCAGGGCATGGGAAGTGTTAAGGGGCCTGAAAGGATAGCAGATAACCCTTTCTGTCGGCCATTTCAATTTGGCACACGATGCACCAAACACCCTGTATATTATTTCAATAATAATTATTGTTGCTATGAGAAAATAATAAACTTGGTTACGGAGAAACAAAACAAAAAATGCACAGTTGTGTTGTCCGAACAATATTTAAAGTAACAATAGTTTTATTTATACTCATATGTAGCCTCTTCTATTTTATAATTTAGGATGCATAAAACAATATAAAGTAGTTATTAGAATAAAATCTTGTTTTGCTCCGGGCAGTTTAGAACATGACTTGGATTAGATAAAACTTTAAGGCAATATAAAATGAATTGAACATAGATTATATCATCAGACTTTTTCGTAAATAACGTGTTAAATATGATTTGTTTAAAGCTGAAATTTCCAAAATGATAATGTAATGTTTTTTGCATTTTAAAATGGCTTTCAACTGATTTTATAGACGTAAAATTAAAAGTAAATAAGAAAGTAAAAGTAAAATATTTTTCTAAATATGATATTCTTGGGTCTTTGTAAAGTACTGTTATAACAAATGCAGTTTCATTAGTAAATTTATTGTATTTGTGATTGTGTGCCTAATTCAACAATATTTGATTAATAAGACATATGTTTGACTTTACTTGAGAACTAGTGGTAAACACAAATTTTCCGTGCATACATTGCCATTTACAAAATGAACTTTACAAGGATGTGTAATGTGGAAAATTATATTAAGTAATAAATGACTAACAATTAATCGTAGATGAGTCGCTGCTTCATTCTGAAGATATATTTATGATTCTGAACATATTCAGGATGAAGCAGCAACTCATCTATGAATATAAAAAATAATAGACAATTGCAATAGTTAAAGTTTGAAGAAAATATTATATAGTATGAGTGAAATACTTGCAGCTACCACTGATCATAATGTTCATTCCTACAATATAGATGCATCACAGATATAAATCTATTCAAGCATATCATAAGATATGCTTGATATAACAGGTACCTACAGTTTCCTCCCTATGAAGGTAGTACGCATATACCGTGAACATGTAGTGTACGTTATAAATGTAGGATGGACCTTTCCCCTATATACTTTTTGTATCTATCAGTATATCAATATAGATACGACTTTGGTTCACATCAAGTTCCGTTTTGGTTCATGGGTATGTTGTGGAAATCTCATTCGTAAATCGAGAGGCGGTTATCTGAATGTCTCTCTGACATTCAGATTATATACATGACATACAATATGAATATAGATTCTTAGTTCTTAATAACAATTAAGTTTCGAGCACATTCCTCGAATGTGAAAATACTGTATGGGTATCCTGAGGATATCTGAATAAAATTAGCTTTATATTCTCAGAATGTCCATTGTACTAACTGGGCAGACTGGGCTATATAGTATATGTGAGTCCGTTAGGTGCAAAACTCGCTTTTCGACAAAGAATCATTGGTCTGTTTATAATCTATCGTTTAAATAATTGTGGATAGTTCAAATATCTCTTTATAACGTTGAAAATCCAATCTAAAATACACATTTCGTTGCAAAACTCGCTTTATGAAGAACAAATTTAGATGCAAAACTCTCTTTCTGCATGCTGGCCAATGGCGACGCTTTATGAAGGTCACGTGTATTAGTCATGTCTTCAATACTAACAAAACCTTATTCTTTTCTTCTCATTTTCCAATATAATTATTATTTTAATGTTTCTATTATTATTATTAGCAATACAAAATAATTTATTTTATAATTTCTTATTTCTTTCCACAATACTATCTTTTTGTGTGCATACGACAGTTCAAAACTCACTTTCTGCATAAGCCCGGCGCAAAACTCTCTATATGATTTCTTTTATCTAAAACTAAAACTAAACTATGATAAATTGGATCAAAATTATTTTAAGCTTATTAAGTTTAGGTATGATACAATAGACAGAAAAATATATTGAATCATTTGGTCTAATGTATAGGCAAAAACATGTTTTTCCTATTTATCTCAAAAGTAACCTACGCGCATATAGAGAGTTTTGCACCTAATGAACTCATGTCTGCAAACATTGTACATATTTTTAAAATTTACGTCATTTCTGTAGAGTTATTTATTGTCCAATTGCTTGATCATATTTTTGGTTTGATTTACTACAGAAGTAAATATATTCGCTACATGACTTTTTTCTTTATTTTGTATAATTTCTTTCTTTCGTAGAATTACAAAAACATTTTATAAAACTAATTAATGTCTTCTCTTATCGTTAAGTATTTGAATGTAAAAGATAAAATGTTTGTAAAAAGTTTATCAATTCATGATTAATCCAAAGTTTATGAGCAATCATTCACGATGTGGTTTGTGATCACAAATTCCTACACAGTTCAATTTCAAGGTGAAGGGTCGTAGTTACCCCACTTCAACGTGCACGTGTTCAGCAGTCACCACATGCCGAACCATATTTGACATTTGATAGCCGTCTGAAAACTGCATTTACTAATTTGGATTCGAGTCGAAGATACATATTCCTCATTTGGAAGAAAACGGGAGCAATAAAAGGGTTATTATGTAGAACGCCATTGGCAAAGTCTATAAAAGGGATACTATTCTTGTACTCTTCGCCAATCTCTGATTATTTTATGCCATTGCGAATTTTATATATTAGATTTAGATTACGAAACACAATCCCAGTGTAATTCGAATTTATATTTAACTATATCTTAATAAATTCATATTTTTCAAAAAACTGTTGTATAGTATGTGATCGACTTAATGTACAATCGTGACCAGAAAAAGGTTTCCGACCTGAACAGCGTACTTTATAAAGTTTTCCGTATGTTAGTATGACTTGAGTATTCTAAGCTCCGCCTAGGCGGCTGCTAGTAAGGGGTCCAAAGCTTTAAAAATTGAAATGACCCATTCCAACAAGGTAAATGATTTTTGGAAACGAATTCAGGAAGAGGGTCCTTAGGGGCATCAGAAATGGCTTGTTGGACTTTTGTTGGCGCTTGCGCAACTTCTCCACAAGAAAAAAAACATGGCCGAATGTTATTTCAAGAATTTGTGTTTTTAAACGTTTACCTCTTGCTAAAAAATTAACTACTTGCGATATCGATCTGATTTTTTATATCTATAAACTACAGACATGAGCGCATCTATCTGTACTAATAGACTTTCAAAATCACTTACGGTTTTTTTCTAAATAAATCCAAAATCGCGTGAACGAATTTTGTGTGTTTGAAATTTTGACGTGTGGGCAACTATATTAAATATTCGAATTTTGTATATATTACATGCGAATGAAATGTGGTCTAAATATCAAAAAAGTTTTTGCAAAAAAAATTAGCTGGATATCTTATACAGTTTTCGAGATATGGATTTTTAAATTCGACCGTAATAATGACTTGTTATGATAGCGCGCAAAGTGGCAGCTACGGCAGGGCTCGTTCAGTGCAATTGTGTCTAGATACATATTAGTCTAATACCTAATTTGATTTAGGTGTTATATTATTCTTGATCATTAGATCACTCATTGTCTGAAAATTATTAGACAATTATTTCGGTGCTATAAATACATGGTTTTAAATTATGATTTAATTTGTTACATGTAATATACTGCCGTCCTAAGCCAAAATGACGTACTTCAGTATACGCTCCTCTTGAGATATTTGACATTTTATGCCGCTAATCTCAGCACTCCTTGTTTTTTAAATAGTTTCATATTTTTGGATTTAATTCTATGAGGCAGATGCAAAAATAATTGTTTACTGATTATTGAAAAAAGTCTGTTATTTAACAAGGAAACTTTGAAGTACGTCCAATTTGCTTACGAAATTTTGAGTTACGTCATTTTGGTTTAGGACAGTATATGTAAACTTGCAAATACAGTACGAAATCGTTAATAAGTTTTCATACATTGAGTTTAAGAAATAAAAATTGACCCAAACTTCAGATTTAAAAACGGTATGGTATGACTTAAGAAAACATCAGAATCCTATGCATTCGCCATAACAGACATAATTCCTATTCCAAACTGGAATAACGTTCTACATAATATCAAAAGTAAAGCCAATCACATAAAATACATTTCTGAATATAGGTGTAAATAAGGACAAATATTGCCCAACAATGTGAACTTGGATTCCTCCTGCCCAGCATAAAATATTTGAAGTGCAATCATGAACAAACTAACACAATCATATTTACGAAAGGTATGTTTAATTTTTCCAAAACAGAAAAACTACAAAAGTTGTGTGGGTATACGAGAACAAAGGGTATTTTATAGTATTCACGAAATCAATAAATAATTAGGTGGAAAATATGAAGAAGAAAATATTGTAAAAACTTTATTGGCAGTCTATATATTGTGTGACCTGTCAATTATCCTTTCCGAATGGGAAAAAGTGAGCAGTTACAGTTAAAGCAAACAGGCCATCTAAACAGTTGGACTAATCTTGGAGATAACTGTGATGCAATTGTTGATCGTGTGATTGAAGATGGTCGTAAGTGAATCTGTATGGCCATAGTGAGTTTAAATTCTTAGATTCACCAAGGTGTATTTATTTTCCATAAAATTATTAGACTTACGTTCGCTACGTCCTACAAGAGAGCTTACGTGCTACAATTGAAACGGTCATTAAGTCCAGTGGTTTGGTATGCTTAGCTTGCAACTGAAGTACCTAGCGAAGCAGGGTCAAAGCCTGCTTACTGCGAAATAATTTTAATTGTAAAATATCCACAAGAAGTGGTTTAGATTACCCTATACTTTCCTTGCCTAACACAAAATCCAGGATTTTAAACAAATTATCTCAGTGACATGAAAAGCGGTTAAGACAACACATCACCTCTCCCAGAAAATATGGATATCTGATAGAGAATAACCAAATAAAACCACAAATGATGACAAAAAAACACAAGTGGTTAAAAAAAAACAAAAAATGGAATTATAAAGTAGACTGTCACTAAAAATTTGCGTCCACTTGACGCTCTGTTGCATGTGCATGTGTAGCCTTTCCTAACAATTGTTTTAAGGGCAGAAATAATACAAAACAGTGTTCAACAGACAGTAATTTTTACTAGTAATAGTATAGTGCTTTGTCGATGCTTACTGAGCTGTGAATTATGTATTATTATTATTATTATTATTATTATTTTTTTTTTTTTTTTTTATGTCACGGATATTTTCCGGTTTGTCAGCAACAATCGGTTGGGTGAACAAGATTGATGCTGTTGGTGCCTATGCTTCCACGAATGACCTCACGATGTGCGTCGCATCAAGTATAACAGATTTCTGCATGTTCCGATATATATACTCCGGTATTCCAATTTCACAGAGGGATTCTTTCAATTTTTTGGGTATCAGTCCCATGGATGATAAAATTACTGGAATGATCTTAACAGTGCGCATGTTCCACATCTGTGCTATCTCCCTCTTCAGATCATTATATTTATCTACCTTTTCCGCGTGCTTGAGTTCCAAATTATTATTATTATTATTATTATTATTATTATTATTATTATTATTATTATTATTACTAGCATTATTACTTATAAATTACAAGTTTTGTGTACGTGTTTATATTTTATTTCTATATTGTATAATGATGGTATATATAATAAATAATATCTCCATATACAACACCTTCATAATCTATAAATCTAATAAACCCTCTGCCAAATGAGTTTCATTTTACATATTAATATTTTTGTAAAATTATAAATAGTACTAACACAATATCAAAAATGCATTCGTTTACTATCTTGATGCATTACAATTAACTAGATAGCAGTACGTCAGATAATAGCTGCATGCTAATAGGAGTATCATGGATCTAAATTATGATTCAATTTGAAAAGTCTGTAACTCAAAAATTGTAAAAGATATGTAGCTAATTTTTTTTTCAAAAACTTTCTTGATCTTTAGACCATATTTCATTCGCATATAATATATAAAAAAATTAAACATTTAATATAGTTGATCGCACGTCGAAAATTCAAACACATAAATTTCGTCCTTGTGATTTAGGATTTATTTAGAAAAAAACCGTAAGTAATTTTGAAATTCTATCAGTATAGATATATGCGCTCATGTCAGTAGTATATAAATATAAAAAATCAGATCAATATCGCACGTAGTTAATTTTCTAGCGAGAGGTATATGTTTAAAAACACAAATTCTTGAAATAACGTTCCGCCATCTTTTTTTCTTGCAGAGAAGTTGTGCAAGCGCCAAAAAAAGTCCAACAAGCCATTTCTGATGCCCATTAGGACCCTCTTTCGATATGCTAGCTCAAAACTTATTTACCTTGCTGGAATGGGTTACTTGGCGATTTTGACGTCTTTCGAAGGTGTGGACCCTCTACTATGCCGCTAAGCGAATGTCTGAAATTAACACCACAATAATAAATGTTTGGAGTTTGCAACGCAAAGAATCTTTGTGTTTTATTCGAGCGGCGCCGACTTTGTTATTCAGGTACTACTACTACAACCATTGATGTTTGGAAATTTTTCAATTAATGAATGAATCATGTAAAAAAATAACTTTCTCTTGTTGAATTTAATGACGATATAATATTATTGTAAATATTAATATATTAAATATCAAAGCTGGGTAATTACTTGTAATTTAAAAATTATTACAATTACAAATTACTTTTTAAAAAAGGAATTATATTCATTTAATTGCAATTACATGGAAAATGGGCTTAGCAATTGCTTTTCTAATTACTTTTATGATAAAGTAAATTATAGTGACCAAACAGACAAAAAGGTAAGTTAAATATTTTAATTAAGTGTTGTGTAATATTGCGTCTTAATATTTATTAGACTCGTTATTGGAATGTGTAGATTTTCACGATCATATTCTCATAACTATGAAAACATATTTGATTGTTTTGAATATAAATTCTGGAACTTTTCGAATACATTAACAACTGTAAAATAAATCCATAAGATATAGATGAAATGTTGATAGGAGTACCTGTAATAAATACAATACAATAAAGGCACGTAAAAATTCATGCGAGCGATTCAGCGGCTATGTGTGGTGTCTGTGTATGCGTTCATAATAATTACATATTTTCCCTCCATACTCACTATTTATCCTCCTATTCACTAAGAATTTTTTTTTATTATTGTTTCCATGGAAAATTGAATTATGCCAATTACTTTTCCTATCGTGGAACAAAAAAAGGCGTAAAGGAAATGGTTACGTGGCAGTCGTCACCTGTAAAATTTTACATTTATGCGAAAAATCATTAAATGTCGCATTGTATTTTATGTTTTTTCGTACTTCAGTTTAAGGGACGGCAACCATTTTCCAATATAGCGGCCGTAGCATAATATTCACGAATGATATTAATGATATGCTATTGCTGGACACTAGTAGGTACTACATATGCAATGTTTCGAATTATTTCCAGGCAAGAATTTTTTTTATGATTGTGGTAAAAGTTGACTAAGTAAATTAAGTGAACAATATATAGAATTAGGAAAGAAAACAGAGTCTTTGGGAAGAGACGAGAGACAGCACTTTTTTACATAGAAATGTAGGTTCCGACCTCTTATCATGTTGTCAGGCGGTGACAAAATTTTAGGTGTGGGAAGTATGTTCTATATACATGAGTATATAATTTTGGCCTAAAACTGAGGACATCTCGAAACCTGTGCGTGCTATAAAAAAAAAACAAATAAAAAAAATTCAAATTAAATTTTCTACAAATTTTGTCTGAAACATATTTTCAATTTTCTCAACAGATAAAAATTTACACCCTGTATATTACCGCCCATGTAGGTGTGCTAGCTTTGAAAGTGGTTGTGCTAGCCTGTGCTAGGTGTAAGCATTGTGTCCTAACAAATTCAAGACAAAAAAATAACTGCGGGGGGGGGGCTGAGGAAAAAATTTACACCCTGTATATTTCCGCCCCTGTAGGAGTGCTAGCCTTGAAAGCGGTGGTGCTAGCATGTACTAGGTGTAAGCATTGCGTGCTAGCAAAGTGGGGAAGAAAAAATAACTGCGGGGGGGAGGAGGCAAGTTGACTGACCCATTTAACCATTTAACCTTGCGATTGGCCACGCAGAGTGACAAAGTTACTTCACTATTTTTTTCCAGGAATACCATGGCTTTAGCGATAAATTTTATTAGGCCATTTTTTGTTCAGTAACACGTGGTCTATCCACCTATATTTTTTATTTTTTCATGCCCTGGCTTAATTTCAAAATTTTGAAAAAATGGATGAAAACATTTCTTTCACTTTTCTTATGTTCTGCATCCGAGCGGAATGTAAACTTTTCAGGAGATTATTCTGTATATTTCCACGAACTCGTTATAAAAAAACTATTCAGTTTACAACTTTTTGTGGGTTTCACTATAAAATGTTCTCTGTCGTCTGGGTTATTAGTTTCTTGCTATTATTTCGCAAAGTTTTTTTTGCATAAAGGCTTATAGCCATACAGCCAGCTGCAATATAATAAATAGAAATGAATAACTAAAATATTAACCTAACCAATAAGAAACATGACATGTGTGCCAGCCACACAGTCACAAAACAAAGGATGTACATGGGTCACAAACTTCTCGTCCAGGGGTCTATCAAAACATTTTTCTCGCGCACAACACATGACCACGGTTAGGAAGGTATATGTAACATGAGGATGTAGAACATAAGGAACAAAGCTAACCTACTGACCTATAACTTAATTTTCGTCTCTTCCAAAACCCAATTAGATAATCAAAAATATTTTTCTTATTTGAGGATAACAGATGAAGTATGTTAAAGGGTGACGATATTTTACCATTTTTTATTATATTATTCTATAGCTTATCAGATGCTTCTGTGTGCTTTTTACATTCAAGAAATATATGTTCTAGGTCGCCTGTACTGATCCAATATTCACAAATATCAGAATTGTAAACGTTTATTCTAAACAAATGTGCAGGCATGACCAAATTTTAAACGTATAATCGTTGTTATATATTTTCTTGAACACTTATATTTTTTGTGCCAAAAGTCATGAGGCAGCTCAGAGTGAATTAATGAATATTTGGTTGGTTTAATAAAGGATGATTCTTTCCACATATAATCCCAATAATTTCTTAATTTAGACCTAAGTATATTCGTTGCATCCGGGAAACATAATTTATAATTGGAAGTAATTCCTACATCTATGCTGTTCTTGGCTAGATAATCAACATATTCGTTCGTCAAAGACATTTTGAACTAAGTTCTTAATGTGTATAATAAGGGGATTATCATTAATTTTAAAAGTAGTGGTGTTTTGTAATGCCTGTAGAACCGATAATTAATCGGAAAGGATAACAGTTTTCGGAAATTCTGAGGTTTGTATAAACTTGATGGCTTCATAGATGGCTGTCGCTTCGGCTGTAAAAATAGAGCACTATTGCATAAGTTTTTTTTTTGGTCTCAATATTTTTAGAAGGTATATAATATGCACACCCTGTTCTACTAGAAGATTTGGAAGCATCTATGTATACTAGCTTGGAATCTGGAAATTTTCCGGGTGTTATATTTAGAGAGTTTATACTCATCCTCAGATTTTCGTTATATTGTGGTACATATGCTGTCAGATCGGTAAACAGAGAAAAATAGTTGAAGTTATTGAAGTAGTTAGTATTATTTTGAATTTTTGAGACTAAATAAGAGAATTCACGGAATGCAGACACGAGAGGTGGAGAATTGTTTTTAATCCAATACTTATTTTGAAGATCGGTTGAGTGTTGATATTTTTTTAAAGAGTGGAGGATTGTTAATATTAAATTTTAATAAAATTTTTTCGCTCAACAAATTTCTTCTGAGTTTCAGTGGGGGTTCTAGAGCTTCTACGTATAGGGCATCAATAGGCGTCGATTTCATAGCACCAAGACAAATCCGAAAGGCATTATTTTGTACGGTGTCAATACACTTAAGGAGATGCTGACTAGCAAACCCATAAAAAATACAGCCATAATCAATTATTGATCTTATGTAAGCCTTGTAAAAAAGGAGTGACGTTTGTACGTCAGCACCCCACCACGTTCTAGTAGTTATCTTTAAGAAATTTAAACCTTTGTTGCACCTATTTACTATTTCCTCTATAAAGGGCTTCCAACTTAATTTTTTATCTAGTACCATTCCCAAGTACTTTACGTGCTGTTGAACTGGGAAAGTGTATTTCCCCAGTCTAATAGATTCGATATTAGGAGTGTTGTGTCTAGTGAAAATACAAATATTAGATTTATTACTCGCAAGTTCAAACCCATTTCTATTGAACCAGTCACCCAATTTATGTGTTAACAGATGCAGCTGTTCCAACGATGTATCATAGTGTTTATTTGTAATATAAACACAAAAATCATCGGCACATTGTACAATGTTATAGTTCGCGTCCTTAATTGCATGAATATCTGCTGAATATAAAGACCCAACTCGTATTTTAATAAATATAAATGGTCACATAAGTTCATCTGCAATTGATTATGTTGCGACAAATATACCGTCTCATAAATATAGAGTCAAATTATACGACCCCCTGTTAGCAGTTCATTTAGCCCATATATTTTCTTTTAATAGTAACTGTAGTGATGCAACCAAAAATTTGGATAATAAGGGACCAAAACTAAAAAGAAACATAGGAATAGAAAATTTAATAGGCTGAAAAATATAAATTGGGAATACATTTTTGTTACAAATGTAAAATATGCCCTTCGCTTGTTTATGGATGATGTACTTTGGTGCTTAAATGTGGCGTGTCCTCTAAAATATATGAAAAACAAAAGTAATAAGACAAATAGAAATAATCAATGGTTAACAAATGATTTGATACTTGAAGGTCAACAGCTTAAAGATTTATTTAATATAGTCAAAAATAGTGGGGACTCTGATTCCCTACAGGAATATAAACAATTAAAAAGAAAACACAAAAAAATATTAAAATAAGAAAACAATGTTTTTACAGAGATAAAATAAATACTTCTGATAATAAGACTCAAGAAACTTGGAAAATTATCAACTCTACTCTTGGAAATGCAAAAAAAGTAAGGAATTTAATTACATTAAATATTAACGGTAATATTATAACAGACAGCGTATCAATATAGAATCATTTTGCATCACATTTTGCTACGATGGCCTCCGAAGCTATAAATAAAAATTTTGCATATAACTTATTATTACAGCATATTATATCATTACATAACAAGGATTCAATGTATTTTTATGAGGTGTCTAAAATTGAACTTATTAACGCCATAAATGAACTAAAACATAAGAAATCTGCTGAACTCGATGGAATGACTATAGCTATATTAAAAAGCATCTTCTTAAACATTGTGGATCAACTAGTATGTCTCGTTAATAGTTCAATAACGGAAGGTTACTTCCCTGATGAGTTAAAGGTATCTACTCTAATTCCCTTATTTAAGCAAGGAAATGAGGAAGACATCGAGAATTATCGCCAAATCACCCTAGTCAGCGTACTGTCTAAATTATTAGAAAAAATCATATATAACAGAGTTATGTCTTATTTAGAAAGTAAAAATATTCTAAATAAAAATCAACATGGATTTAGACCAGGAAGATCGGTAGAAACTGCATCGGCTAGTCTGTTTAATTTTATATGCAAGGAAGTTGACAGTGGCAACCATGTGGTTTCGATTTTATTCGACCTCTCAAAAGCTTTTGATTCCGTAAACAAGACTATACTGTTTGATAAGTTAGAAAATATCGGTATACGGGGTTGCCTATTAAAATTCGTAATGTCATACATGGAGAACAGAACATTTATAGTTAAATGTAATGAGGCTCTGTCTGACATATATGATAGTATCTTAGGTGTTCCACAAGGATCAGTATTGGGGCCTCTATTATTCTCTTTTTGCAGAAATGACCTTCCTCGTCATGTAAGTAATGGAGAAACATGTATGTATGCGGATGACACTACAGTCACTGTATCTGCCCCAAATTGTAATGACACAAAAATATATTGAGGGTATTGTCGATGACATGAGCAATTGGTGCAGTCGAAATAGATTAATTTCAAACGAAAAAAAATGTTTTTATATGTTTTAATAAAAGAACATCATTAAATACTTTTAAATTGAGCCCTTTTACCAAATTTTTGGGTACATATATAGACAACTCATTGTCTTGGGAACATCAGACAAATCATATATGTAGTAGACTAAACAAAGCATATTTCGCAATACTGCAACTGAGAAACACACTGGGTGAGGCAGGACTTGTTGATGTCTACTATGCACTAGCATACTCTCATTTGTCCTTTAATATCTGCTTACGGGGAAAGTCAGGTCAATTGCAAAGGGTCTTTGTACTTCAAAAAAGGATTATTAGATTGTTGTTTAATCTAAATTATAGAGAAAGTTGCAGGGAAACTTTCACCATGAAAAAAATTTTAACGGCACCCTGTATTTATATATATAAATGTTTAATATATATGCGAAAACCAACTTGCAGAATTTTGATACTCTAGACAACACTCACACATACAATACTAGATATGGAGAGCTCTTAGCGATTCCTCGCCACAAAACATCTAACAATTCAATTATATTATTCAACAGTTTATCTGAAGAGATTAGAAATCTTCACTTGCCAAAATATAAAACTAAAATTAAAAAAGTACTTGTTGAATATGCATATTATAGCATTAATGAATTCCTGAGCAGACCATAATAATAGATTAGATTATGTTATGTTTGCACTAGCCAGAAATTTAAGAAATTTAAATATACACACATATATATACAGGGTGTTCCACTTAAAACTCCCAACGCCGATTACTCGAAAACTAAGACAGGTATTAAATTTCTGTAAATGGCAAATAATTGGTGAGGTCAAGTGCTATATTTCGACTGATAATTGATGCCGACGCCTTTAACGGTTTAGGCGTCGCGACGACCGGAACAGAATTTTCGATGGCAGGAGTTTTGAAAATAGAAGATACCAATAGTATATTTCATTTTGAGCTTTTTTAATTATTAAAATTTTTTTGTTTTTTTCGTTCGTTTCGGAGTTATTTAACATTGAAAGTTTAAATACCTTTTATTAAAATTTACCAATTTAATAAATTGTCTGTATCAAATAGGCTTTGACTATTCTGGTAACCTGAATTTAACGAACAAATTAGACGACAGCTAATGAATAACATTTTTATTTGCATAAATAGAACAACAAATACAACAATATCACTGAAATATTTAAACAAAAAAATATAAATGTTTTAAACATAGTCAATTTTTAATCTAAAATCTAAATTAAATATAATATTTTATAACAGCTGTTCAAAATTTTCTCCACTTGCCCGAACACAACAGTCATACCGGCGTCTTAACTCAAAATCTGTAGTTCTTAGCAGAGTTCTTCTATTTAGAGCAGCACAAGACGCAATGATTTTATTTTGGAGATCTGCCATATCCTCAACAGGCTCTACGTAAACAGCGTCTTTCAAGTGACCCCAAAGAAAAAAATCAAGAGGAGTCAAATCCGGTGACCGTGCTGGCCATTGTAGTGGACCGTATGTCCCAAACCAACGATTGGGGTAGAGTTCATTTAAATAGTTTGATACAATTTGCGCATTGTGAGGTGGGGCCCCATCTTGTTGAAAAATAATGTTCCGCCTAGTTTCAATCGGCACATCTTCTAATAGTCGAGGCAATATTCTTTGAAGAAAATTTCGGTAACGATCACCATTTAAAGTGCCTTCGTATAAGTGGGGTCCTATTAAATAACCGTTCAGTATACCACACCATACATTTACTCCAAGAACGCGCTGATTACCTCTTTCAGTAATCCATCGAGGATTGTTTTGTGTGCAATAACGGCAATTATGTCTATTCACAACTCCATTGTTGTGAAATTTACTTTCATCGCTCCAAAGAATTCTTTTAAAGATATTTTCATCACGGCCAAATAAATAATCAAATCTTGCCAAAAAATTCATGCGCCTTTGAGGGTCACCTGGCTCTAACTTATGTACAAGTTTCGTTTTGTAAGGATGGTATTTATTTTGTTTAAGAATTGTTCTGGTAGAACTAATTGAAATATTAGTATTTCTCTTAATTTCTCTCAGAGACATCCTCGGATTATCATTAATCTGCTGGAGAACCAATGCAACGTTAAAATCATTTGTTACTGTTTTTGACCGTTCCCGTTTTGGCTTTTCAAATGCACCAAAATTCATTAAATTTTTGCATAAATTCAAAATTGTTTTCTGATCTGGCTTTCTTCTATCAGGATAACGCCGTGCGTAAACATTCTTCGCTTGCCACGCATTTCGCTTACACTCACCGTAAACCAACACCATGTCTAGCTTTTCTTGTTTCGTGTATTGAACCATTTTTTTTCAAAAAAGTGAATCAAACTTTAAAAAATACAAAAAAACAAACACCAAAATCAAAACTTAATAATGTTTAAGCATTTGACAACTGTTTTGACAGTTAAAAATTAGGTTAACAGAATAGTCAAAGCCTATTAGATGCAGATAATTTATTAAATAGGCAAATTTTAATAAAAGGTATTTAAACTTTCAATGTTAAATAACTCCGAAACGAACGAAAAAAACAAAAAAATTTTAATAATTAAAAAAGCTCAAAATGAAATATACTATTGGTATCTTCTATTTTCAAAACTCCTGCCATCAAAAATTCTGTTCCGGTCGTCGCGACGCCTAAACCGTTAAAGGCGTCGGCATCAATTATCAGTCGAAATATAGCACTTGACCTCACCAATTATTTGCCATTTACAGAAATTTAATACCTGTCTTAGTTTTCGAGTAATCGGCGTTGGGAGTTTTAAGTGGAACACCCTGTATATATATAAAATTTTTAAAAATTTATTATTAAAATGCAAGTCTTTTTTTCCTTTATGACTTTCTCCTGAAGTGCATCCTGTCCAAGTTTTCCCGAAAAACATGAAAAAATGGCCCTTATCGGCTCTCGTAAACCGTGAAATTTAAAAACCT
Organism: Stenurella melanura; assembly: GCA_963583905.1. Classification (NCBI taxonomy): domain Eukaryota; kingdom Metazoa; phylum Arthropoda; class Insecta; order Coleoptera; family Cerambycidae; genus Stenurella; species Stenurella melanura. The sequence continues at coordinate 94,049,320 of OY757312.1, forward strand.
GGAAAATGCAGATCTGCAAATTTTCCGAGTTCAACAGTTTTTCACAACCAAAAGTACGTTGATCATGAAAAATTGTTGAAAACTCGGACTAGGATGTTGCCTCATGTAGGAGGGGAAATCTGTTTTTGTATGTCTCTCGAAGTCTAAGCTCAAGAGAAATGGTTACAAAATTTTCAGTTTTTTACTTTTTATATATATATATATATATATATATATATATATATATATATATATATATATATATATATATATATATATATATATATATATATATATATATATATATATATATATATATATATATATATGTTATATTAAAAAAATAACAGTACGACACTGACCTATAAGTAAGCTCCTCAGTGGTATCAAGTTACATAAGTTGATAACGACTTCTCTCGGTAATTGCTTATCTTACGTATCAAGTTTCATCTATTGTTTTGTATCCGTTCTCATAATTTATGCAAAAATTGCACATTTTGCATTTCCTTTGTTCTCCGTCTAGCTGACACTGCTTTCCTAATATTATAAATATGACCAGCAGACGCTTTTGTATTCAGTTATTAACTCACCTTTACAATAAACTTTTAATTCTACAATTTTATATTTTACTCAGAGTCATCGATGACTCTAATTAATTAAATAAATATTTTTTAAAAAGTCAAATCCAAAGAATCAAATATAACAGTGGCGCAGTCGTGGTAGGATCTTCAAAACACCCTGTTGACGGAGCCTAACTCGAGGAAAACTACCCAAAAGAACAAGGAGTTCATCTGAAGAAGGTGCCTAACTAGTGGGAAAGCCCGAGAGAATAAGGAGTACTTCAGGACAGAGGTGGTGGATCCCAATCCTTTAGAAGAAAAAAGAATCTACGAATGAAGACAATAACGTAAGTCATTTTAAGAATCATCTCGCTTTATTTTATTATTTTTTCACAATTATTTTATAAAAGTGCTATATACACTCAGCGAACAAAATACAGTTCTATTATCAAATAATTATTCCTTAACAAAATAAACGCGACAAGTTTAATTTAATTTTAATTAGCATAAGAAACGTATTATACTGCTAATACGTCACCGTGTATTATACAGTTAATACACAAACTGCCTAAATAATTTTTTTATTATTAAAACTAATTTCCTTTTCTAAAAAGGTCATTTTTTAAAAAAAAAAACAATTTCAAGTTAACATTTAATTAATTTTTTTGTAATCTCTGAATAAAAGCAACAATGCCAGAAACTTCGCAAACTACACAAACAGTACAAAGTGCAAGGATAGAGCAAATTGAGCCTTACAAGCTCTCTGAAATTTTCTCTGTCATACCAGAATTCGATGGCAATGCCATTAATTTACAAACATTTTTAAACTCTTGCATTTATGCACAAGGCATGGCAATAAATGATCAAAAGATATTACTAACTCTCCACATTAAAAATAAATTGCGCGGCAGAGCTGCCGAATTAATAAATTCCCGTAATCCCGATACATGGGCAGAAATTAGAGTTCTCCTAGAAACTCATTTCGGAGACTCTCGCGACTTGACCTCTTTAATTCAAGATTTGCAGCGTATTCACCAAATGCCGGGTGAATCAGCATTAACTTTTGTTGCACGTCTACAGACGCATAATGCAAAAATGCACGCTGCCATACAAAAACAACGTTTATCTGGTGAGCAGAAACAATCGCAGTCAGAATTAATAGAAACTATGACCCTGAACACTTTGTTGACGGGTTTAGAGTCAAAATTAGGGCAAATAATACGTGCTGGAAACCCAACAAGTATGTTACAGGCAATAAATAGGATTAGAAGAGAATTACAACTCTCTTATTTTGAATCCCAAAAATATTCCAAAAATAACAATAATGTTAAAAATCCAGTACCACCTCAACAAAAAAGACCAAACGTAAATTTTCAACAAAAATTTTGCTCATTTTGTAAACGCAGCGGGCATACAATAAACGAATGTCGCACAAGACAACAACAATTATTTATGCCATCAACTTCACAAAATTTCCAAAGACCAAACTTTCAAGGTAATACAGGTTTTCAAAATTTCGCACAACAAACTAGTCAATTAAATTCTAGAACTTATCCACAAAATAGTCAAGTTAATCAAACACAACAAAATAGGCCCTCAGCAATTAGACCGAATCCTAATTTTATACAGCAAAGACCATCAGCGATACAACCAAACCCGAATTTTAACCGTTTCAATCAACAAAAAACTCACCATTTAAATTATGAACCTTATGATAACCAATATAATTTCAATCAGTACGAAGATTATTCTCCTGAATATCAAAACGTTGATACAACGTACGACAATTTTAATTTTGAAGATAATCAAAATTTTTCGGAAAATTATGCAACTAATTTTCAGGAACAGTACGAGAATTATACTGCTAATTCTCAGATACCGCAAGAGAATTATACTGCTAATTCTCACTTACCACAAGAGAATTATACTGCTAATTCTCACTTACCACAGGAGGATTATACTGCTAATCCTCAGGATTTTTGCAAAAGTCCGGAGTATCTCACGGATACTCCAACAGCGAATTGCGAATTGGACCAAATTTCCCACCAAATTCAAAATATGAACCTCAACAACAATTTCGACCCGTTTCTGAACTTCCCAGAACAGAAGTTCATGTAGAAACACTTTCACACGCTTTATTAACTGTAAATTCGAATAATCTTTATTATATCAAAGACATCACAAATAAATTTAAAATTCTTATTGATTCTGGTGCAGGAATTTCGATTTTTAAACCAAAAACGGCAGAAAATTATAAAAGAAGATTTTCTGAAAATATTATTATACAAGGCATAACTGAACAAAAAATTAACATTAACGAATCTGTACTTATACCATTTACCGACAATAATCCACACAAAGTTTACATCCATAATTTAGATATAGAATTTGACGGACTATTAGGCGCAGACTTTTTAGAACACTACGAATGTATGGTAGATATTAAAAATAAGCGACTAATTACCAATTTCAAAACCGTACCGATATTTAAAGCTACGGGTGACGAAAAAACACAAAATTTACCTTTGCAACCAACTACAAACTCAAATCAAATTCGGAATCAAATTCCATGTAACGTGAAAAATCAAAATTTAATTTCAATTGAACCACGCATGGAAAAAATATTTAAATTAAAATGTAATTTACGAAATACTGAGGCTATACTGTTAGCCCAGGAAAATGAAAAGGTACGCTTACCAAATGCTATTGTCAAAATCGACGACAACGGAGAATTTTTAACATCAATTATAAACGCTAACGCAATTCCCAAAATAATCGATTTCTCGAATCTTAAACTTGAACCAGTTCAAAGATTTAGATCAATTTTTAATTTAAACTCTCAAAATCCGGACAGTCCTCAACATACAGACAGAACTTTCGAAATTAGAAATCAACTACGATTAGAACATTTGAACGAAGAAGAAGCCGAGTTAATAACAGAGCTTTGTCTAAATTTTTCTGATATATTTTACTTAGAAGGCGACAATTTAAGTTTTACTAACGAGATTAAACATTCCATTGATACGAACGATTCTAAACCAGTTTTTACAAAATCTTATCGCTATCCTCATATTCACAAAGAGGAAGTTAAAACTCAAGTCTCGAAAATGCTAGACCAAGGTATAATCAGACCATCAATTTCACCCTGGTCATCCCCGGTTTGGGTTGTACCTAAAAAACTTGACGCCTCCGGTAAACAAAAATGGCGAGTTGTAGTAGACTACAGAAAACTCAATGAACTGACTATCGACGACAAATATCCACTTCCAAATATTTCGGACCTTCTTGATCAATTAGGCAAGTGTCAATATTTTACCACGTTAGATCTTGCCTCCGGATTCCATCAAATAGAAATCGACGCGAAAGATATTCAAAAAACTGCTTTCACAGTAGAAAACGGTCATTTTGAATTTGTACGAATGCCATTTGGACTGAAAAATGCTCCATCAACATTTCAAAGAGTGATGGACAACATTTTGTTAGGTATCCAAAACGAACGGTGTCTCGTTTACATGGATGACATCATTATTTATTCACCCACCATTCATGATCACATTTCGCGATTAACGGAAGTATTCAAACGTCTACAAAAAGCTAATCTCAAAATTCAACCGGACAAATGCGAATTTTTACGCAAGGAAGTCGCATATTTAGGCCATCTTATTACTAAAGACGGTGTAAAACCAAATCCCGCTAAAGTCGACGCGATTCTAAATTTTCCTCAACCAAGAAGCCCTAAGGAAATAAAATCATTCCTAGGCTTAGCTGGATATTACCGACGTTTCATCCCTAACTTTTCAAAGATATCTAAACCTTTAACAAAATTATTACAAAAAGATATACTTTTCGACTTTGACAATGATTGCTTAAACTCCTTCGAAAATTTGAAACGAGCGTTAACAACAACTCCGATTCTTATTTATCCAAATTTTGACGACGTTTTCATCCTAACTACTGATGCTAGCGCATTTGCCATTGGTTCCGTGCTCTCGCAAGGAAATATAGGCAAAGATTTACCAATAGCTTATGCATCTCGAACTTTATGCGCGGCGGAGACTAAGTATTCAACGATAGAACGCGAGCTATTAGCCATAGTATGGTCAGTAAAACACTTTAGGCCATATCTATTCGGAAGAAAGTTCAAGTTAGTAACCGATCATCGACCACTTACCTGGCTATTTTCGATAAAAGACCCAGGAAGCAGACTCGCACGTTGGCGACTCAAATTAGAAGAATACGACTATGAAATCATCTACAAACCCGGTAAAACCAATAAAAACGCGGACGCGCTATCGCGAGTTAAAATCAATCACTTTTCGGAATGTTCCAAATTTTATTCAAAAATTCTAGCCGCGAACGAGGACGACGAATCAGAAGATGACGAACCAAACAATGACGAAAACCCGAACAATAACAACAAAATCACTAAAGAACAAATCTCTCAAGAATTTGATATCTTTTGTAATTTGTATAAGACAAAATCCTTAATAGATTACTCTAAAATTCAAATTTCAAACAGACAACTTCTAGACAAGGAACACAAAAATATTATAACATTCTTTCAACAAAATAAATTAGAAGATTTGCATCACAAAATCATTGAGGACATGTTCGAAGAACACCCCGAATTTTATAATAACACTATTAACATTGTCTCAAGCAAATCGGTCAGGCATAGAAAATATTTTATTGTTCCTTTACCTTTTGATGTAGATTCAATAAACGAACATTTATTCATGGTATTGTACAAAAGACAAGACATTTTGGATCTTTCTAAAACATACTATGTAGAAAATAATTTAGATCTTCCAATACTCGAAATGCTATCTTTTATTTTTGCAGAAAAAGACTTGAAAATAGTTATTTGTCAAAATATTGTTAAAACCCCCGATGAAGACGAAATTCCAATTATTTTAGATCAAAATCATTCAGGTAAAAATAACTTACACCGTGGTATTAACGAAACTATTAGAAGGATTAGAGTAAAGTACAATTGGCGAGGCTTAACTAAAGACGTAGAAAACTTTATAAAAAATTGCGAGACATGCGAAAAAACTAAAGTCTGTCGTAAAAATCTTAGCAATCCTTTAGTAATCACCGAGACTCCAAAAACGCCATTCGAAAGAATTAATGTCGACCTGTTCGAATTTCCCACGCGAAATTACGCTGTTACAATCCGCGACGAATTAACAAAATTTACTCAAGCCTATGCTGTTCCGGATAAATCCGCGAAATCAGTTGTAAATACCTTATTGCTTTACTTTCAACACTACGGTACCCCGTTGAGAATTCATTGTGATTACGGCGGTGAATTTGACAATAAATTATTAAAAGACCTTTGTACGCTCTATGACATAAAACTGACATACTCAAGCGTAGGACATCCCCAATCCAACGGATCTCTCGAGCGATTTCACGCTACATTAGCCGAAATGATAAGAGTCCACAAAACTGAAAATCCGAATGAACACCCATTCACAATATTACCATACGCAATTATTTGCTATAACAATTCGGTTAACAAAACACACGGTTTCACTCCGTACGAACTCATTTTCGGACATACGTCTATTAGACCACCTGAAACTTTATACAACCAAAAGGAGCTAATAACGAAATACGTAAGAGATTTAAATAACAGAATATCTCATTATTATAAAATCGCCCGCAGTCGAACGCAATCTCAAAAGGAGAAAGCGAAAGTTCGCTTTGACAGAAATGTTCCAAAAAATCGACCTGAATACAAAGTTGGTGATAAAGTATATGTGAAAGATTCCCAAATTAAAAACAAACTTCAAAATAAATTTAACGGTCCTTTTAAAATCATAGAAATATTCCAAAATTCTGCTACCTTATTAAATCTTGAAACAAATCAAGAAACTAAAGTAAATTTCGATAGAATGAAACCATATACTGAAAATTAAATTTATTTTCAGGTTTATCCTGCTGTTCGGATCAGCACTCGCACAATATAAAATAATACCAATAAACAACACTGTTGGTGTATTTTATCACAAAGACACGGACATCGTAGTGACAAACGAAAAATGGACATTACTGGTACACAAAAACATATCATCCCTTAAACTAGCCTTCGATAAGAACCAACGAATTTTAGATACGATTTTGAATACTCTTGACGGTGCTCATCAAAAAATGATCACGTTCAGAAGTGAAGTCAAAACAGATCTTAACCTTTTAACACAAATTTCCAAAACTATAGAATCTAAATTTGATGAAGTATTTCTAGATACGAAGAGATATAAACGCGGAATATTAAATGGTATCGGCACAATTTTCAAATCAATAACTGGAAATCTAGACGCCGAAGATGGCGAATATTACGCTAATTGCATTAATAAATTAAATAACGACGAACATCAGTTAGAAAATTTAATAAAAAATCAAATTTCAGTCACAACATCGGTAATCAAAAATTTCAATTCAACCATTCAAAAATTGCAAATTGACGAAGAAACATTTAATAAAGACATGCAAGAAATCGATCGCACAATCGAAACCATGACGCGAAACATCGAAGCTGTAGAAACAAAATTAATATTCTTACACATTTGTGAACAATTAATGGCAAGCTATTTGTATATTGAAGATAACTTGAATGATATTCTAAATTCAATAACATTTGCTCGATTGGGAATCATTCATTCATCAATCATAACTCCCGATCATTTAGTAACGGCGTTACAAGAAATTTCACAGAGTTTGCGAAGAAACAATTTGCCTCTTCCAATCAAATTATCGGCAGTTGCTCAATATTTAGACATTATTGAATTAAAAGCATTTCAAGTAGATTCCAACTTAATATTTGTTTTAAAGATACCACTTGTTGAACCTCAAAACTATAATACCTACCGTTTATACCCTATCCCAATATTTGATAACAGAACTGGTCTTCATCATATTTTATCTAATTCTCAAAAATTTATCGCGAGAGATGATGATTCTTTAATGTACATACCAATAACAAATCTAAAAGAATGCAAACCCCTCTACTTTGGAACCAAACTTTGCTCAAACCTGTTTGCATATCCTATTGACCAGAACGCCATATGTGAAGCTAGGATTCTGAAACAACCAATTAAACTTCCTGAAAATTGCCAAACCTCCTTCATTATTAGTCAAGGGTACAATGTTCAAGAACTCGAAGAGAACACGTGGCTGATAATAAATTCCGAACCTCTCCATATTACTATTAGCTGCCCGAAGAGAGAACCAGCAACGGAGCTGATTAATAAAAATTCAATTATAAAATTACAACCTGGATGTTACGCCTTCGCAGGTATTACCAGGATACAAGCCAGTGCCAAGGACCTCTCCGAAATTAAAGACAATTCCCATCCTGTGCAAATCCCATTTGAATGTTGTAACCAGATGCCCGACAAAATTCAACTACCTAAATTAAAACCATTGAAACTCAATAATTTAAATATCGAAGATTTGGATATTGCTAAAAACAAATTGGAGCAATATTCTAAGGATCTGGACGATCTCATCAACGAACCTTTCGTGACCAAACATATGTCCTGGTTCACGTATTTCACCATCACCTTCATCATTTCCATAATTCTACTTTACGTGTTTTGTAAATGTAGAAGGAAGAGACGTTTACTGAAGATCGAACCCTCTACAGGCGATTCTCCTTCACCTCCTCCAGGACGAAGCAAAATCTTCATGAAATTCCCAAGTTTAATCCCTCCAAGAAAGCGACCCGGTATCAAACCTCAAGAAGAAGATATCGAGTTATCATAGACTTTCCAGTGAACCACTAATTTTTGTTTATTGACTTAAACTTTTATTCTTTCTATTTTTTGCTTATTATTTTATTCACTCAATATTTTATTATTATCTTTGCATTATATTCATTTTGTTTTATTATTACTTTTATATTGTATTCAATAACCATTTTATTCAAAAGTTGTTGTATAACAATCAACTTTTTTATTAAGGGGGAAGTTGTTATATTAAAAAATAACAGTACGACACTGACTTATAAGTAAGCTCCTCAGTGGTATCAAGTTACATAAGTTGATAACGACTTCTCTCGGTAATTGCTTATCTTACGTATCAAGTTTCATCTATTGTTTTGTATCCGTTCTCATAGTTTATGCAAAAATTGCACATTTTGCATTTCCTTTGTTCTCCGTCTAGCTGACACTGCTTTCCTAATATTATAAATATGACCAGCAGACGCTTTTGTATTCAGTTATTAACTCACCTTTACAATAATCGTCGATGACTCTAATTAATTAAATAAATATTTTTTAAAAAGTCAAATCCAAAGAATCAAATATAACATATATATATATATATATATATATATATATATATATATATATATATATATATATATATATATATATATATATATATAGATATATAAACGGTCAAGATGAGATCATTTTGTGTTAAAAAGTAGGTAAGATGAGATCATTTTTGGAAGGCGAGATCCGATTTCGGATCTCGTCTTTTTCGACGTGTATATAGAGTTTTTAAGACATAAGAGAACCTGCGCAGGCCGCTGTTAAATTTTTGATCGGATCTCATTTTCCTCATTTTTATCTGAACTTATACACCTTAAGTTTGAAGAATTGTATGTAGGGGGCACGCGACACCTTATGTATATGTGTGATATATCTGACCAAATTGAGATCCGACAACTTGGCAGCCTTGTGGATCTCATCTTGATTCTTTTTTTATTATGAATATAATAAATTAAGTTAATACACTAATAACATAGCTTTGGGATCACGGGGACACTTACGTCAGTAGATTGGCAATGGGGAGACCTCGATGGCATGTGTCCATCCGGAGCAACTGTGGATGGTTGGGTGAAGGCGAAGAGGTCATCCGACAGTAAAAATTCAATATTAAATAACAGGTCCCAACTATGGGGCTTGCATAATATCTTTAAAAATTTTCGCCATGGTTGAAATATATCTTAGGATTTTTCAGTAAAACCATAATAGGTGCCATTCTTGTCAATTGTGTTAAAAAGTTGTCAAATATCATTTTTTTAACATAGGTTTAGAATGTCATGAAAAGTGGAAATATTAAATCTGAGCCAAAAGAAATGTTTTCCATCTAGTCTACGATATGCCTCACCTTTCAAGACTCCCATATCACAACCAAGGGGTCAGCCCCCTTATTAACAATGCAATTTAAAAAGGGGGGGATTGTGTCACGGTAAATTAAAATCCACCAGTGGCGTTCGTCCTTATGAAGAAAAATGAACCTAATTTTCCAAAAAAAGATATTAGACAAAGTTTTAACTGTGAAACAATCTCATAATCTTATTTGTTGTTATCAGAAACTCGCTAATGCCTAGTTGAATGATTAATAATTGGTATTTCAAAAAGAAAAACTTTATTTTCTTATTAAGTGAGCACAAAGTATACTATTGAAATTCGGTATTAGTGAGTTCTCGATAACAACAAATAAGATTATGAGATTGTTTTACAGTTAAAACTTTTCCTAATACAATTTTTTGGAAAATTAGGTTCATTTTTCTTCATAAGGACCGACGCCACTGGTGGATTTTTAAATATTTTACCTTGACATAATCTCCCGATGGGTAATTACCTTTCATCAAAATTTAAAATAAATAATTTTTTTTAATAGGTTTAGAATGTCATGAAACGTGGAAATTTTAAATTTGAGCGAAATAAATTTTCTTATGATCCACTCCCTAGACGGTCTACCCTCTATATTTTCCAGTGAAAGTCTAACCAATTCTTCACTGGCAGTAGCATCAATAACTACCTATCAAATTTGACTGTTCCCCGTCAAGTCGTTTTTTACTTAATGCACCAACAGACAGACTGACGGAATTGAAAAACCTATATTTTTGTAATCTACATCTTATGAAACGTGAAAATTCGAGGAGATCTCGGACGGTGATTTTTTTTCGAATACAATACTTCTCTTCGGTATGCGAGGGAAGTAAAAAAACTGAAAATTTTGTAACCATTTCTCTTGAGCTTAGACTTCGAGAGACATACAAAAACAGATTTCCCCTTCTACATGAGGCAACATCCTAGTCCGAGTTTTCAACAATTTTTCATGATCAACGTACTTTTGGTTGTGAAAAACTGTTGAACTCGGAAAATTTGCAGATCTGCATTTTCCAGGTTTTTAAATTTCACGGTTTACGAGAGCCGATAAGGGCAATTTTTTCATGTTTTTCGGGAAAACTTGGACAGGATGCACTTCAGGAGAAAGTCATAAAGGAAAAAAAGACTTGCATTTTAATAATAAATTTTTAAAAATTTTTGTGGATTTTTTCTCGTCACTTTTTATACTTTTTCTTCCCTACAAAAATTCGAACCGACATATCTCGGAAAATAAGCATTTTTTCGAAAACTTTACAAAAGTGAAACGTTGTTATTTTTCGACAAGTTGTCTATAAAATTGCGGGACAATAGCGGAATTTTATGGAGTTTGATCTAGACATTAATACGAACAAAATCCAGAAAATTTCGTAAAAATCCACTCGTTCGGTAGACTTTTTAGTTTTACTTGAATAAACGGAATATCAAGATTTTTTCATATTTTAAAATAATTATGCATATTTCCTGTAACTCTTATTTTACCTCCTGAATGAATCAGCTATGTAAAAAAATCGGCAAGGGTATTTACACAGAACTTCCCTCTTTATTTACAGTCACTCTAGAAAATTATTAATTAAGAAATGATATATAAAAATTATAATCGCAATGTAGTTAGCCCTATTATTACAGAGAAAACCTGATAACTTTTTTCCATCATCTGCTCTATATTTTCTTTGTACTTTTTAAAACAAATATTTTTTTTTTGATATATGTTTAGAATGTCATGAAAAGTGGGAATTTTATATTTAAGCAAAATAAATTTTTTTGCACCATCCATTTTATAAAAAAAAATCATTTTTTTTTTAATTTAGAAAAACTTTTTTTTAATAGAATGTCATGAAGCATGGAAATTTTAAATTTGAGGAAAAAAGATTTTTTTCCCTCATCTATTCTATAGTAGGTAGTGGTAAAAAAAATAATGATTTTCATTAAGCATGTTTCGAATGTCGTGAAACGTGGGAATTTTAAATTTGACAAAAAAAATATTTTTCGATTAAAAATTTTGTACAAAATTTTCAAAATTTCTATTTTTTTCCATTAAATTTAAAAAAATATACATTTTTTGGAATATGTTTGGAATGTTGTGAAAGGTGAAAATTTTAATTTTGAGCAAAGAAGAATTTTCTCCATTATCCATTTTACTCAAATTTTTCCAAATTTCAAAATTATTTTCTGTCAAATCTTCAAAATATTAAAAAAAAATAGGTTTAGAATGTCACGAAACGTGGAAATTTTAAATTTGAGAGATATTTTTTTTTTCCAATATCTATCTCTTTAGACCATTCCTGTATATTTTCCAGTGAATGTCTAACAATTTCTTCGGTGGCAGTGGCGTCAGCTACCTACCAAATTTGACTGGTCTCCGACAGACCAACAGACCGACAGACTGACGGAATTGAAAAATCTATATTTTCGTAATCTACATGATCTGTAACGTAAAAATCCGAAAAAATCTCGGAAGGTGATTTTTCTCGAATACAATACCGCCCATCGATATGCCAGGGAAGCAAGAATTTTCTAAATTTTTTTCCTTTTGATTTTCAAAAAAAAAATTGAAATATGTTTAGAATGTTATATGAAACGTGGATATTTTAAATTAGAGAAAACAAAAAATTTATACAATTCTCCATTTTATACAATATTTTCAAAATTTCAAAATTTTCTTCCATTTTAAATTTTCAAAAAAAATTATTTTTGAAATAGGTTTACAATGTCACGAAACACGGAAATCTTAAATTTGAGGGAAAAAAATTCCATCCATTTTATTTTATTTTTTCTTTTTGATTTTCAAAAAAATATATATATTTTTTTAAATATGTTTAGAATGTCATGAAACATGGAAATTTTAAATTTGAGCAAACAAAAATTTTTACAATCTTCCCATTTCAATATTTTCAAAAATTCAAAATTTTTTTCCATCTTAAATTTTTTTTAATAGGTTTAGAATGTCAGGAAACAGAATTTAAATTGGAGCGAAAATATGTTTTTTCCATTATCTATTCCCTGTATATTTTTCACTGAAAGTCTAACCATTTCTTCAGTGGCAGTTGCGTCAGCTACATACCAAATTGACTGTTCTCCGCCAAGTAGTTCTTTTAGTTCATGCACGAACAGACAGACAGACAGACAAACGAAATTGAAAAACCTATATTTTCTTAATCTACATGTTCTGAAACGTGAGAATCCGAAAAAATCTCGGAGGGTGATTTTTCTCGAATACGATACTCCCCTTCGGTATGCGAGGGAAGTAAACATAACAAAATATGTGTAAATATCTTTATTTTTCCAAATCTACTTACTATAAAATATCTATGTCATATTAATGTCGAAAAATGTCTTTACATGTCAACGACTGTAATTTTTCCTCTGGTAAAGTGTTTACGAAGTCAGTCGATACAAGGTAAAAATAACAACTAGTGGTGACTAAATCTTTTCATAAGAAATGCATTCCTGTCAAAACCAGACGTAATTTGACAATGATTTTTTTAAGGGAAGTTTCAATCACTATAGTTAGGTAAATAGCGTGCAAATTCGACCACGAAAAGTTTTAGATCGAGCTCCCACGACAAAAAAGGTACCCATTGAACACCTCAAATTTAAGGTGAAAATGGTTGCAAAACATATAAAAATCATGTGCCCGCCAGACTAGTAAAAATTTGTTAATTGTTATTTTTTATGAATTTTTAAATTTAGCTTAAAAAATTATTCTTCATTTCAAAACATTGCTTGAAATTTACGCAGTTTGTGGTATCTATTACAACTTATCTGGCTGATAATTTTTGCTAATTAATTTGTCAGACTGAATTTTGAATGTGCAGCATCAATGCATCAGAATCAATCACTGGCATCTCATAACACCTTAAAAAAACAACTGAAGTTTAAGATCTCCTCTATACTTAAAAATTTGTCTGTTATTGAAAAAATGTTTTTCAACATGTCAGACTTAATTTTTAAGCAACAACGTTCTTTTTTTAAAAATAAGCTTTCACAATTTCCGCGTCGAAACATCACTTTAATTTTTTTCTGTGATTAAGTTTTATGCATAAAAGAGATCTTAAACTTAAATTCAGAAAAAACTAAGATGTTGTTTTGATGCGGTCATTGTAAAAGCTTATTAAAAAAAAACGTCACGGCGCTTAAGAATTAGGTCTGACATGGTGAAAAACATGTTTTCAATGTCAAGCAAATTTTTATGCATAGAGATCTTAAGCCTCAGTTTTTTTTTAAGGAGGAGTTCTGATGCATTGATGCTGCGCATTCAAAATTAAGTCTGATAAATTAATTAACAAAAATTGTCACACAGACAAGTTGTAATAGATAGGAGAGATCTTAAATTTCATTTCAAAACAAAAATCAAGGAGGTGTTATGAAGCGCACTTTAAAAAAAAAACATAATTTATAAGAGAAGCTCTGCCAAAAGTTAATTAACAAAAATGGTCGCCACACAAATTTTTGTCAAAAATGGTTCATTATTTAGCATAAATTGCGTAAATTTCAAGCAGGTCTTTTGAAAAGAAGAATCATTTCTTTTAGCTAAATTCAAAAATTCGTAAAAATAATAATTAAAAATTTTTTACTAGTCTGGCGAGCGTAACGTGATTTTTACATGTTTTGCAACCTTTTTCATCTTTTAAATTAGAGGTGTTCAATGCGGTACCTTTTTTGTCATCACCTTCAAACAAATTTTGTAAGAAAATGCGAGCGCTATAAATCACTCCCGATAATCGCAGATTAGAAACTACCTCAATTTTAAAATATTATCCTCACGCATGCGCCATGTGTTAAGATACTTGACAACAACGCCGAGGCTCGTCTTGAGACATACTGCTCTTTTTATACATTAGAGGATCTCTCCTTGTGCGTAAATTATTGATAGATTCCAACGGATCTCGCCCGGCCAAACTTTTATAAAAAAAAATCAAAACATTATTCCTTTACCCCTCTCGGCGGATTCGACTAATACCAACGATTTCTAA
>OY757312.1:94066462-94099306 GCA_963583905.1 Stenurella melanura
AAAGTCATGAAAAGAATCCAACAAAAGAAACAAAACCATCCATCATCGGTATAAGCTCCAAAATTTTTCAACCAATTTTTCTCTATACTAAATACATCTAGTACTACTAACGCTTCTTAATAAAAAACTAACTATAAAAAGCCTAAAAGTTTTAAAATTCGAATTAATATACTATTTACATTTTTGCAAATTTTAATAACTCACCCTTTTAGGGCTTAACAAAATGTCGACCATGTGCTCGACCTAACACGTGCTCTGTAGCCATATATCCAGCAATCATGCTGATCAGATTTTTCACAAATCATTATAATTATTATTGGTAAATACGGAAATCCCACCATACAAATATTTCAACAAAATAACCAACGTGGATAAAGATTACTCTCACCAAATTTACCAAGCTACGCACTGCAACGTCTAATCGCCTCAAAGGTCACGTCAAGAAGGAAGTACTAGAAAACCTCTAACCCCTTACAGGACAGGTGCCTAGCGCAGTCGTACTCCGCAGACGAAACGACACAAAAAAGAATTGGATTTTCATGATACCATTCGACCTTGAACAGTAATCACAAAATGATTTATTTTAAACATAATATACAACACATCCGTAATTTGGATAGAATTCGAGAAGTTCTGTTACAGACGTCCCTTTCGATTAAGACAACCCCGACATAGATCAACCTGTTGATCGGAGATATAATAAGAAGTGATATAATATTACGACAATCTAACTATAAAAATTATCCCCTTATTATTTGTTTCAAAATGAATTTAATTGAAGAAATACTAACTTATTAAAGCAAAATATATTAAGTTAAAACATTCATCGAGCTACTCCGAACAGTGCTGTTCAGTGAGCGAGTATTCGGTTAAGACTGAATCGAACTCTGCCAATAATCAGCTGACTACCGGTAGCTGTCAGTTCCTATAACCTACTAGGTTCGTTCTATTTATTATTATAAACAATTATTGAGGATGAAATTTAATAAGCAATTAACATAAAGGTACAGAAGGTAAGTGATACATTGGAACTAGTTGTTTTCATAGACTGAACTACTAAAGTTATGGTTATGTTAGGTTTGTTTATCGTTCCTATTTATTCCAGATACCACACTATGTATGAGAACTCTAGCAAATTACAAGGAATAATAATGTACCACACAACACTCTGATTGATTAAGGTATTGTACTTATTTAAATATTATACTCGAAACATTCTAATTAAAATTTATGTTTATTTTTAGACACAAGTTAGCTGGACGACAGTCGATAAATGTGACAACTCTATCAAACAAATTTAAGAATCAAAAGGATTACTAAAGTATTCAAATGTGAATGGAAATACAATTAATATATGACCACTTTATTAACACAAGACCTTTTATTTATTTATTACTAGATGATGATATCCTTTTAAACAATGAACTACCTAAAGTTAACGTATAGATTTAGTGATTAAATTTTTACAGTTAAACATCTAACAATGCTGTATTTACACATACACTCCTCTAGTCAAAATGACAGGTTATGTTACAACGTCTACTTGACAAAAGCAACCGTAACATAGTGTCAATATTTAATATTTTACGAATACCACAATTCATATAATTGAATCGTAACAATCAGCTGTGCCATAATAGTAAAAATTCACTTTATAATAATTATAATTCCGTAATTATTTATTACAATTTAATACAAACCAATAAATATCTCATAAATAAAAATACAAGTACAAAACGAACATCCAAAGAAAAAAACGAAAAACTATGTATAACAGTACTACCTACTACTATATTGAAAAGAAATTGTGTGTATTTATTTTTCTAACTACAAATGCTCAAATTGTGCACCATGCATTCTGACACATAAACGTGCTCTACGAGACACGTCACGCATTACATTTTGGAGCATTTCAGGAGTAATTGCCTCACATGCGTTTCGAATTATGGTTTTGATGTCCTCAATATTTTCAGGGGCAGTTTGAAATACCTTGTCTTTAATGTAACACCAGACGAAAAACTCCATAGGTCCATAGGTGCCTATCCAGCTATCTGGCATAACTTGATTTAAATAATTTGTACATATTACAGCAGTGTGAGGTGGAGCCCTATCTTATTGAAAATATGAATAATTTAATCTTTCTGCCACTGTTATTTCATAAAGAAAATCTTGAAATTCGTTTTGCAGGAAATTAACGTATCTACGAGCGGTTAATTTGCCATCATAAAAATAAGGTCCAGTTACTTTAGTCCCTAAAAGACCCAACCAAACATTCGTAGAAAATCTTTCTTGGAAAGCAGTCTCTCTGCACCAATGTGTATTTTCTCGTGTCCACTTATAATGCATATTTCTATTGAAAAATCCATTATTAGAAAAATTTTATTCGTCCGACCAAACATATGCTACATATCAGCGCGTCATTCCTTTTCTTATTTAATAACGATCTACAAAATCTTACTCTCCTTGGCTTATCTCCCTCATTTAAATGTTGAACTTTCCTCATTTTGTAGCATCGAAATCCGTTTTTTTTTCAATATTTTTCTTACACTGTCTTTTTTTATGCGACAGTTTCTCTGAATTTGTCTCAAAGAGGTTTCCTCATTTCGGTTAACATAATTCATTACTCTATTCACTTTTCTTACATTATCCGCAACATGCGCTCGCCTTACTACTTTTTTTGAAAATGAACCGTGCGTTTTTAGATTTTGAACTAACTTCCTAAACATAGTTCGATTTGGCTGCGGAGCATCTGGAAATCTATCTCCGTAAACCGTGACTGCCATCTCAGCGTCAAAATTGCACTGACAATAAATGCTAATCATATCGAATTTGTTATTATTGGTGTGCATCATAATTACTGATATAAAATTTGTCTTAGAACTCGACAACGCAACATACAACATACAACAGTGACAATCTGTCAAATTTATTAATAACTGTATACATTGTTTCTCACTAATTATGGCACATCTGATTGTTACGATTCAATTATATGAATTGTGGTATTCGTAAAATATTAAATATTGACACTATCGGTTAAAATTTCTGTGACATGTTTTATATCGTTGGAATGAGAAAAAAATAACGGAATTAATGGCGTCATGGCCTACTTTGAGATATGTATTTTTCATTTTTGCACAATAGCGTATGTCAAAGCCAACTGCATTTTTCGATTTTTTTGTTACACGTTATTATTCTTATTGTCTTTGCCGTCAACTTTCATTCCTTTAACTTTTTTCGTATCTCCTCAAATAAGGAAGCTATAACCGTTTGTGGTTTTCCTATTTTTCAGGTTTTTGTAATATATCTCATAAAGTAGGCTATGGATTTCAAATTTCTTTTTACTAAAATATAGCTCACAAAAAATGGGATAACTGTTTCTAAAACTTTATTCTTCTACAATAGATATTAAGCGAGATATTTGGTGTGGCCCTCGTAAAATAGACAGTCTATATATATATATATATATATATAACAACAAGGGAAATGGGTGTAATCGCGGGAACGCGGGAAGAGGCACACGGATTTTTTTTTCTTTTTTTTTTTGTTTCTTTTTTTTCCCTTTTTTTTTTCTCATGGGCAAGCCCGCAGAGATGTCGATGCAACCGTGGACACGTGTTTCGGACTTATTAGTCCTCAATAGCACGGTACAGCTAAGTTGAAAGGATAGGCACAACTTAGGACAACGAAGGAGAAACAGCACAAACAGAAACCACTGACAGGGAGCCGGTCGCACATTTGTGGCTTCAGCTGGAAGACCCTGAAATTCCAGGGCAACAACCAACGTCGCCACGGGGGCAACCGGAAGGCTACCTGCGTTGATATTTCTGGCCCAAGAACGATAAACAACAAGGGAAATGGGTGTAATCGCGGGCTTGCCATTTATGTGGAAGGAATTATGTCGAATCAAAAACACACTCTTCCAATTGGAACGGACCAAAAAGAAGATCAAAACATCAAAAAACACGCTTTTAAACACAAACTGTTAAAAATTCCACAAAAAGAAGAAACTAATTCTAATAATAATAATAATAGTAATTATGTTAATAAACATAACAGCGTGGGGCGTTCAAAGTACCTCATCAGCCGTTCCACGCTTTTTCGTTTAACATAATTGTTGTTATTACTAACATTATTTTCTCCCTTTTAGGGAATTTTTTAAGTTTTATTGTGGGTATAAATAGGTATTTTTGAAATTATTAATTTATTGGCTATTTTATCTTCAAATGATCAGAAGTTATAGCAATTTGAAATTGCGTGTCAAATGCTGCAGCTAAAGGACCCCGCACATGGGCCCAATCTAATCCTATGACTAGTTCTTGAGATACAGGGTGTTAAATTTAAAAAGACGCTATTTTTATAAAATATATTCATGGCAATTGAAGGATTGGATTAATTTTTTTTCCACGAATATCATTGCTGTAACGTCAGATAAAATATTGTGATAAAAATATGGAGCCTATATACAGAGTGAACCACCAATAACACGAAGTGAATTTTTAAAATCGATGTGCTTATGCTGAAACAACAAAATTTTGAGAAAATAATTTTTGAAATGAAATGCATTGTTTCATAATTACCGAAATTCCTAATTTGTATATTTTATACAGGGCGAGTCAAAAATTTGGAAACACGTGTGACTCATTCTAAGAAGACGCCCTGTATATTTTAATATATATTGATTGTACATTGACAGCTGATTCCAAATATATATAATTTTATAGGGGTCGTCAGGGTGATACAAAAGATAAAACACAAGAAAAATGCTGAAAAACTTTTTTTTTATATCGTCCTGTAATTCAGAATTTCGTCAGTTAATTTCCGTAATTCTTTCAAATTGTGTTTATTGTGTATATGTTAAAAGAGTACCAAAAATTCAAAATCTTACTATGACTAGTTCTCGAGATTTAAAGCGAATTTGCCATGTGGGTACATAAGCCTAAGGATCAAAGCTTGTTTGTATCTAAGCATCACCGAATACGAGTTTTCGGTGAAGAATAGTAGAAAATGATGTAAATACCGATTATAAGTAAAATGACTATAATATTCAAGGTACTCTAACACTGCTTGAAAAATTGAGGGTACATCGGAGGAGATGGCATTAAACTCGGTTTCCAGTTGCAGATTTAATAAACTACAATATGCAAGTAATTTAGAAGTAATTGAAAGAGTAAACTCGTTTCCTCATCACCACAGGGGTAGAGTTCCCGAGGCATTTTTTTAATAGTGGTATCCCCGTTGGGCCCAAGCCACTGTACTATATATCTAGTAGCCAGAATATTGATTATAAGAAATTAATGAATAACACTGAATGTGATGAAACTAGCAGAAAACCTATAATCTGTTATATCTGTCTTTTCTAACAGGGGCCGTTTGAAACAGATAATCAACGTTCTTGATAGCAAAAACTTATAATGAAGGTGTAAGAAAAATAAGTACGAATTTTAAATAGCATTAGATGATAACTGATATAAAGAAAACATGTCGTGCAGTCTCTCATTTTTCCACTATTTCAGGACCAGGGTTGATATTTTCTGGTGCATCAACAATACAATTGAGAAGGATTGTAGATGGATAATGAATATTTGGCTCATGTCTTGCGTATCCAAGGAACCACAAAACACTTGCTACGTGTGCACAAGTACCTAATGTCCTGGCAGCAGACTTACAAGTACAATAGTAACCAAGTATCGAAGGATCTTCGGGGATTCTTTATCACTGTAGACTACCCACAACATATACTTCGCAATGTTTCGAAATCTTGAATAAATTCGAAATCGTAGGAAATTGGATTCTTCAATAAATTCATCAACTTCTATTTATGTTTAATTCTTCTCTTTGAAGTTTATCTTGAATATATGCCAATCCTTCAATTGCCATGAATATATTTTATAAAAGTAGCCACTTTTTAACTTTAACACCCTGTATCTCAAAAACTAGTTATAGGATTAGATTGGGACCATGTTACTTTTAATCAGGAGATCGAGATCTATAATATACTAAAAATTCAGAAAATTTAACCTAGAACCATTTTATAAAGGAAAAAGTGCGGGGTCCTTTCTATTTGTTTAATTAGTATCAATGAGAATTTAAGAAGAAATATTCCAACTCATAGCGTTCCAAATTTAAGAGCCTGTTTAAACTGTAATATACCTGGCCGGTCTCCTAATGGCAAAAACTCCAGCTGCCCGAGACATTTTACTTGTGAAACCTAGCCGACGAAAAGTCAGAACCAATTTATACACCACAGAACAGATGCAACGGCTGGGACTGTAGGAGATTCTGTATTACATGCCTTCAATCTGCGACACAACGTCTGCAGTATTTCGGAAAAGTAAAGTTGGTTTCATTTTTTTTTTACCAGAAAAACCTACCAGTCCTTTGTCAAACCTATAGCTCACATCAAATCTGACATCTCTTCTCTCCCACCAGGGTAGCAGAGGAGCGTTCCTTCAGAACATATCACCGGGTCCAGCTCTAGTTAGAAAACAAGCTTTCCCCTGAATTGTGGCGCTGGGAGCGCAAGGCAGACAATGGGCTTGTTCGGCATTTTTTTTATTTCATAAATCGAAAGTGCATGTATAAAATAATGTATCTGCAAAAAATCAGAATCTTATTCGTTTAGTATCTCAAAAACTATTACAAATCTCTACCTCGGGGCGTGGCCAGGCGCTACGTCACTATACGCATAGACTCGGCGATCTCAATAGACTTGATGCTCCTTAGTTGTTATAATTATAAGTGTTTTCGAAGTATTGTTTGTTTTGTTTACTTCTTGACAGTAGGGGAGTATAATTTGGTGAAATGTCAAAAAATTACAATTTTCTCTCGCTCCTGTCGGGATGAATTTTCGATTTTGACCCTGCAATTTATGATTAGGATTCATCGCCGACCTTCTCCTTTCCGTAGATACATAGAACGAACTTCCACTCGACGTATTTATTTGGTTACCAACGTTGAAAATTCCGTGTTTTTCAAACTTTTGGGTTAATTTTGAAAGGTCCCAGATAGCCACTTTCTTACGTCACTTGCGTATAGTGACGTCACAAATGAGCGCTCGGTTTTTGTAACTATTACTAATTTCAACTCCTTGTGTCTCGAGAATGGAAAAGTTAATAATACGAAATTTTAAGTGCATAATGAGAATATCGAGTACTATATGAAAAAGTATAAAAACCATATAAAAAGAATATCATGGAACAAGCCCATTTAGCTCGCTCCTGAGCATTATAGAGACCTCGCAGCACCAGAGTGCAGTGGCAAATGTGAGTGCAGGAAAGCGTCATAGAATTGTTCCCTTTTATGCAAAAATTGCCAGGTAAATTATCTCAATGGCGTGCCCATGTCGAACAATGAAGATGATGCTGAAGAGATAGATCTCTTACCCACATCCTTTGAAGATATTGAAACAAGCGGAAAAAATATAGATAAAGAAAGTGAGGAATCTTGTACCAATTGGCGGACCCTCCCGTCCCAAGAGAGCCAAAACAGTAACATTTCCATATCAAAATCGACAGCTATATCCAAAAACATTTTATTTGTAACTTTTTACATTTTCATTACAATTCGATACTTAAATTGAACAGTAGTGTAGTCGAGTAATGTCTTTGATATTACATGTACTATACTTGTCTATATGCCTTTATGATTTTTAATAGATGAAATTTATATAAATGGTACAATTGCCTTCTCTCCAGGATTAATAGTAAAAATACAGTTATATAGCTTATATAGAAAGATGTAACTCTTAAATAAAAAGAAAGTGCAAAGTACGGTTTTCTTTCGGAATCTTGAAACTTGCTCGATAATTTCAAATTGCTATAACTCTTGGTAACTTGAAGATAAAATAACAAATCATTACTCGTTTTAAAGCAAATTTAATGCTCTACAACTAATGCTCTATCGTGAGATGATTGCTTTAAAACTAAATGCTGAGGCGCCAAAAGGCAAAGTTTTCGAGAAGCGTGAGGCAACAAAGCGTTTTTCGAAAAGGACCCCGCACAAAATACACGGTAAAAGCTATAGTCGTTTAAGTTAAAGCCAGCTAAAATGTATTCGTTGGACCATTCCGAATAAAAGTTCTTCTGTGCAGTAAATCCAAACAGTCCATAGATTTCAAGTTACGGACACTCCAAGTGCTATAGTAACTCAGTGTTGAGATTTCAGAGGAATTGACCAGAACAAAAGTTGTATGAATATGAGTAAGCTACCTTGTGATAGCCTTGACTTTCACCTCTAACAATATTTCCAAAGTCATTTGATCATGAACTCTTTTTCTTTTCAATGAAACCCATACTTTGCAACTTGGATTCAGAAAAAAAATCATAATCTCACTTTAAGTATGTATCTTTCAAGAAAAGATTATATAGATGGGAAGGATATTTACCAACGAAGGTCATCTGAAAGTGAGGAACGTTATTGTTACAAAATAGCTTGGAAATTCTGATTTAGTAAGAACTTACCAAGATAAAAGTTTTAAGAAGTCAAATAAACTAACGTACAGTTTTAGGACTATACATCCTGAATTATTTAATTTTGCTGAACATAACCCGTTCTTAGCATTTCCCAGAGTCAACGGCGCGGATGTGATGGGTTTTTGACTCCTCTTTTTAATTTTTGTCGTTTTTCTCCAATATTTGTTTTGTTTTTTGGTGTTTTTCCTTCATTTTCTTGAAGTTTATTAACAGTTTTGAATTATCATAGAATATAATTAGGTTTAAATTATTTTTTAATTAGTTTGTAAAGGATTTATTATTTCAATTTGATTTATGTTCACAGCTATCTTTTGAACTGATTGTAGGACTTGAAGTGGGGATAAGATACATTTTCTTGATTTCTAGCATATGCCAGATACAAAAGTACAGATGTTATATGACCACAAGTTCTAAGAGTTCGTGCCTCAGATCTACAAGTGCAATAATAACCAAAAACAGTTTCCTCTCCACCTCCATAATGAATGTACTCTTCATTGAAGGATATCCATACTTGGTACTGAGTAACATTTCTGAATCTATATGAAATCCTTAACCTCACAAATCCTGGTTCGTCATTCCTTTGGTAGATCTTAATGAGTTGATTTTCTTCGTCGTCACTTTTATGATCAGCTCTTAAAGAGTTGTCTTGGATGTATGATAGATAAAGATCAACTTGGTAAGTTCCTATAGTTAATTCATATAAATATTCCAATGCTAATACAGCAAAC
The DNA here is from genome assembly GCA_963583905.1 of Stenurella melanura. Taxonomy (NCBI): domain Eukaryota; kingdom Metazoa; phylum Arthropoda; class Insecta; order Coleoptera; family Cerambycidae; genus Stenurella; species Stenurella melanura. The sequence goes on from OY757312.1 coordinate 94,075,665, forward strand.
AGTGGCAATCGATTGGCAGTCAATTAAACCCGATCGTACTCGCCGTTGTGTAAGGTCTCAGCTTCTACTCTAGATTGAACTATGTTAACTGATACCTGTTCAACATCTCTTCAGCTGAACGTTGATCTGCATCTGGCATTATTACTCTGACTCTGGGTAACGCTAAGAACGGGCGATTTTCAGCAAAATGAAATAATTCATGCCACAATGTATAATCTTAAAACTGTACGTTAGTTCACTTCCTACAACTTTTGTCTGAGTAAGTTCTTACTAAATCAGAATTTCCAAGCTATTTTGTAACAATAACTATTCTGGCTTTCAGATGACTTTCATTGATAAATATTATCCCCTTCTATATAACCTTTTCTTGAAAGATTCATATCTTAAAGTGAGATCAAATGCCTTTGGAATTATTGCTAGAAGACAAAGTCAAGACTATCACAAGGTAGCTTACTCATATTCCTACAACTTTTACTCTGGTCAATTCCTCGGAAATCTCAACACTGAGTTACTACAACACTTGAAAAGTTAAGAACCTGCAAGTATATGAGGATAATCATTATTTGATCTTCAAGTGTCCGTAACTTGAAATCTATGGGCTTTTTAGACTTTCTGCACATAAGATCTCTTGTTCGGAATGGTCCAACGAAAACATTTCAGTTGATTTTATCTCAAACGACTGTATAACTTTTACCGTATATTTTGCGCGGGATCCTTTGCGATTTTCGCCAGTGAATATCTCGAAACCTATTGGGGATAGAAAAATAATGAATAGTAACAATCTTGCAGTAAACTTTGTCAGCTTTAATTTTGAATAAAACAACTTGTTCACTACAATGCCCTGTTTTCGAGATGCAAATGACAGAACCTATTGATCCTCCTGAAGTCGCCATTTTGAATTCTTCAATTTCGACCAAATATTTATAATCTGCGACCTTGAATATCCACAGATACCGATTTCATACAAATCAGACCATAAGTTACAAAACTCATCCGCTATTTTGACGCCGCCATCTTGAATTATTAAATTTGGACCAGTTAAAAAAGCATTTACTATAACTCCGATGGCGCTACCGTCGATGTTAGGTATTACCATCCTTAGTCTAAGTTGTTTCGTGCAGTGATTTGAATTATTAGTTATTCTATCAATAAGAAATATAGACATTGTGTTGAGTATTTTCTAAATGAAGATTACGGAGTTGCAAAAAGAGTTAAGTCTGTTAGGAGCAAAAACTACAGGCTCAAAAAAATACAAATATTTTATTTTGACACATTACTTTTTTTTACAAAATTGTCTCTAAAATTACACATCATAAAACAGTTAAATACAATTTCATTAATGATAGGCCACAAAGTTACTGGAATTCTATCTGTTAAAATTTTATGTTTTTTGGCCATTCCTATTAAATTTTCTATAATAATTCTACGATTTGCAATTATTCTTGTTTTCATTACATCTTCTTCAAATAATTGAGGTCCTCTTTTGAAAGGTGGAATATTTAAGTGCACTCCCTTCTCTTCTAAAATATCTGAGATGTCAAACCCACTGTGGTATTAAAGCCTTCCTGGTACCGCGCCGGTGTGTGTTCGCCGCCACTGCTCCCAGGAGTCGGAGATTGGTAAGAAGGGATTGGGAAGTTGCACAGAAAACATTGTTAGACGTGGCATTGCGAGATTTTCCTGATCTGTTTGAGGAACATTTAGGGACCATTAAAAGACATCAAACAAAAGTTCATATCGATGATAAGGTAATACAAAAATGATTTCGTCCAAGAAGTGTACCGCTACCGCTAGAAGATCATGTTGCAGCGGAGCTTGATAGATTAGTCCGCGATGGGGTTTTAGAACCAGCGAGCACGACAAACACACCAATTTCATGGTCCTCGCCAATTGTTGTTGCCATGAAATCTAACAGCAAACTGAGAGTTTGTGCTGATTTTAAGGTCACCATAAATAAATACATTCAGATTGATGATTACCCTTTACCACGTTTTGAGGACATTACGACAAAACTTTCTGGAGGAAGATACTTCTCAAAATAGACCTAAAAAGGACGCCTATTTACAACTCTAGGAAATACCTAGTGATTGCAACCCACAAAGGATATTTCGCCTATAAACGTTTGCCATTTGGTATTAGTTTCGCCCCCTCGCTTTTTCAACATACTATGGACCAACTTTCAGAAATAGAAGGTGTTGTTTGTTATCTTGATGATATCTTGATTACTGCATTTTCTGTTACATTCAGAACGATTAAAAGAAGTTTTACGTCGTTTACAAGCCTCGGGAATAAAAATTCAAAAATCAAAATGTGATTTGCTTAGAAGTAGCTTTACTTACTTAGGCCATAAAATTGACGCAGAGGGTTTACACCCAACTGAAGATCACATTGAGGCAATTAAGCAAATGCCAGTGCCAACAAACACTACTCGGCTGCGTTCTTTCCTAGGCACTATAACATATTATGGAAGATTTATTGAGAACCTTCATGTAACCTGCGTATTTTTACACTGCCATTTGAAGAAAAACGTAAAGTGGGATTGGACAAATGGAGATACCGAAATTTTTGAAAAACTTGAGAAGACCTTAACCTCAACAGATACGTTGATCCACTACGATCCGGACAAGCCTTTAGTTGTTTCCAGCGATCCTAGTCATGGGGGTACAGGAGCTGTTTTATCGCATAGGTTTTCCGATGGGACCCTTAGGCCAATCGCTTTTGCATCCCGATATTTTAATGACAGACAAACGGTACTGCACCATTGATAAAGAGGCAGCTGATCTCGTCTATGCCGTGACAAAGTTTCATCAATATCTATACGTGAGAAGCTTCAATCTGATTACTGACCACAAGCCGTTGGAGCATATTTTGGGCGAAGAGAGACAAACCCCAAAAATAGCTAGTAATCGACTACTAAGATAGACTATGACCCTGAACAGCTATAATTTTAACGTAGAATATCTTCCAGGGAAGGAAAATTGTCCCGCTGACTCATTATCTAGACTCCCTCTATGTAGCCCTACATATTATTTAGGTTTACCAAACTACGCGCAGTTGCTTCTTTTAAGAGTAAGAAAACTGCCTATGGGAAAGTAACTATTAAAAAAAGAGACACTAAGCGATAAAACTCTTTCTAAAGTTATCGATAATATGCGTTCACACTGGCCAAAAAAGAAATCCTTGACGACCTGAAACCTTACTATGAAAAACGGACATAATTATCTTTAGAGGAAGACATCTTATTATGGAAGGGGTGTGTTTGCATCTCTGCTGTTTTGCGTGAAGAAGTACTAGGGATACTACATGATGGACATCCAGGTGTAACCGCTGTGCAGTCACTGGCAAAACTGCATGTCTATTGGCCAAATATAAATGCTGACATCATTCAGGAGGTAGAAAGGTGCAACTCTTGCCAACAATCGAGACAAAATGACCGAAATGTATCACTACACCCATGGGTAATTTCACCAAATCCGTGGTCCCGCCTCCATTTAGACTTTGCGGGGACATTTGAGGGAAGATGTGGATGATTCTCATCGACTCCTACACCCACTGGTTAGAAATAATACCAATGAAAAATATCACATCTATCAGCAAAATAGATGCCCTTCGTGCGATATTTGCACGTTTCGGATTGCCAAAGTTCCTTGTTACAGACAACGGACCCCAGTTGACCTCAAAGGAGTTTGAAAACTTTTGCAATGAAAATGGCATAACTCATGTTAAGACGACCCCGTGCCACCCTAAAACAAATGGTCTTGCAGAACGTACCGTACGAACATTTAAAGAAAGAATGCGTGTTAGCGTCCCGAGACTTGATCAATTCCTTAGACTTCAAAATTTCTTATTTTCCTACAGACACACCGTCAGAAGATCCACTAAGAGGACACCTAGTCAACTGATGTTTGGACGCCACCTTCGATCACGTTTAGACTTACTTCAAATAACAAAAAACATGAAGCTTGAACAAATTAAGCAAAAGCAAAACCATGATCTTACAGCTGATTCCCAAAAATACTTGTTGAAGGAGACGCACTATGAGTGAACGAACCTCTAGGAAAAGGCTCCGTTCCGGGACAAGTAGCTAAACAAACTGGACCGTTGTCATATATGGTAAATATTGATGGCATACCTCGGCGTAAACATTGTGACCAAATGCGAAAACGATTTTCCGACGGCATCCCTGCTTGGCAAAATAATGAAGATGGAATTGATCACACGTTGATTGACATGTCGTCCCAGGACATAAATCATGGAAGTGCGTTGACAAAAGTAGGCATGCCGGAAATAAGTAGCTCAGCCAGTTTTGGTATTGGTGATAATACTGACCTAACACAACCCAGAGGTCACGAAAGTGAAGTGCCCTACACCCAGGAGAAATCCGCCGCGAAAGAGAGAGCCTCCAAGTCGTTACAGGGAATAAGTTCTTTTTTGTCGTGGGGAAGGAATGTGGTATTAAGGCCTTCCTGGTACGGCGCCGCTGTGTGCTCGCCGCCACTGCTCCCAGGAGTCGGAGATTGGTAACGAGTGCAGTTATTCTGGGGCTGTCAAATAAAAAGGACGTCAGATGCAAAGTTCGCATATACATACAAACTGTTTTCTACAATCTACATTACATTGTTATCGTTGTTACATTACATACTCACACAAAACCTGTTCATGTTGTATTGCTGTTGTGAATTAGTTTTGAGCTGTTTAGTATTAAAGTATTTTTCCATCTTAATCCGCGTGTATTAATTTCGATTACTTCCGTAATACTACACCCACGATCTGCCAGAACATACTGTCCATCCTGCTAGACATCTAATAATCCAGAAACTTCAGTAATTTTTCTGTCCGATATATTACCTCCATAAATATCTGATACAAATGTAATTTTTTCATTTTCAGAACATTCAACGAGTAATTTAAATGTATTTGTCCCATAATATGTTGAGTAAGTATCTTGCTGAACTATGGGGTTACTAGCACGAGCTCTGTGCAGTCCACAATTACAGTATACTGGCCAGATGAGGTAGTAGCCAAATGCCAAAAATCTATCTGCTTGAAACACTTATATAAATGTTTACTCCAGTTTACAACTGTTGATGACATAGTACGAATATCAATATCAAATAAGCTTGCCAAAGTAGCATAATAAAGATTTAATTTGTATTTCGTTAATGTCATGATCAATTCATTTTGTATCGATAAAGCAGTACGTAACACAAAAATGATCACAAAAGAAATTAAAAAGGTTCCTGGAGAGTCCTCTCATATGTTTTAACTGAGTATCAGTTAAAAATTCATAGGATATCAGTTGAGCCCTCTTATAACTAATAATTGTTTGCACCATATCACCCGTTGAGAAGCTATGTGCACCATCCATATTTTCAGGATCAATATTATCATTTTCAGTATTTTCAGGAACCAAATCAATTGCATTGATCTCAAGTTGTACTTGCTCAGTTTTACTTTCCTCGCTACATTTTCCGAATTTTACTTCCACACCCACGTAGTGAATTGGTAGTATAGTAATGGTAAAAAAAAATCAAAAACGGGTTTAGGATGTCATGAAACGTCGAGATTTTAAATTTGAGCAAAAAAAAATTCTGTCTGCCTGTCTGTCTGTCCGTCTGTCTGTCTGTCTGTCTGTCTGTCTGTCTGTCTGTCTGTCTGTCTGTCTGTCTGTCTGTCTGTCTGTCTGTCTGTCTGTCTATCTGTCTGTCTGTCTGTCTGTAACTTTTTATGTCCGCACGTTACCTCCGGAACAGTTTAAGATATTCACTTTTGAAATTTTGTACACGTATATATTATAACGAGATCTGGAACTGGATTGCTTCTTGGAGTTATCCGGCGAAGGGTGGGGGGTAAATAGGGAGAAATGGGGGGAAATATGTAAAGCAAGCTGGTAAGAGTACAGAAACTTGAAATTGGATATATGTACTACAAGCCAAGACCTCAATATTTTTTACAATAATTTTCATCCCCCCACCACCATTATTAAAGGGGTTGATAAAATAAAATTCAGACATTTACTTGAAATTTGGTACACATATATATTATAAGGACATCAGGAACTAGATTATATTTTTTGATTATTCTGATGAAAGGTTGAGGGTTATATAGGGGTAAATAGGCGAAAATAAGTAAAGCAAACTGGCAAGAGTACAGGAACTTGAAATTCGGTGTATGTACTAGAAATCAAGGCCTCAGATTTGTTTATAATATTTTTCAACCCCCCACTACCCCTACTACATTATTGAAGGGGTTGATAAAATAAAATCGAGATATTCAATTGAAATTTGGTTCACGTATGTATTATATGGACATCTGGAACTAGATTGAGATGATTCCGTTGAAGATTTGGGAGTTAAATAGGGGTAAATAGGGGAAAATAAGCAAAGCAAGCTGGTAAGAATACAGAAACTTGAAATTCATTGTATGTTCTAGAAGCCAAGGCCTTAGATTTTTTAGTAATATTTTTCAACCCCCCCACAACTGCTCCATTATTAATGTGATTGATAACATAAAATTGAGATATTCACTTGAATAACTTTCAAGTACATGTATGTATTGTAATGATGTCTGATTGAGATGATCCCATTAAAGAGGTGGGAGTTAGTAGGTTGTGAATAGGGGAAAATCAGTAGGGTGAACTAGAAACTTCATTTTTAACGTATATGGTAGAAACCAACGGCTCAAACTTTTCTATGACATCTGACCCAAATATTATTAAAATTCCATGATCAATAATTTCCATATACTAGAGTGCAAATCTAGTCAAGATGCTTCCTTTAAAGTGATTTGGATGAAAAATCTGGATGTGGAAGTAGTGATTCCTTAGGCAGCGGTTTTTCTTTTAGCTTTCTTCTTCTATAACTTTCCACTTGTTCGTTCTTTTCATGTTTTCTTATAGGTAAATGCACTGTTGGAGTCACTGTCTTCTTGAGAATTTACCATTGCCCTAAAATAAATATACAAGATAAGGAAAGCATGGAGTAATATAATAACCCATAATTATGTAATTACCCATGCTAGTAACAGTATAACAATCCGCGTTGAAATGTTTTGAACACATCTTAGTATACTTGTTTGGCTTTTTGCCAGATCTGATCGCTACTAACCATTTCTTCCGCATTAATATAATATCGGGAAATTTATAAAACATTAAGTCTTTATGTCTATTAGCAACAGATGAACACCGCAGCATACAGCAATTATGAGGCATGCCGTTTGAATAATAAATAAAACAACAAATACGAACACAGAAATTAAAGAATTTGTGAGATTATGGTTGATACCTAACATAGGGCGCGTGCAAAATCTGACAGCTAACGAGAGTGGAGAGCATATAACCTCAATGTTCCAAATTAATTATCGTGAAATTCGCCGTTTTCGTTTGCTTTGGTAACTTTCTTGTGCTATCAGCTATTGAAATAAACATTCTTAAGTTTAGTTGTTATTAAATATAGACAATTACGTGTTTTGTAGAATAATATTTCTTTTGATTTGGTAAGACGTGCATTGTTTACCTATGTGTTTTTAGTTATTTTCTTCGTATTTTAGCAACGAATGGGATTGATCTTATTGTTATATATAGAGCATATTTATCTCATACGTTGTTTAAATACGAAGAAAATAACTAAAAACACATAGATAAACAATGCACATCTCACCAAATCAAAGGAAATATTATTGTACAAAACACGTAATTGTCTATATATAATGAAAATTAAACTTAAAAATGTTTATTTCAATAGCTGACAGCACAAGAAAGTCAAAAAAGCAAACGAAAACGGCGAAAACGCGCCCTATTGACTGCAGCACCGTCTACATGTAGATGCTCTATTGTACTCTGCATCCTCGATAATCCACAGATATCGCTTTTCAGTCGAATCAGACTATAAATGATAAAACCTATCCTCCACATTGACGCCACCTTTTGGAATTTTTGAGTTTTGATCGCATATTTCTAATCTACGACATCATGAATCCTGAGATACCAATGTTCAGTAGGATCGGATATTAAATTGTGACGTGCTTTCTTCTGGCTGCCTAATGCATAGACAAGCGGAAGCGTCTCTTTAGCGCTGAGCTGCATTTTGGTTAAATTCGGTTATCTCGAGCGCCACCATTGCAATTTTTACGTGAGGCAAAGGTCCCACATTAGCATAGGCATCTGGGGACAGACCATGGGCAACCCCACGAACATTACCGAATGTACTCGAGCCCAATGACAGGCTGATGACTCAAACAAAAATCCCAAATCTCAAATTATACCTTTATCGTTTACATGTTGATGCTATATTTGTATTATTAATTTTATGCAAATATTTGTTTGTGATTGTTTTTTATTTAAGTAAATTCTGTATTCTTTGTACAATGTCGTCTGAAGGTATGTAGACTGCAGGGCTAGTAAATACATTAAATTACAAGTATTTTTTGTCATTTTTAAATCTGAACTTGAATTGTTTATTCTAGAAACGTTTTCTGGTTGTGGATCGAGTGGGCAGAGTGCAGGACATCCAGCAGCATCCAGAATTACAACGAAATAGTCGTCCTATATAAATGTGAGAAATGTGGACAAAGTTTTCAAAATAAGGCTTCAATATTGTCACATAACAAGTGGAAACACGAAAATCCTAATTCGACTCATATGTGCAGTGTGTGTCAAAAAATATTTATCAGAAAATATCATTTGGACAGACATGAAAAAAATTGTCATAATAAGCCTGAGAACATAAAAAAAAATCGGTAAAGGTCTTTACACAGAGCTTCCCTCGTTATTTGTGCATGGCGGTCACTCTAAAAAATTAATAATTGCGAAATGACATTGAGAATAATAATCGGAATATAGTTATTGCTATTATTACAAAGAAAACTTGATAAGTTTTGGTCAAAAAAATATACAGATTGCTCATCCAACAGCAAAAGCTCAATACTAAATAACAGGTGCCACATATGGCAGGCTTGCGCAAATACCTTTACAAATGTCCACCACGACTGAATTATTTCTTGGGATGACCACCCTGTACATTTTTCAATAAAAGTATAATAGGTGTATATGTCAGATATTATTGCCATCCGTCACATATTCGCGTAATGGAGTGGAAGTATAGTGGTGGTTAAAAAATTTCATTTTTATTTTAATTTTTCAAAAATGTTTAAAAAAATTTTTAAAATTTTTTCTTCTGAAATAGGTTTAAAATGTCAAACGTAGAAATTTTAAATTTGAGCAAAAAGGAAAGTTTCCGTCTATTCTATAATAGTCTTAAAAGAAGTTTAAGATTTAAAAATTACATATTTTTTTTAAATAGGTTTAGAATGTCATGAAACGTGAAACTTTTAAATTTGAGTAAAAAAAGTTTCCATCTATTCTAGTGTAAATTTTTTTTCCAAACTGGTAACAAAATGTTGCAAAAATTTTTTTTCCGAAATTGGTTTGGAATGTCATGAAACGTGGAAATTTTAAATTTGAGCAAACCAAATTTTTCGTCTATTCTATAGTAGTGATAAATAGGTTAAAAATGTTTTCAAATTTTTTTTTAAATTTTTCAAAAACATTTTTAAATTTGTTTGAATAGTTTTAGAATGCCATGGGAACGTGGATACCTAGTTTAAATCTGAACAAAGAAAAAAAATTCTATCTTAGTGGTAAATTTTTTTAAAAATGGTAAACAAAATTTCTAATTTTTCTTTTAAATAGATTTAGAACGCTATGAAACGTGGAAATTTTAAATTTGGAGAAATAAAAAAAAATCCATCTATTTTAGTGATACAAAAATTTTCAAAAATGTTGTTAAAAAAAAAATTCAAAAAATTTTCAAATTTTTTTTTTCTGAATCAGGCTTAGAATGCCATGAAACGTGGAAATTTTAAATTTGAAGAAAAAAAAAATTATCATTTTAGTAGAAAAAAATGTTTCAAAAATTGTAAAAAAAAAATTATTTATTTTTTTAATAGTTTTAGAATGCCACGAAACGTAGAAATTTTAAATTTGAGCAAAAAAAATTTTTTTCATCTTGGTAAAAATTTTTTCAAAAATGGTGAAAAAAATTTTCAAAAATTTTTTTGTTCAGAAATAGGTTTAGCGTGTCAGGAAACGTGGAAATTTTAAATTTGAACAAAAAAATTTTTTTTTTATCTTGGTAAAAATGTTTTCAAAAATTTTTTTTTTCCCGAAATAGGATTAGCGCGTCATGAAACGGAAATTTTAAATTTGAGCGAAAAAAAATTTTTTTGACTATTTATTCCGTTTAGACGGTCCACCCTGTATATTTTCCAGTGAAATTTCTACCATTTCTGCGCTGACAGTAGCGTCAACTACCTGCCAAATTTGACTGCTCTCCGTCAAGTAGTTTTTTAGTAAATGCACCAACAGACAGACAGACAGACAGACAGACTGACGGAATTGAAAAACCCATATTTTCGTAATCTACGTGTTCTGAAACGTCAGAATCCGAAAAAATCTCGGAGGGTGATTTTTTCTCGAATACAATACTTCCCTTCGGTATGCGAGGGAAGTAAAAATCAAATTTATTGCTCCCTTTGTGATTTCAGAGGAGCAAATAGGGCAGAGGTACTTACACATTATGAGGTGAACCACCACGTAGATATGGCTAAAGAAACCTTAAACTTTGGTACATTTGAAGATTTTAAAATTTGGAAGCAAAAATTTGAAAAAGAGACAAAATCCCATTTTATAAAAATGACTGGCACTCGACATACAGTGATACATACATACAAAATATATTTGCCACCGAGATGGCTATTTCCATTCAAGAGGCAAAGGTGTTCGCCACATAAAAATGGTTGGTTCGAATAAAATTAACTCTTACTGTCCAGCAAATATGATTGTCCACGCAACAGGTCAGGGTGTAAAGGTAGTTTATATGGGTACCCATGTTGGACATGAATTAGATCTAGGCCATTTATTTTAAATATTAGTAAATCCGAGAGGGCACATATTGCTGAAAAACTTGCCATGAAAATTCCTAGGGAACAAATTTTAGATGATATTCGTGACTCTGTTGTCAACAACCAACTCGACAGAATTCACTTAGCAACCAGGAAAGATTTGTGGAATATTGCGGATTCTTATAATTTAAACCATGAAGCAATCTTAAATAAAAATGATTACTTGAGCGTAGAAGCGTGGGTGTCGCATATGCAAAAATCTTCAAACTTGGTTCGATTTTACAAACCACAAGGTGTATTTTTAGAAAATTATCCTCAATTTAAAAAAGAAGATTTTTTTTTAATCATCATGAACGACGCCCAAAAAGAGATTTTATTAAAATTTGGAAATGATTGTGTATGTATTGACGGCACACATGGCCTGAACGCCTATGACTTTCAGTTATATACGGTTATGGTTTTGGATGATATGAGACAAGGTTTTCCATGCAGTTTCTTGTTTTCAAATAGGGGAGATACTGTTGCTATGGAAATATTTTTCGAAACAATAAAAAGTTCTTTACATGACATGTCAATCGAGCCTAAAATTTTTATGTCTGACATGGACGATACATTTTACATTGCATGGTCTGCAGTAATAGGTCCAGTTCAGAACAGATTATTTTGCAGTTGGCATGTCGACAGAGCGTGGCGAAAAAATTTAAGTAAAATTAAAAATAAGGAGAAACAAGCTATTGTTTACAAAAAGCTTAAAATAATCATGTTCGAAATGGATCCATATACATTCAATGTGATGGTCGATAATTTATTAGACAAATTACATTCAGATACAGAATATTTAGAGTTTTCTGAATATTTTGAAACTTATGTGAATAAGTGTACAACTTGGGCATATTGTTACCGTAAGGAGTGTGGAATAAACACTAATATGAACCTAGAGAACATGCATAGAATTTTAAAACATATTTATTTTGGTGGGAAAAAAGTGAAAAGATTGGACAAAGCAATTACTATCTTGATGAAGTTCATAAAGGATAAATTATTTGATAGACTAGTAGTTCTAAATAAAGGAAATATTTCAAAAAAATTAGCGTCAATAAGACAAATTCATAAAAAGTCAGTTGAACTTAAGAACACAGTAATAGATTTGGGTGACTCTTGGAATGTATGTGCCACTAATTGCGATGACGTTTATAAAGTTGAAGCTACAAAAAGCACTTGCAGTTGTAGTTTACGTTGTCAGGACTGCCAATCTTGCATTCACCATTACACATGCAGCTGCATAGACTTTTCCATAAAATGGAATATGTGTAAGCATATACATCTTGTCTGTAATGTTCTTGAGAACTAAAGCTTCAAGCATTGAAAATGTCGGTACGCCTGCACAAATCAATAATGATATAGCAGTTACTACCGAAGAAGAAAGTGCAATTTTAAATGTAGTGAGTAAAGTCAAAAAAGATTCTTTTGATAAAAGAAAACAGGATATGGTGAATAACGTTTTACAAGTATGTAATACCATCGAGAACGAGGAACAGCTGGAAGCTGTTTTGAAACAAGTGGCTCCTCTGGAGACTATTATAAATGCACTTTCCAAAAAGAATATCCCAGTTCCTAGTACATCGAAAGAACCGCCTAACAAAAAAATCAAGAAGCAAATGAGGTTTTCTTCAACAAAGAAAAAAACTAAATCAATAAAGAGGAAATATACAAATCCTTCAAAGTCCGAAAAGGAAGTATTAGCTTTGGAAATGGTGGGACAATGGGAAAAAAAGATTCTGTAAAAGGTATACCATATTTAATATGTTATATAAGTAAACATTCTGTATTTTATATATGTATGAATAATGTCTTTCATTTAATAGTTGTATATTTAAATAAATATTATTTATTTCTTATATTGTTTTTATTTTTATCGTTTTGATATACATAATTATAATCAGTAATCAATCCTTCAAATGAACAAATTCATAATATGCGCTAAATGCGCGCAAAATTTGACTCGGGTATATTCGGTAATGTTCGTGGGGTTGCCCATGGACTATCCCCAGACGCCTGTCACATTAGCCTCCTACCGCAGCCTGTTGCAGTAGGGCTGGGAGAGCTACACTGGAGACAGGTATGTCCAGGGTCTGGACGGCAAATTAGATTTTCATTCACACTCAACAGTAAAACGCACAGATTGGAAAATATATTAAATATTCAACAATAAATTAATTATCAAAAATAAATAAACGGTCCTGTACCAAAGCACCCCTACAGAGTTCAGATAAAAAATATCAAAACTTAATATATGTCATATATTAAAATTTATAGGTAAAACTTAAGATATGTCATTTCAGTTTATTTGCAAGTGAAACTACGAAAACAAGGAACCAGGCGGTGAGAAGATAGCAGACTACAGATTTTAATATTTTATTATCTTGGATATTTGCAGAGTCAAGCAAATAGTGTGCAAAGCAGTAGTGGGCTTGGCGGCAAAGCGGTAAAAGGGTAAAGCGGTAATAAGCGGTTCAGGCGGTAATAATAGCAAGCAGGCAAGCAGTGGGTGTTAAAATTAAACAAATCAGCAGCAAACCAGTAAGCAAATAAATTTCCACTAAAAGCAAACAATTATTCTCGGTAAAAGAATATATCATATATATGTTAGGTATGAGTTGGCAGCGTGTGATGTAAAGAGCTTGGCAAAACTACGGAAAACTGATACTGAATAAAACAGTGTTCAGATTCGGTATTAGCTCTCGGCGGAGATTATTTGTCCTGGACAGACAGACAGAAACAATCTCGACGGTGTTATTTCAATTCGGTTCGGAGAGGTTCGCCAAGCGCCTCAAACCCCACAGCTGAGTACCTCTAATTACATTCGGTTCAGATATAAAATTTACCACGTGTTTCTTGTCAGAGCCACAGTAGAAAAGTTCATGGATCAAAATTAAATATAATGTATGTATTCAGAATATTTCCAATATTCTTCCCCTACACTCTCGGACTATATCAAATTTCTAAAGAGAACTATTTAAAACTAACGGATTTTATTTAATTCGCTAATGTATGAAATAGTTAAGAAAACTAAAATATACGGAAAACTAATTTCTATCATTCCGGCAAAATGTCAGATAATATTTTAACCCAATTAATTAGAACAGAACAGGTTAAGTTAAAATAATAGGAATTGAAACGGTTTTACGCTGTAAAAATTTGGTGAAACTAAAACAGAAATTTACGGACAGCGGGTTTCTGTCATCCCTACCAACTTGGCCTATATTATTTTGACTCAACGGTCTGAGACAAAATAATAATTCTCTCGAAATATCGCCCATGTCCTTTTTCTCTTGTAAATTCTTTGGAACATAGTTATCTGGATTAAATCTTGAGAATCTAAGAGGGCCCCCAATTGAGTAAACCTCAACACATAGTAACTTATGTTAAGTCCATGATTTATGTCGGTATTTCGGAAAACAATTATATTCTGATACATTAAATTTGAAATCGTTTTAAGATTTTATTTTTAATCACGCATTTCAATGAATTATTCTTATCGGGAAACGGAGAGGAAAAAACACCTAGCAAGAAACAGTCGCTTATGTCGGATCAAATAATTTTTAATGTACACTTCGGTGATATAGACAAATCGGACAATGAATATTTAACATATTCCCAGCTATTTGCCGATTTCAGCGCAATTAAAATTTTAATAAACCACTACTGGCTGCTATTTGATGCTATCAAGGGCTAGCAAATCACATACGTGTCTATCCACCAGGTCGGTCAGCGGTACTTTTATAGATCGACACGCAGAGATTTACGAGCTTGTCAGGAAGAATATTATTTATGAAGTGCATCAAAATTAAAATAAATTGTTAATTTACATTGCCGATATATGGGGCACAGTTAAGTAAACTCACACGGGGTGCTCTCCAGGCGGACGGTCGGTATGGACTTTAGAGCCCGCACGTGTTAATTCATTTAACTGTTAAGACGATATTGACTTTAAAATTTACAAAAATACAAAGAAATGATTTTAACTTACATTGCTGTTATACGGCGGTGGACAGAGTCTATTAAACCACACGTGGTGATCTTCGGTCGGACGGTCGGTATGGGAATTGTAGATCCCCACGTGGTGATTCTTTAGACTCTCAGGAATTAACTCTTTACTGGTTACGCCGAAAGTAAAAATCCCCTCCAACTCGGTTTTGAATACCGAGTGGGGAATAATTTAACTGTGGCCAACGCCATCCGGGATAATTTCTCATAAACAATTGATTTTAGGTAACTTCTCATCGCCGTGGAGCCTTGCATTATTTTATCTACTGTAGAAAACCACATGTCGCGGGTTAGATAAAAATGGAAAAAACAATTTCTAGTTTTTGCGGCCTTAAGATGGGACAAGTAGCGAAGCCTATGGTTAATTTAAATTGCATTTTTGGCCACAAAAATTGACCTCGTCACAAAATGACAATAGACTACCCGCCATCTTGGAAACGCCATCTTGAATCTTTTTATGAAAGATGTCAAATTTTATTGTCACATGAACCATACACACGCGCCAAATTTCAAATCTATACGACATCTGGAAGTGGGTGAAAAGTGAGTTGTAAGGGTTGCTTAAAATGATACAGGTCAAGCTAATAGAGGAGTGGTAATAATAACTCACTTTAAAAAAATTAAATGCTCTACAACTAATGCTCTACTATGAAGACATTCCCGTGATACTAAAGGCTGATGCGCTAGAAAGCAAAGTTTGTCGAGAAGCGTGAGGCAAAAATACGATATCTCGAAAGCTATTGGGAATAGAAGAATGAGTAATAACAATCTTGTAGGAAATTTTGTCAGCTTTTATTTTGAATAGGTTAACATTTTAGCTATGATGACCGTTTTCAAGATATCAGCAAAAAGCCAAAGAAAGTAACCTTCAATGTGCCCCCTGCACCCCGCTCACCTCGTAGATTCGGAGACTTTTAGTATGTTTACTTCCTAAGTACTCCAAACAAAGCCCTGTAGTCAAAAACTCTGCTCCCAACAATGTCCTCTACACCCCCCTTTTGAGCGTTCATTGACTAGACTATTAATATAAAACAAAGGTAATAGTTAATAGTGGTGTGGAAATTCGATGACCAAAAGGTCGAAAAATCACCGTCTGACAGTCTCGTAATCGAGGAGAGCATATAACTACAAAACTTTCTTTTCTCTGAAATTTTTTGATATGGTGGGAGAATATGGAGGGGGGAGGCTTTTTTTTAAACGAGTGGTTACCGATATCTGTCCACATAGGTAGTTAGTATATGTGTTGACATACCCCAATTACACTGGCAGGCAAAAATTCCGGTCGGTGCACGGTAGATAGGACTTTAAAGAAATAATTATTTTTTTTAATTCCCTCTGCTGCGCACTAAAATAAATTATTATAAAAGTAATAAATATCAATACGTATGCTACACAGAAATAATTTTGTGGTGCTCAAAATACATGTTAATGAAGGCAAATGTCTAGATATTGTGCCAATAGCAGACATGCTTTATTCGTACCACACTTATAATTAAAAGTAATTTGTTAAGAAATAATCTTTTCTTGCAATGAAGCGCTATGATCAACACTTATGTTAAGTTCATTTAATTCTTCAACAATTCAGACTCTGTTGAGAAAGCAGCATAATTATTAGAACAAGTAAGCCTTTATTTCTGTTCAAATTATTTCGGACGCCTCATTCACAATATATACTATTCAAAAGAGAATAACCAACTGGTTTGAACTAACACGTCTAAATTTAAAATTATGTATTTAATTTAATCTGATATATGGCATTCCCTTAATTTCGACGGAAATTTATAAAATATGTTTTTCTAATTTTTTACTAGAATCAAGATACATTTTTCAACGTTTCCTATTATAAATGTTAAAATCGTAAAAAAGAAAGATTTAACTTTATATGTTTTTAAAATTGCATGATTTAACTAGCAGACTATTGACTATTATTAGTACAGGAAAATTTTACCTCGAAAAACAAAATGTGCAGAACTTAAACTTTGGTTATAGGTTCAGAATAGGCCAAAATTCACGAAACAAACAAGTTTAGGTGTTTTACGGATCAGCGGAAACCTATAGGGGGTAAAAAGTGGTACTTTTAATTAAAAAGTCGATTATTTTCTCGGAAAATATAGCACTTACAAAAAACAGTTCAAATAAAAGTTGTTTCTGACAAAATTATCTTTAATTTTATAGCGAAAAATTAACCGAAATACTGCCATTTCTCGATGAGAGTTGAAAGGGACATTAAACAGAAAATAATAACGTTGCTATTCCATTTCGGAACTGTCGTCTTCATTATCGTGATTAAGTTCAAGCTCTTCTAAATCACTTTCATCATCAAAATTTGCTCGAACAAAGTCTATTACGCCATCTTTCATGCATTTGCATTGTAATATGGAGTAGTTTTGTTTACACCCAGAAGCTATTAAATCTAAAATGTCTTTTGGTGTAGCATCTAAAATGGTTTGGACTGGTTGTAGAATATCTCCTCCTTTTCCCATCCCCACTCTTCAGGAAATTTTTCGTTGCCAAGCCATTTTTTCACCTGATAATATGTTCTGTATGAGTGTTGTGTTACAGCAGGCAATTATTCCACGTGACCAGTTTTTTTTATAAGCGTTTGTTGAAACATATGAAATTTGGTGTTCGCAAAATAATTCTCTCTTCTGCCTCTTTTACTTCATTTTAAGAAGAATTTTCATCATAAAAAGTAGTTATAACATTTTGCTCTCGAAGTATACCTTTTGTAAACAGCTTCATTGTTCATTTTTTTCCTTTATTGTACTTTGCATACCGAAGGCAAGTATTATATTCGAGAAAAAATCACCCTCCGAGATTTTTTAGGATTTTCACGTTTCAGATTATGTAGATTACGAACATATATAGATAGATTTTCCAATTTCGTCTGTCGGTCTGTCTGTCTGTCTGTCTGTCAGTCTGTCTGTCTGTCTGTCCTGTCTGTCATTAACTTAAAAACCTACTCGATGGAGAATAGATAAATTTGGCAGGTAGCTGAAAGTAAAGTAGAGATTTCAATTATTAAGATGAGCTTTAAGAAAAGAATTCTACAATGAAAATTGACTGAAATATTACCGTTCAAACTTGGCTATTTTTTGTCGATTTTTTACCGCCTTCTCTTATGTTCCCTTTTTGTAGTAAATTTCAATGAGAAACTTTATTTTTATTAGGTATAACGACATATTAATGTTATTTGTTGATAATAACATGTTTTATTTTAAATTGTAAAATTGTTGCAAATAAAAAAAAAGGAATAATATTCCCGATTTATTTTTATTTCTTGCAGATTTGTTTATGCTTATATTTCAAATAAAAATATTTTTTCAAGGCCCCAAAAAGTGATGGGAAATTCAATTTTCTACAAAAAAATGCTATGGTAATTTTCTCGAACTTCGCTTAGTTATTAAGTTATATTAAAGAAACAAAAAAAAATACCCCCTTCATCCCATTCTCAAACATGTTTTAATAGAATAAACACCCTTTAAGGCAATTGTTCCTTACTTCCTATTTTACTTCCACATCCACCTAGTGGAAGTATAGTAATCGAAAATTATTTTTTGTTGAAATAGGCTTAGAATGTCATAAAACGTCAAGATTTTAAATTTGAGCGAAAAAATATTCTGTCAATCTGTTTATCTGTCGGTCTGTCTGTCGACTTTTTTTGCGCATGTTTTCTCAGCAACGATTTAAGATATTGACTTGAAATTTGATATACATATGTATCACGAGGAGATCTGAACTAGAATATATTTGCCGCTAATTAAGATGAAGGGTTGGGGGTTAATGGCAAAATAAGGAAAAATAAGTGAAGCAGGCTGGTAAGAGTATCCAATAACTTGAAATTTGGTGCATATACTAGAAGCCGTGACCTCGGACTTTTTATAATATTTTCACGGAAGTCACCTTGGTGTTCGACAGCATCCGAATATGGATTATGCAGCGCTCAGATATAGATTCGTCAGCGCACTAATTTTTTTTATGACGCCTGCCTTAAATATTATATTAAAATTCTATGACCAATCATCCGTCTGTAACTTTTTGCGCGCACGTTTTCTCTGGAAAGGTTTAAGATATTGACTTGAAATTATGTACACGTATGTATTATAATGAGATCTGGAAACAGATTGTAGCTTGAACTTATCCAGGGAAGGGTTGGTTGGGAATTCGGCATCGTCCAATATGCATTCGGCTGCGTCTATATGAATTCGAAAACGCCTGAACATTGATTCAGCAGTATCCGAAACAGGGATCCGGCAACGTACGAAAGCTGCCTAATTACCTTGGAATTCGGAGGCTCCCGAATATGGATTCAGCAGCGCCCGAATGTGGAATCGACAGCGCACGAATGTGGATTCATCAGAGTCGGAACGTTGACTCAGCAGCATTCAAAAGAGGGATTCGGCATCGCCCAGAAGTTACCTGGGTATTCGGTAACGCTCTAAAATTTAAACTCCTTAAGGGAAAATAAAACGAATCATTGAATTTAACTTAATAAATGAATTACTAAAAAAATACAAAAACAAAGGAAGAGCAATTGACATCAGGGTGTGAGTAAACTTTACAAAAACTTTCGTCAGAATAATCATGTAAACAAATCATTAAAAGTCCATCTGACATATAACAAAAGACAAAGTAAAAATTGTACACATAATATCATATACAGCCGTATACAGTAAATAATGAAACTAAACTAAACGCGGTCTGGCCGGTGCGTTGTAAACAAATAATTTTTACGATAACATAATTTCAGTTCAGCTATATTACATAGACACACAAAAGGAAAATATTACTAACTGTACGTAAAATTAATAACAAAAATGGCCCGACAATTAATATTTCGACATAAACTAGTTAGGCAGTTGAACACTATGTTTTTATATGCAAAACACACGGGAGATGTGAAAATAACGGACGGTATAGCTACGCCACCAAAAACGAGGTTATTCACGCACTATTATCTTCTCATGGGGTACGAGAACTCTCTATCGGACAGTAACACTGGATACAATGAAGAATATTACTGGCCAAACGTGGAATGAGGTATTGAAGCCATCAATAATTCTGCATGGTCGCAATCGGCTTCAAACAGCAACATTAGCATCACGAGAGACATACATAATATAAAAGTATGTTGTACTTACAGTTGATTCGACGAAAACATTGCCTTGTTGTAACTATGGGCAATGTTACACTATAACACAGAACATATAAACTAAAATAACTACTTTACTGATTCTATTCGCAGGTATTGTTCACTGTATACAGATATTTACAAATATATGGCGGCTTTTTAATTCTTACGGCCTACCAGCCAACCGCCTCTACGCCATCTTTTCAGCGTCTCCCCTTGTTGCCGACTTTGCGTAGGAATATGCCGGCTGGCTATCGGCTAAACTTGGTCGTACAAGCTACCACGCTATTGGTCAAGTAGTTGTCAAGACTAGCCCATAATATTTAAATGCGTATAATGCTAAGATCAATATCTTATAATTTGAATTTAAATAGTGAAAGGAATAATCGCGCGCTTTATCGCTTTGGCACAATTGAGATTTACAAATTAAATTATAGTGTGTCTCAAGACGGGAGTGTTACACTCCCCATCTCCTTCATAAGGACGGAGCCCCAGCCCAACATCGAACAAGACGTACAAGTACTAGCTAAAGTTGCAAGCAAGCCATAAGAAGCTTAAATAAAACGGCAAGTACGGTAAAAGGAAGGTAAAACGTAGTTTCGCAAGAGAAAAAGAAAAGAAAAGGTAAGAAAACAGAGTCGTTTGAAGGCCAGAAATGAAAGGTATAACATCGAGACATCGCTCAGTGTACTAAAATACATAGGAATACGTACAAACGTATATTTCGCAACATCACGAAAAAATTACTGACTAGTTTACTATCAATCGAAAGGGGGCCGTAATATTAGCGTACAAAACGGTAATAACATAAAAACAAAAAAATGAGATCTAAAAGATCCTCCGCACTAAAACAATTAGCCGAGACGATAAGGTAAACGTATGCAATGCTGATTCCGTAACATAACGAAAAGATGTACTAACTAATTTACTATCAACCGAAAAGGGACAGCAATATTAGCGTACAAAACGGTAATAACATAAAACCAAAAAATTAGGATCTAAAACAATTAGCCGGGACACAAAAATGTACTAGCTAATTTACTATCAACCTGAAAGGGGCAGTAACATTAGCAGAACAAGACGCTACTAACCTAAAAACAAAAAGGTAAGATCATAAGATCCTCGGCACTAAATAATTAGCCGGAACGATAAGATAAAGGTATAAAACGTAATTTCCGTAACAGAACAAAAAGAAATACTAACTAATCTGAAGTTAGCCTAATAGGAACGGTAATAAACAAAACGAGACGATAACAAAGATTACTTACAAAACGGTAAGGTAAAGCGAACGAAACGATAAATTCGCTAACAAACGCAACGATATATATACTGAAGGTAAAGTTAGTCAACAAAAGAAAAGGTCGGACACCAAGTCATAACTCAACATAAGAAAGTATAGATAACGTATAGACGCATATTCCGTTACACAATGTAAAGATCTCAGTATCGACCAATCTTAAGTTAATCGAACATGTAAGATAAAAAACAACAAAACACCCGCACTAATGTTATTAGCTCGGACGATAAGATAAACATACGAAACAATAATGACGCAAGCCGAACGAAATAATATTCCGACTAAAACTTAGCCGAGAAGGAAGGTAGGTAAACATGGAACGAGCCGGAACAGTACGACAGATGTAACTTACTTAAATCACGGTACATCGACAAAAATATAACTGTACTACTTAACTAGAATAACAAGGTTATCGAATCCACGAGACTGAATTCAAATTAAACTAAAGCAAAAGATAGTCAACGTACGAAATAAGTGTTGACTAATCACGATTTAGTCAAATACATAAGGCACGATAAACGTAATGTAATGAAAGTAACGTAAACAGACGAGAAGATAACCCACTACACTAAATCCTAACTTAAGATAAACAGCATAAATTAACGCAATAACGCACTCGCTAATACTTCTAAAACTAAATATGTATACAACGTAAAGACTAAAGGGAACGAAACTTACGACAACCGGATCGAACCCACGAAACTGGATCCACACGGGAGACCTAAAATGGACTGAAAATATAGACAACGTACGAAACTATTGTAGGGTAGTTAAAATGGTGCCGGTTTATTTCTTACCGAGAAACGCTATTACGTTGGAATTAAAAAAAGAGACCTTATAGTAATACGTGATAATAATCGCTTTCAAATAAGCCGAGGAAAGGTACTTTCAGAGGACTCTGTTGGCGAAATGAAACACTGCGGATGCAGAGTATACGCAGCGAGTAGATCTAGTTAACGGTAACTGTCCGCGGCCGAAGCATTGACTATGCCACACTATAACTCAAGAAACGAGAAACGTATGTTGTCTCAACTAACCTAAACGTAACCTAGCTAAACAGCGATAAAAAATTAGATCGATAAGGAATACAAAATTGACAAATACGATACGGAATACGAGAAGAAACGAGAAAAGATAGATCACTTACAACAGAAAAAATATTGTCCTGGTCAAATGTGACAGCCATAACATGAGTAAAAAAATTGCAATATTACGGCAGGGAAAACGTACTCAAATTATTTCAGTTAACCAACCGGAACAACCAACCAATTACCCTGTAACAGCCTGTATTTAGCCAAGACCAAAAAACAAACAAACTGGGACAGACAAGGTAACAAAATAATAAAGCAGACAAAAGGTAACGTAGAACAGAATGTATACAAGTGAAGTTAACTAACAAAAGAAAAAATAATTGAAGTGCATTAAAAAATACAAGGACCACAGAAAACTCAGAAAAGTAAGTTGGACGCCAGTTATTTTAAGGAGAAATAGCTATGGTAATTCTAGAGCATGAATACATGCAAAGAAAGCTCCGACCGAACACAGTTGGAAAGCTCTTATTAGATTAAAACCAATCGGTGGCGGGTTCTCTCGTCATGGGACAAATTGGTGGCTGGATAACTGGGAGGCACATCTATAGCTATAATGTAAGGCAAAAGTATATAATGGGTAAAGTTGTATACTAATATCGAGTGGGATTTTGACAGCCTGCACGCGGTCCACCCTGCAAGTGTTACTATGACAATTATTATTATTATTTTTAGTGTTTTCTCGACTACGTGTCGGTTTGCTGCCGGAATCAACAAGATTCCTAAGGCTTCTCCCTTCCTACGTTATTATTTTCCGAAGTATATGTGCAGAGCCCAACAGCGCGATCTTCTGCACTCGTAAGCGCTTGGTGTTCCCGGGATCTGCTCCAGATGTTTGTGAAATCCTTTCTTAATGGTTCCCAGTGTTCCCATTATTATTATTATTATTATTATTATTATTATTATTATTATTATTATTATTATTATTATTATTATCATTTTTTTTCTGTTTCCCGACACTGGACAGTCTTCCGTGGCCTCCGACATCAGTAGATATGGCGACACCTGAGGCAGACAGGCGCCCTCTATAACAGACGGAACTACGAGAAAGGTTTGTGTCCCGGCTAAAGGTTTGTCTCCCGGCTAAAGGTTTGGATCTCGGCTAAAGGTTTGGATCTCGGGTAAAATAAATATGGAACCTGCATTACCGACAGGAAATTCAAAATGGTGGGAAATTCTG